>OX463839.1:52325070-52377070 GCA_949825065.1 Odontocerum albicorne
TGTATATTATATGTTCCCCCCATTGTCTAATCCAATAGTCTCTGAAATTGGATTGCTTCCACGTCAGCGGCTGTTGTTAACTTCACTTGAGGCTTTACAAATTCAACTCAATCCGTGTCGATCCGTCATATGTAGGTTAAATGGACGTATATACACGCAATAGAAAAAACAACCCTTAAATGTGTTTTTTTTTGACTATCTAGAAATATAGAATTACAATAGATGAAACAATTATTCGAAAAATAACAAGTCAATTAAACGAGTTTTTCATGGTTGTATTTTAAACCCGCCTTTCTTTTGACCTAGGAGTTATGGGTGTGATTTTCGTAAAAACCCAATTTATTAAAAAAAAAAAAAAAAGTTTCCAGTCTAGTTTTCCCTTCGCGCCTCTGAAAAATATTAAAATCTGCTAAGATGGTAGTCTACAACAGTATTTTAATAACATATTTGATATATGGGAGAGAAACGTGGACGTGGAATAGACTGAAATAAGTCGAATTAATTATGAAATGGAATAAATGCGTGCACTTAGAAGAATACAAGGGGTGATAATGTATGACAGAATATGGAATAAAGTGAGTAGGGATGAATGTTAACTTAAAGCTGATGTGTTGAGTAAGATTAAAAACACTCTGAGATGGTTTGGTTATGAAAAGCAAATGAATGATGAAATACTAACAAAAAAATATACAGTGCAAATGTGAGTGGAAGACGTGGTAGAGGAAGACCAAGGAAATTACGGTTGGGTCAAGCGAATGATATCTTGAAAAAAAGGTAATGTTAGCAGAAAGATAAATGTTAGGAGCTGTATGAGAAGGTTTATGGATGTGGAAGAGGCGAAATACTCGTATATGTGTAGAGATAAAGAAATTTGACGCTCTATTATAGATCGTTTAAATGCTTACGCTATAAAGCGCGATATTGTTTTTATAAGCGTTCTCCCATGATATAGTAAAATACATAATCGAGGAATTCTCGTCTGTTTGACGAAATTGCATACTTAATCCAAGTTTCCCATAACAAATATTTTATAAACAAATTTTAGGACTATATAAACAATACTATGATTAAAAACCGTGTCATTTATTAATAAACGCTTGAAGTGAATTGTATTATTCTTAAATAAAACAGTAAGATCAACCACCTGAGATTGATTTGGAGACATTCTGCAGAACCTAAAAGATTCAAGAAATCCTGACAGATTGAATCCTCAAGTTTCGAAGACAAAAATATAAATAAGTATGTTAAGTGCTCACAGTCGCTTGCCCGTTATCCCAGTTGAGGAAATAAATACCTCTCTAGCTGGAGCATAACAGCTCGGTCATCTCTGCCTACCCATCACGGAAACGGCGTGATAATATGTATGTATACGTAATAGATAAAGTAAGATAAAAATATCGTTAGTCATAATTATTTCAAAGAGCGGAAGCAATAACATAGAAAAATAAGAAATAAAATATGGTACGAGTACTAACTAATATTGACGAAATAACAAAAGTTTTGAAATCGTAACACCTACGTCTCTTTCAGTTATTCCTATATGGTAATGCGTTGGAGTTTTATATTAAGGTTCTACTTTAATATGCCCAAAGATAACAGACTAGCAATCACTTAGACGCCTACTCTTTGACCCAGAACACGCGTGAGATGCGCTGGATGCTGTGGAATTCAATTTCACCTCTATACCTTATCTTTCAAACCGGTTCATCCAAGACTATTGACCATCCTAAAATTTCCCAGACCTCATCATATGTTATGTAATCTAAAAGTATATTTTGTAAAATAGATTATAGTGAAATATCAACTATTTTGGAGATAACTGTAGAATTCATAAGTACGATATTCTTGATATTTTTTCTCACATTTTGTTGGTATAAATATGGTATAAGTAACAAATTTGTCAAGGAAGGAAGATTTTGAAGTATTTTTTTTCAATTGATGAAACTTAAAAATTCAAAATTTTTCGCAAAAAAACACGATTTTGTTGTGCAACTTTATATCTAAAGGGTCTTTCAAATTAAGCATTTTTTTTTATTTTTGGATAAAATACAGATGGCGTCGCGAACTTACCTGGGTCTTGTGACATTTGAGAAGTGTAATGTATGACAATTATAAAAATGGTGTCGTATACAATACAACAACGTGTTCAAATTGTTGAATTATTTTATGTATTGTAATCTCCGGAAACGGTGATGTTAATTGGCCACCAAGATCATGTGATCTGACACTGTTGGACTATTTTCTCTGGGGTTTCGTGAAAATCCAGGTCTATAAGAATGACCACCAATCAATTCCTGAGCTGAAGGACGAAATTATTCACGTTATTGGTGAGTTAGAACCGCAATTATGCCAAAATGTATTTAATTTTTTGACAAAAGAGTGAACATCTGTGGAGTTGCAAGAGGTGGACATTTGGCGGATATTGTTTTTTTTGTGTTATATACATTATACTTCAATGAACAATAAAAAGTTTTTTTAAATCAAAGTAAATTGTGTGTTTTATTCAAGAATTAAAAAAATGAATTAAAAAAACCGCTCAATTTGAAAGACTCTTTACTTGTTATGATTTTTAATCACTTTTGCGTAGAAGAAAATTTATTTACCCTGTATTCTGAGATGGCTTGTAGAACGAATAAATATAAAAATACTAACAAAACAAGTATATGATATTGTGCAAATATGAGTGGAAGGCATGGTAGAGAAATACCAACGAAAGCATAATTGGATCAAGTTTTGATGTATGGAAGTGCAAGAATATAGAAATATGCATAGTTTAAATTTAACAAAGTTTACTTTAAATATTATGAATAATTTATATATATCTAAGCATATAGCAATAAGTCTTTAATATTGTTCATAGCACTGTATGCAGTGGGTATAGATGATTTTTTAGGTCTTTAGTAGGCCTGCTTTTATAGTTGGATGCACAGATTCGGAGCGCATTAAAAAAAATTCACGAAAGATTGACCGCGGATGACGGGGGACTACCGAACAGGTTTTTTAAAATCCTTCTAGTTGTTTGCAAGAAAATCTGACATAGTAATTAGACAACGGCTGTTTAAACTGACCGCGGTACCTTCATTGCATTTTCATCATAATTTAAATTATCTGAATATTATAGAAAATCAGTTGCAATGATCTGGTGGATGATAGACTGCTTATCCATAACTGACAAATCGGTTTAAATCTTTAATTAGACCCGCAATTTATATAGTGTATTCTTCTTCAAATAATACGTGTATATTTCTTCAAATAATATCCTTTAATATATCAAGGAAAGATCGACAAATTACGAGATAGATTTTAATTAATGAGGTATTCCATCCTAGAAAGAGGATGATCTGTACAAGACGTATACGTTAATATACACAAACAAAAATGTTCTTTGACAAAACATGATATCAATAATTGTGGAATATCATTTTGTAGAGTGCAAATGATTTAAAGAACAAAAATAAAATTTTTAAGTTTTTTTCTTCAATCCAACGAATGGATAAAACCATTTGCCAAATTTTGTATTTGCGAAATGTTGGTTGTTCCTACGCCATTTCAGAGAATTGAGAGAGACACGCAAAAGTAATGTGCTTCGTTATTAGTTTACTTGACTCTTGTTTGTTTGCTGTGATGTTTCTAGAAAATTGTTATTACCTTCTTTTTCTTTTCTTTTCCATGTGTGTAAACAACTCAAGCAAAATAGTAATAAATATTAAGTATGTACGAATTTCATGTAGGTACTGTTGATTTATTTATGAAACTAACAAATGCCACGGAATAAAACAAAAGGTAATGTCCAACAAACCCCGTATAATAAAGTTATTCACAGTATCGTGAAAGCTTCGATATATTGGTTCAAATCGATTTCAAAACTATTGCTAGAAACACAAGGAATTTTTTACCATTCAAATGCCTCAATAGCAATTTTCTAACGATAGCTGCACGTTGGAATTTATCAATCATTTGATTGCACAATTTGATGTCTGGATAGGTTGGTAATTTTAATCAGGGTACCCTTCTTCGGCCTTTCCCCGTATCTTAACTCAACTGTGAGACAAGTCATTCCATATTATATTTACATTGTTATTGTTCTATACGGAGAGATACCTAGGCAAGCATCGAGTTGGTGGGTAGTGAAGGCACTATAAGGACAGTTCGCGAGAGTCGCTGACTGTGCGGGGCATCAGAAGTCTGGAATCATCATGAGACAAGATCGTGGAAAATGGAGAGCTATTTGAGAGCTAGACGTGTGAGAAACAGTCAGTGTGCTGAAATCATACGTCAACGTTACTATGCGGCTCAGCATAATCCACATGTTTGTGACGTCTGCGGACGAGAGTACGCGTTTAAGGCGCGTTCTCACGGTTCAAGTTTAATTGACCGATTATAGTTGATCAACAAAAGTTGAATACAGGCCCGTTCTCACGGTTCAAGTTTTGTTGACCGATTCAAGTTGATCAAAAAAGTTGAATACGACTTGAATCAGTTTTTGTTCACACGTTTCAATAGAAACTGATTCAATAAACTGTTTCAATTTAATTCAGTTAAAAATGGCGTCGAAAGCATTTTCTCTTGCATCTTTATTTTTATATTTATCGAGTTGAAAGCGAGCTTGACAATCAAATTGAATTCACGCGTTTCAAGACAAGTTTCAACTTGAAAACAAATGGCGGATGACTCATAACTTGAACGATAAAGTTTGACTGGGTCAATCTTTTCTTGATCAACTAAAAAGTTGATCAACTCTATTGAAACAAAGGTTCTTATTCCAGATTTCATTCAACTTTTGTTGATCAACTTTAATCGGTTAACTAAACTTGAACCGTAAGAACGGGCCTTGAATCAGTTTCTAAAGAAACGTGTGAACAAAATCTGATTCAAGTCGTGTTCAACTTTTATTGATCAACTTTAATCGGTCAACTAAACTTGAACCGTGAGAACGGGCCTTTAGTCTCTCTCACAGATCATACGATTGACGTGGAGGACCGTCGACGAGGGGATCATCGACCACAAAGGACCAGCAACGACGACGAAGTTGTTATTTTAATAATCTTACATAGTTTTCTTATTATTTGCCCTATATTTCATGCTCTCGTTGCCCTCCAGAGTTCAAGAAGGAAGAAGTAGAGTAATCATTGCTAGCCCATACCTGAAACAAAAGAAAAAAAATCCAATTAGAAATTATGCATAAAAAAGCCAGAAAGCTGTAAATGAAATGGTTCGTACTATTCGATAGTAATAAATTATTGATCAAATCTTGAATTAAATTTTGCTGTGATCGTTACGGGCTGTGAACAAATGTTGATTGTATCGTATCATTTTCAAATTTCTAAAATTAAATTACTGCGTATCAAAATATGTTAGCACAAAATCCTTATTTGCTAACTCCCAAAATTATAGCGAATGAATAATTTTCAATGGATGTGATTATTGTTTCTATTTCAATCACAAATGTATTCAGTTATTGTGTTGAGTGTTTATTCTTTGTTTTGTGAGATTAAATGAGTGGGTCAGAACCAGACTTGATTATCCCACAAAAATATAAAATTTGAGTTAGGCACATACGCTACATCTTTATACCCATTTCTTTCAGAACCAAACATGATTATGAGTATATAGTTCACTATAAGTGCAGACATCTACCGTTACATTTTGGAAACAACAGAAAAGAAACCATTTTTGAATAAATCTGCAACTTTGAAGTCAATTATCTCGAAACAAAATATATGTGAGTTAGTCATGTCTGGTTCTGACCCACTCAAATAATATTGGTAATGGAAATTATACTAAGCATGAAAACAAGGCTTGGTATGGAAAGACCAAGAGCAAGAATGATTAGAATAAGCGAATGATATTTTGAAAAAAAGGAAAAGGTAGAAATAAGATAAATCGTAGGAGTTGTACGAGGAGAAGGGATGTCGAAGAGGCGAAATATGTGTGGAGTAGGAAAGTCTGAATATTCTGTCCTCTCTGCTTATCTCATCAGGGAAACGGTGTGATGGTATATCTGTATGTACAGATGCGTGGAAGTAATGAGTTAAGCCAATTTCATGGCTGCAGTTTCTATCTTGCAATCTTTTTACTTGACCAATTATTTTTCGCTTCTTGGATATTTGCATTACTTTTTCGTTGTACACAAAATACCCTGACGAGTTGTCATGTGGCAATCTCTTACAACTAACTGAGCCCGTGAGTGAAAATCAGACGAATTTCTTTTTAAATCGGTTACCAATGGGTATCAATTCCGTAATCCCGAATAGGAAGACAGACGTTTTGCCATAAAATCATTTTTATGAAAAATTATTCTCTAAAAAAATATGGAATAAGTTAGCTGAAAGACTCGTTTGTAACGTAAGGAAAATAGATATTCCTCTCAATTCGAAATGCATTTTGATTTTTTTTTAAATTATTACATACTTTTGTCGAGTAAGGTGTCACGTTAATCTGTTGCTAAGTTGTTAAGACAAGACACTTATCTTACAACCCGAGGATAACGGGTTCATTTTCCATGGGTACTAAATTTTTTTTAAATAATTTCAGACTTCGTGACGTAGTTGGAAATATATCTGTTTCTTTACCAGGGGTTGCAGGTTCGATTTCCGTTGACCCCATTTAAAAAATATATATCAGTTTAGTTTTCACTTTAGGCCACTTAACATCTTTCTGGTTGGAATATTTAGTAGCAAGTTACTTCGTTATTCCACCAATTATAATTCATCAATCCCCGCGAAATGTATGTTGTTTCCTCCTATCTCGAGGATTTCTTCAGGCGAAATGAATTCGGTTTGTTAAAAAATACAAACGTTTAGGTCAGACTGGTACCATGTATCATCGGAAGTGTGAATGGAATTTTATTAAGAGTGGTGAAACCTTTTGCATTCCTTAGTTATTTATTACTTTTTTATTTTGACTAGCTTTATGTATCTTTTTAATTCTTCTTCCTAGTGTCATGTCAGGTCCCCCCAACGTTGACTATCACCTGAGAGTAAGCATCTTTGTCCCCGGTAGCCCGAAAAAGATCTCCAACGCTCCCTATACCAGTCCAATCACGTATATTGCGGAGTCAGGAGATTTGCCGCCTGCCAATACCTCTTCGACCATCTATTTTGCCTTGGATGATCGGGTGCAATCATTTGTATCTTTAATGTTTCTTAATTCACCGCTGTATATACAATAACTACTGTGAAGTATATAACATTTCAAATTTAATATCTTTGAAATTATGATTTTCTCTATAATATGGTTTGCAAATTCTGAAAAAAATTGTTGTTAGATATACTCGTAAAACGCTTAAGTTATTGTATTCTAGTGCCTATGTCCATCTGTGTCATTCTAATATATACGAGTATGTCCTTTCAGTAGCACATTATTTTTCATATACGTCACTTTTATGTTATATACCCCCTTCGTATATGGCGCTAAAGATTTTATATTATTGCTGGTGTTATAACACATCGATCAAAAAGTCCCGGGACTAACCAACAGATGGCACCTCTAATAACAAATCCATATCATTCTCAATAAGTATCAACCTTTAGAAGTTACGAGTCAAACTTTCATAACATTCCGCCATTGTGTCATTGAGTTACAGTGGTTTTAGTGACGCTACTTTTGCTATTTTGAAAACAATGGAAAAAACCGAATTTCGTGTGTTGATAAAACATTGCTTTTTAATGGGAAAAAATACCGTTCAAACTCAGCCATTGTTTGAAAGGTGTTATCCCGGTAGGCAGAAATTGCAAAAAACGGCCCCATATGAAGAAGAAAAAAGTTCTCTTTCATCAGGACAAATTGCATGAGTTGAACTTCGAATTGCTTCCGCACGCACCGTATTCTCCAGATTTGGCCCCAGCGACTATTGGCTATTCGCAGACCTCAAAAAGATGCTCCAGGGAAAGATATTTGGCTCCAATGAAGAAGTGATTGCCGAAACTAACGCCTATTTTGAAACCAAAGATAAATCGTTCTACACGGCTGGCATAGAAAAGTTAGGAAAGCGTTGAAATAAATGTATCGCTCTTGAAGGAGACTATGTTGATGAATAAAGAAGAATTTTGACAAACAAATGTTGTTTTAGTAGTAAGTCCCGGGACTTATTGATCGATGTGTTATCTATGTTCTATTATTTTTGGAAATAAGTTGGTTGGTTGAAAAATATTGTCAATATTAAGAAGAAACAATAAACATGTTCGGTTGTACTGTATACTTGCAATTGACAACTTCGATATTGTGGCGTCAAAGGACAGTTTTACTGCATTCCAAATTTTTTTTATAGAAGTACTGGCAACATCCTAACCTGTTTAAACTCCAGGCTTTAAGTCGCTTTATAGATATATTTACTGCGTTCCGAGTCATTTTCTTTCACTATTCTTTTTACACTCTGGTGCGTCGCCAACGGATGAGGAGTCCAGTTGGACAGCCCCTTCTTAGTCAATACGTGAAGTAACACTCATAAAAAAATAAAAAGATTTCGATATTTTAGTGTAGATCACGCTGGACGGTGACTTACTTTTCCTCCCATGACAACATGGGTGTTGGAGGGAACGAACTGAGCTGTATATATGCAAAGACACTAGAGTTACACTCGTTAACATCGTACGGGAAACCCGTTGGTATCGTATGGGCTCAATCGATGTACTCGTACTTTTGATGTAAGCCTATGTTATATGTGTCAACCGAGTAAGTTACAAACAAAATAATCTTTGAAAATTCTTCTTACGAAAGTGTGTGAACTATAACATTATTTAATCAGTCTTTGTTCTTTACAAATGTATAACAATCCAAGGGTGGTAGATTAAAATAAAAGCAAATACTAATATAAAGATAATAATGGATCTTATAAGAGTGAAAATATTTCCACAGAAAACCATTACACAGTCCGGTAATAATTTCAGCGCAACCAGCAGGGGTGTGTTTGGTTAAGTTACCTCGCCCACGTTTTGATTTTCTACAGAAAGAAAGAAAATCTTTTGTGCTCCGTCAGCGGCGCTCGCAGTGATCATAAAATGTTTCAACATCATGTAACTGAGAAATAAATTGTCCAAACACAACTTTTATTTTGCAAATTTACCACAAATTTCTCAGAGAGAATAAAATAAAAATAGTAGTTTTGCTGTGCCGTTAGGGAAATATTTTTTACAGTAATGGTTCTATATATTTGATCTGGCTGGGAAGATTCTTCATCATCATTACAATCACGTTATGTCCACACTGGGGTAGGCAAATAGAACAGATCTTTATTCCATTCTATCCTGGCATATATCTTTCATTTCTTCCACACATTATGCATACTTTCCTATTATAAAGGATTCACTCGTTTCTCTTCCAAACATTGATTAATTTAATCTTGCCATCTTTTTCTCCTCCAAGTCCTTCAAAACTTCTTATGTCTGCTTAAACTATCTCAATGCTCATTTTTTCATCTTAAGCACTGCATCATCTTTCAATCTATATTCTTTTCTAATATTCTCATTCCCTTTTATGTCATACAATGTTTTTCATCTAAAGCACTGCATCATCTTTTAATCCACATTCTTTCCTAATATTCCCATTCTCTTTTATACCATACAATGTTTTTCATCTTAAGCACTGCATCATCTTTAAATCCACATTATTTCTTAATATTCTCATTCCCTTTTAGGCCATACAATGGTTTTCATCTTAAGCACTGCATCATCTTTAAATCCACATTATTTGCTAATATTCTCATTCCCTTTTATGCTATTTACGCTATTTAAAACAGTATGAATCTGTATAATAATAAATAAACGACTTGAATTTTAAAAGGCGTAATTAAACAGCATCATCTTTCAATCCACATTCTTTCCTAATATTCTCATTCCCTTTTATGCCATACAATGTTTTTCATCGTAAGCACTGCATCATCTTTTAATCCACATTATTTCCTAATATTCCCATTCCCTTTTATAGCACACAATGTTTTTCATCTTAAGCACTGCATCATCTTTTAATCCACATTCTTTCCTAATATTCTCATTCCCTTTTATGCCATACAATGTTTTTCATCTTAAGCACTGCATCATCTTTTAATCCACATTATTTCCTAATATTCCCATTCCCTTTTATACCACAAAATGTTTTTCATCTTAAGCACTGCATCATCTTTTATTCCACATTCTTTCCTAATATTCTCATTCCCTTTTATGCCACACAATGTTTTTCATCTTAAGCACTGCATCATCTTTAAATCCACAATATTTCCAAATATCCTCATTACCTTTTATACCATACAATGTTTTTCATCTTAAGCACTGCATCATCTTTAAATCCACATTATTTCCTAATATTCTCATTCCTTTTTATGCCATACAATGTTTTTCCATACTAGCATGTTTCTTACTTTCATTACATTTTTGCTAGGAAAATTCTAATGACACATAATACGCAAAATAACATCCTTCTGACGACCTCCGTGGCTTAGTTTGTCAGACAGTTGACTACCTATTGGGGGTTTTGGGTTCGATTTCTGATGGCACCCGAAGTGAAATAAAAAAAGGATCCCAGTTCGGTAAAAGAGTTCGCCTGGTAACAATACTTACACGTGCTAAATATATATAAGTGATATTACATCTTCAAGTGCGGTAGAATTGCTAGCATGTGCGATTACGAACAAGTAACGCGTCTACTCTAGTAGTTCGTTTAATCTGGCCAAAGTCTCCCAATCATGCACTTCAATTTGTCGGAATAATCTATTATAATAAGTCTAATTGTACTATACAAATACATGGATTAATATGTAAAATTAATCAAGCTTACATGTGTAGTTTATTATATTACACCTCCGTTGTATACATATATAATACGACCTCTTAAGTGCATAAAAAAACAGATATTTTAAGTAGAGTTCTAGCAAAATATAAAGACCTTTACACATACATTTAAAATTGTTTCTATAGTACGTACAATGCATCAGTGTATTGAGCTCATTCTAGTAAGTCATTGGTCACTCGTCCGTCTTTGCTCTCAGATACAGTATCACCCGAAAGTATTTAATAGTTTTATTTTCAAATAAAAAAAAATGTGTTCAAAAGTTGGACGTGATTTTCATTATAAAAAAAAACAATCGAAAGATATAATAGCGAATGTGTTAGAACATTTTAGGCCAATTCACGCTGAATTGGCCTAGTGTCTATTAGTTCAATTAAACGCATAGATAACGAAAACATAAGAATAAACTGAATTCCTGTAATTAAATAAACTATTAGGGTTAATCATGTAATGGAAAATTATGGTGAACAAAAAAAAAGAGCAATTACGAAAGATAGGCAGTTACAAATAATTAAATTGCATTAATATGACATAAGAATTTTTAACATAAATCACTATAATTATACATTACTTACCTACATGGTTATTTTATGACGCAGTGAATTGTTAAAAAATATTTTTTAATAATAGATATTTTATTTTTTTAATTAGGTACATTAAAAAATATTTACATTTTACTAAATCTACTTTTGAAACATCCTATACCCGAAGGTCTCTATATTTTGCTAGAACTCGAAACTCCACTGAAATACTGGTTTCTACTAATTATGCTTCAGAGGTAGTTGTGTTGCTGTTTATGTTTTTTTTTAAACATAATTAAACTGTGAAATACACATTTTACTGCCTTGATACTCGTATTTTATCACATAAAAATATGTACGCTCATTTTATATTTCGAAAAAAAAAATATGTTTCGTGGATTGGGTTCTTTTGTACATAAATTTTAAAAACATCTTTGGTTTAGACCAATGCTTATTTTTTTATAATCATTCTTTTGTGCACATAATCAAACATTGTACCTCTGGCGAAATATATGCCATACAGCAATTTCTTCCAACCAACCAACTCATTTTTGATACATTTAACTGTTCTAACTTATGACATAGTCTACAAAAAAAAGAATTATTGCAAAACTAGCCTACATTCTGAATTCCATTTCCGGCCGATTCACTCGATTGGTTTGAGTTTCATAACTTTTTTCATGTATGTAAATGTTACAGCAAGTAAGTACTTCGTTTAAAATACAAATTTTATTCGGACATGTCTAATTCCCTTACAAACACACCATAATATCACAAAAAAAATCCCACAACTTATCTCCGACTAGAAATAAAACATTTTATAGCTTTTCATATAAAATAAAGACTGCTCAATGTCACACAGTTATTATCACATTGTAAACTTTGATGCATCATAAAATAGCAATTCGTCAAAGGTTTCGGTTTAATCTTTGAGGATCTTAACCGTGTAAGTAATAAACTAAATATAGGGATTTTATTATAGAAATTATATTTTATTTCTTTCACACGTGTGTCCATCATTTAACCTTAGATTTCATAACACAGACAAACTGGCTTTGTTATGTTGCTTTACTGATTTCATAACACATACAAACTGGCTTTGTTATGTTGCTTTACTGATTTCATAACACCGACAAACTGGCTTAAGTATGTTGCTTTACTGATTTCATAACACAGACAAACTGGCTTCGGTATGTTGCTTTACTGATTTCATAACACAGACAAACTGGCTTTGGTATGTTGTTTTACTGATTTCATAACACAGACAAACTGGCTTTGGTATGTTGCTTTACTGATTTCATAACACAGACAAACTGGCTTTGGTATGTTGCTTTACTGATTTCATAACACAGACAAACTGGCTTTGGTATGTTGCTTTACTGATTTCATAACACAGACAAACTGGCTTTGGTATGCTGCTTTACTGATTTCATAACACAGACAAACTGGCTTCGGTATGTTGCTTTACTGATTTCATAACACAGACAAACTGGCTTTGGTATGTTGCTTTACTGATTTCATAACACAGACAAACTGGCTTTGGTATGTTGCTTTACTGATTTCATAACACAGACAAACTGGCTTCGGTATGTTGCTTTACTGATTTCATAACACAGACAAACTGGCTTTGGTATGTTGCTTTACTGATTTCATAACACAGACAAACTGGCTTTGGTATGTTGCTTTACTGATTTCATAACACAGACAAACTGGCTTTAGTATGTTGTCTGCTGAAGTCTGGTCAGAAAACATGCAACTTGGAGTGTGAGTCATTTTTTTTCAATAAATTTACATAATTCCAGAAAATTTTCAAGTTGTTATTGATGTTATTCTCGCTTTGTTTTACGAATTCACGAAAACTTTTAATAGCAGTGTTAATGTAATGATAAAAAATATTAATGTTATCTTTCAGGTTTCTGGAGTTGAGAGCATCCCAGTCACATGTGTCGAAATAATTTATAATATCAATATAAGGCGTTTGGTCAAAATTATAGAAATATTTTGGAAGTTTGAAGCCTTCAAAGTCAGTCGTGATATTTAAGGGTGGATGGTGATTCGTTTCACTAGCAAATATCAGGTCTTGGATTTTATTGATACCTAAAAAAATTGTCATATCTAATATAGATTTAGCACTGTTGGATATATTTTGGGATTATATCAGGATATATATGGATGATCTCTAAATCGTTAGTATGCTTTTTATAAGCGGAACTTGAGTTTGATGGAATGTAAACACAGCCAAATATATTTTTTCTTGAGTTAAAACATAACAGAATGAATACTTGCTCAATATCTTCAGGAACTGGTTTAATAACTTTAAATCCAGAGTTTTTCGGGGTGGCAATTAGGATCCCACCTCGTCTAGTTTTTTTTACTTGTAGTTGTATTACGATCAAACCACTACTCAAATATAATAATATCTCCAGACATTACCCATATCAGATTTAAGAATAGTTCATGCATCATATAATATAAAAAATAAAGCCACGTGGTATTAAAAAGATAAAAATATCATGAAGGTACGGCAACAACTCAGATAAAAACATATGTTAAAGTAAGACGGTTAGGAACATCGGGAATCGAACACAAGGAAGCTGAATCATAAACAAGCATGTAAACAATTAGACAGCTGCGATGATAAATTGATTCTTCAACTGAGATAGCATGTTCTCTCATATTAATTTTTAATTAGACAAGACTTGTTGAATAGACGAGGTGTGTGGAGTTCGTCCACGAACATTTTTTACATCCATTCAATTAAAATGGATAAAGGACCACCTGGACATGTCATAAAGGCTAATTTGACTGGAGTATAGGTCGCGTGCTATTTAGATACCCTGGGGAATTAACCTTGTGTCAAATAGAAATGTTTACCAGTTTAAATCGTGATAGAAGGTGTGACCCGGTACAATTGGTTCATATAATCTGCAATAAAACGCCTTCCATATATGAATTATATTTTGAATAACAATTTTTAAATACATTCGTAGATTTTAACGACTGTTTTCCAATAGTTTAAAAATGTTTTTCAAATATATTGGGTGTTAACATAAGTTGTAAGTCCTCATCGAAGTCCACTGATCGTCCGGAACGCTCCATGTCTTTCAGGTCGAAATTACCGTCTTTGTAACACAAAAACCATCGACGAGCTGTCTTTACATTCATAGCATCTTCATTGTATACTTCGCAAATATCGCGAGCAGCTTTGGCAGCTTTATTACCTCGATTGAACGCGAACAGAAGGAGGTATCGAAAATGCTCATTTTCGTCTACTTAACATTCCATTTTGAAGGCTTGTAATCAAATAAAATAATATATGTAACGTAAAAGCAATATCGTGTAGAGCAGAACATTTTCTTTCGAATGACGTATAATATTAACCATTTGGTTTTACTTTTGATGCTCATTTTTAATTTGAAAAATTAACGGACACAACTTATGTTAACACCTAATACCATGTTGAGTAGGCTCAAATGATAGTCAAGGTTTCGAAGGCGCTGAAACCTTCATCATCTGAGATGTGTTAAAAAATACCGAATATTGGTAATGTATGTGTAACATATATACTCGTTTGTACTAAGTATATAACATATGTGTGTTTTACAAAGGTATCATTTCTCAATCTGCAGGTCGCGACCCCCAAGGGGGAGTCGTGAAAATAAAAATAAATTCACGTGTACACAAGTAAAATAACACATTTTCTGAGAAAAATTGTCTTTGTGGAAGTACAGTATTTGAGCAGCCTCGTAAACATGCATCAAGAAGATATGAATTTTTAAAGGGGGGTTGCGAATTCTTAATTTGTATTATCTTTTGGGGGTTGCAAGGATAGATAGGTTGGGAAACAATAGACTTACGAACAAATTGATAAAGGATAAATATTTGTTAGAGATGGGTGTAAGAAGTAACTTAGAATTAAGACGACACAAAAACTGTGTAGGTAGAAAGGTGGGCATTGTGCGTTATTCTGGCATATATTCTAATTATAATAAACTGTGTGGGTAGGTAGAAAGGTGGGCACTGGGCGTTATTCTGGCATATATTGTAATTATAATAAACTGTGTGGGTAGGTAGAAAGGTGGGCACTGTGCGTTATTCTGGTATATATTGTAAGTATAATAAATTGTGTGGGTAAGTAGAAAGGTGGGCATTGTGCGTTATTCTGGCATATATTCTAATTATAATAAACTATGTGGGTAGGTAAAAAGGTAGGCACTGTGCGTTATTCTGGCATATATTCTAATTATAATAAACTGTGTGGCTAGGTATAAAGGTGGGCACTGTGCGTTATTCTGGCATATATTGTAATTATAATAAACTGTGTGGGTAGGTAGAACGGTGGGCACTGTGCGTTATTCTGGTATATATGTAAGTATAATAAATTGTGTGGGTATGTAGAAAGGTGGGCACTGTGCGTTTTTTTCGCATATATTGTAATTATAATAAACTGTGTGGGTAGGTAGAAAGGTGGGCACTGTGCGTTATTCTGGCATATATTCTAATTATAATAAACTGTGTGGCTAGGTATAAAGGTGGGCACTGTGCGTTATTCTGGCATATATTGTAATTATAATAAACTGTGTGGCTAGGTATAAAGGTGGGCACTGTGCGTTATTCTGGCATATATTGTAATTATAATAAACTGTGTGGGTAGGTAGAAAGGTGGGCACTGTGCGTTATTCTGGCCTATATTGTAATTATAATAAACTGTGCGCGTAGGTAGAAAGGTGGACGCTGTGCGTTATTATGTCCTATATTGTAATTACGAGTATAATAACTTGATATATTTGTAATTATAATAAATTTATAATTTTTTCAATCTACGATCTTGACTGCAGACCTGTTTTCTATTATTTTTTAATATTTATATATTTTCATTTCTACTTTATCATATACTAGTAACATCGCCTTAAGAGGGATTCAATTTTTTAATTTTTATTTTGATATTTTTGTATTGTTGACAACTATTGTTTTGCATAAGTATAATATCTTGAAATATATTTTATACGCATCATAATTTGTAAAATACATTATTTTTTTTATTTTTAAGTTTTAGTGTTATTTATGTATTGTATTAAAGTTTCGTTTTACACAGTACGACCTGGCGTGTTTGTTGCCATAAAACAATCTCTTCCAGCCAACCAGAAAGATTTTGATTTAAAGTGGCCTTAAGTGAAAACCAGAATTGAATCCTTTTTTTTTTAATCTTCTGGGTCGGGACAGAGGCGTCTTGCCAAGTTGGCCACGAAGGTCGTTATTTATTTTATTTTGAAAAACAGATAATGCAGATATTTTTTGGTTTGAATAATAATTCATGAAAAAAAAAACCTCACGACAAACTTTCATCGTTCCAAAAATGTGACTTCGGCAATTTTGGAATTGTGATCCCCTGAGGCGAGGACCTTTCCTAGGCTCAATAAAATCTGTTAAGTGGTTGGCGGGCCAAGTGAAAAGTAAAGTCGTTAGGAGAGAGGCATTAAGGTCCGGGCCCGAGGCCTAGGGCGGTCTGCTTTCAAAATTGTATTCCTCCCTTCGATTCCGGAAAATTCGGTTTACTTTAGAGGAGGCTACATCTGGATAAAACCGATATCGTCGGCATACTAAGAGAAGTAACAACACGTATAGGTAAAATTAAATATCTCATGCACTTTCTTAAAATTCCAACATACGATATATTAAAAAAAAGTTAACTTTAAGTTGCATTTACATTCATGTGCACTTAAAATTCTAATTTAATTTGTAACCTTTTTTAATGGTCAATAAAAATACTGTTCATTGTACTCGTAATAATATTAAAAAAAATATAGAAAAAAATATATATTTATCTCTCCTGACGACCTAGTAGGTAAGACGTTCAGTTCGTCTCGTCATGTCATACAAGACACACGTGTTTCCTTAGTCTCCGCTCCTAAATTGAAGCCGATATATTCTCGTTGTGAAGTGAAGTGTTTTGGGCCAGTCAGGATAGTGCCCAAATTTCTGGGAATTGACCGTGCCGACTCGTATCCGGACCCTGTGGCTCTCATATATATTGTCCCTTCAACATATGTTGCCGAGGTCCATACACCAGTACGTTACCGCCCTATCTCATTTTATTGTATAACGTTCATTCTAATTACGAGTACTTTTTCTATTATATTATTTAAAATTCCGTTCTGAAATTATTTACGAGGACTCTTTCTATTATATTATTTAAAATGTCGTTTGAAATGTCAATTTTAGTGCTTAACTTTTAACTGTTAACACACATGGTGGTTCTAAGAACAAAAGTCCCGAAATCCTCGGGAACAAACTCGAGCCGCATCATGGACGCCAAGTCACGTGCCACCCCCATGAGGAAGAATTCCGCCCTCTCCTGCCCTGGTGTAGCTGCAAACACCAGCACCAGCAACTCCAGTGCGTGGATCACTCCACGCAATGGAGCTAAACAATCAACTCCAGTCCCGGCTCAACCGCTACCGAACCAAAACCGATTCGAGGCACTTCCGGAGGTCGGAGACGCCCCTGGAACACCTGGCTTCCGAGCGCCAGTAAAGAGGATTACCTCGAAGATCCCACCGGTAATTATTACCTTAGGGGACAAAACACATGGCCAGATAATAAATCTGGCCAAATCTTTTACAAAGGCGGGCATCACGCTTTCCTACAGAGGCAGAGACCGTGCAGCTGTCAACTGCTCAACGCTGGAGGACCACAAAACTCTCGTGGCTGGCCTGAGAGAGACCCAGGCACCCTTCCACACGTTCACCGCGGAGGGGGAGCGCAGCAAGCGATCCGTCATCAGGGGCCTCCCAGAGCTCGCGGTAGAGGACATCGCGGCTGATCTGGCCGCCCAAGGGTACAAGCCTCTCCGAGTTTTCAGGATGAAGACCAAGGGTGCCCCGCTCTATACGGTACTCTTCCCAAATGCCACAAACATTGAGGCTCTTCGGACGGAAGTGACAGTGATTAACTACTGTCGCGTCCGCCTGGAGAAATACAAGAACGGTGGCAGGGTAGGCACCCAGTGCTACCGCTGTCAAAACTTTGGCCACGCATCGGCGAACTGTAACCACACAGTCCGATGCGTGAAGTGCCTGATGGCGCATGCCACTACCGACTGCCCCAAGAAAGAGCGGGACACCCCTGCGGCCTGCTGTAACTGCGAGGGTGCTCATCCGGCCAACTATGGTGGTTGCCCCCGCCGCCAACAATACATATCCAGCCTACATAAGAGACGCAGCGTACCGGCTCCCCGGATGGACCATCGCTCGTGGAGCCAGGTAGCCAGCGGTACTCCAGCCTCACCACCTCACCTACCAGCCTCTCCTATAGATCTCTCCCTTTCTACTCAAACACTCCACCCTCCTCGTGCTCAGCCCCTGCCCCCGCCCCCGATTAACACGTTCACAAACGGAGAGAGCGAGTTACTCGCCATCATGCGCCTTGTCATCGGAGCCCGGAGCAGGCTCGCTTCTTGCACCACTAAGCTCGAGAAGACTATGATCTACCTCGAGATCATTGAGCAGCTCGTAGGATAAGCGTGATGACGAGTTTCTCTGGAATGAAAGTGCTCTGCTGGAATGCTTACAGCATGCAGCAGAAGATCGAGGAGCTGATGCTGTTGGTGAACAATTCAGGTATAGATATTGTGCTTATAACGGAAACTTGGTTAAAACCTGTATCTCGTGTGAGAGGCACCGGTGGCTTCACCATCTATAGATCGGATCGCGTTTCCGGTAGAGGTGGAGGCACCGCGATCCTCATCCGAGACACTATCCATCATACCCAACTCCTCACGCCCGCCCTGACAAACTTGGAGGCTACTGCCATCAGCCTCAAGGTTGACAGGGAGACAGTCACAATTGTGGCAGCATATTGTACCGGCTATCGTTCACTTCTGGAAAAGGACATCGAGGCAGTGCTGGCCTTGGGGCCCAAGGTCATCATGGCCGGGGACTTCAATGCCAAGCACCGTTACTGGAACTGCTTGAGAGCTAACCCGAACGGAACGACGCTGTACAATTATATGGAAAACCACAACTGTCAAATACTCTATCCAAATCAACATACCTGTTTCACCAACCCCCGTAGCCCTTCTACACTGGACATTGCCGTAGTCAAAAACTACCCTAACATCTCTGGCTTGACTGCTCTAGAAGCTCTCTCGTCAGACCACCTCCCAGTCTACTTCACATTGGGAGTGAGGCCGATTGCTAGCCTCAGGGAGCAGTACGACTACGCCAATGCTGACTGGAAGGGTTACAAAGCCTACCTCCACAACCAGCTCTGCCTATCACCAGAAACTCTGGTGAGCCCACAGGACATTGATACCGCGATAGATACCATCTCCACCTTCATCCATAATGCCCGTGATGAAAATGTTCCCCTCAAAATTGTCACTCCATACAAAATAACTCTTACTCCTCATATCAAACTCCTTATATCTCTAAAAAACAAACAAAGACAGACCTACAGACGTACACTAGACAAACGTGACAAAACACTTCTAAACGTCCTCCAAGATGAAATCAAAAAAGAAATCCGCCTACTTAAAAACCAGCTATGGCAGAGAAAATTGGCAGCTCTAGAACCGGGTAACGGTACTCTCTGGCGAGTCGTCAAGGGTATCAAGTGCTCGTCTCAAAGCATACCACCTCTGCGCACAGCCTCAGGGTTGGCTGTTTCTGGCAGTGACAAGGCTAATGCCTTGGCGGACGCTTATGAGAATACGTACTCAATCACTTCCGACCTTGGAAATGTTGATGTCAATAAAGCTGTCGAGGACACTCTCACCAGCTTTGCTTACTCCCCGACCAACCAAAACGAGGTGCAACTTTGCACCCCGTCCGAAATTGGTCGTATCCTTGACAGACTTAAAACACGAAAAGCACCCGGTCCCGACAATATACACAATAGCCTTCTTAAACAGTTACCACTCAAAGCGAGGATTTTTCTTACTAAAATAATAAATGCCTCACTCCTTAATGGCTATTTTCCGAGTATTTGGAAAGTAGCCAATATTGTTCCTATCCACAAGCCAAATAAACCTACCGAAAATCCAACTAGCTACAGGCCCATCAGCCTTCTTCCAGGTCTTGGCAAGATCCTTGAGAGAGTGGTTGCCTCAAGGCTAGTGTTCCATCACGAATCCAATAATACATTCCCTCATGAGCAATTTGGATTTAGAACAAGACACAACACGGTCCAGCAACTTACCCGTGTCGTGGAAGACGTGTCGATGGGCTTCAATAGGAACAGAAGTACTGGCATGGTACTGCTGGACCTTGAGAAGGCTTTTGATACTGTCTGGCATGATGGCCTTCTTCACAAACTTCTCCTCACTGGCACTCCACTCTATCTCGTGAAACTACTTCAATCCTACCTTTCCAATAGAAGTTTCACAGTCACCACTCATCATTCTACGTCATCCGCCAGGCCCATCCCTATGGGTGTCCCCCAAGGCAGTATACTTGGACCATGTCTATTTAACATTTACACACACGACATTCCTACTCCCCCAAACTGTAAACTCGCACTCTTTGCTGACGATGCGGCATGCTACGCATCGTCACTCAAGGTGGATCGAGCTGGTCGCCGTCTTCAGATTGCTCTTGAGATCCTTGAGAAATACTACCAGGACTGGAGGCTCAAAATCAATGACGCCAAAACTGAGGCCATCATGTTCTCCCGAAAAATCAAGGAAAGAGTGCCGTCGATGCCCTTATTCATCGGTGGTTGCCTGGTTGAGTGGCAGGACGTGGTTAAATACCTCGGCCTGCACCTTGACCGGCGACTGACGTGGAAAACCCATTTGAATACCATCAGACAGAAGGGTCACAAGGGCATAGGGGCTATCAGTTCGATATTTCATCGACGCAGCTTCCTTTCACCCAAAAATAAGCTCCTCCTCTATAAAACCCTTATTCGTCCTATCTTGACCTATGCTGCACCCGTTTGGGGTAGTGTGAGCAACACGGATCACCTGAAACTCCAGAGAGTGCAGAACAAGGCATTCAAGATATCTTTTAACACCCATCCCAGAACAAATCTTACCCGACTTCACGCTGAACAGCGAGAAGAAACCCTACAACACCACATTCTCGCTTGGACCGTGAAGTTCTATAAAAGCCAACAAAATCACAGAAATCCCTTAGTCGCTGCCCTGGGGGCTTACGAGAGTAAATCCGACCTACCCTTCCGTTATAAGCACAAGCTCCCGAAGCATTATCTGTTGCCTGACTAGTCCACCTACAGTATTAGCTGGGACGACCAAGGTCTGAGTGAATGTGATGGAATACAAGTAGCCTGAACGAGTGGACTTGTTTTTGCTGAATAATTAGTGTAAGAATTGTTATCTAGTTATAAGTAGTATGTAGGTGTTAATTATTTCTAAGATCTCATATATTAAGATTGAATAAATAAAATAAAATGATATGTAGGAAAATAAGATTAAATAAGTTCATAAATTATAACATATAATTAAGATTAGTTAAGTAATAAATTTGTACATAGGTATAGCCTTGACAAATGTTTGTATAATAATTTACTAGTTTAATAAAAAAAAAAAAAAAAAAGGTAAGACGTTTGTCTTACTCCCGGGGTCTCGGGTTTGATTCTCGGTGGTACAAAAAAAAACAAGAATAAAAAAGTACCAGTCTGGTTAGTGTTTTTTTTATTTACTTGGTATGTATTTCTCCTGTTACGCAAAGAGGTTGTTCGTCTGGTAAAAAAAATCATACGCATAAGATGTGTGCAAGTGTTGTTGCATATTCACGTGCGATAGTGTTACCAAAACGTTAAAAAGCAAACTGCGAGTTACTTGCTTACTCCAGTGGTTCTAACTCGAAAGCTCGATTACATCACCATCAATTCGGAATGTTTAAATAAATTTATCCATCTTTGTACACACACACACATACAAACCATCATGCCGTTTCTCTGCTGGGTTAAGCACAGAGGACAAAGCGCCAGACTTTCTTTTCTTGATATACGTCCTTAGTCTCTTCCACACCCATATACCTTCTTCGATTTTTCTGACATTCTACGTTTCCTTTTTTCAGAATATCACTTATTTGATTCAACCATATTTTTTTCCTTGATCTTTCTCTCACATTTGTTAGTCTTCCTTCATTCATTCGTTCCACGTGTTCAAACCATATCAGCAAGCTATTATTTATTCTACTCAACACATCAGCCTTAAGTTCACATTCACCCCTAATCAATTCATTCCGTATTCTTGTCACTCCATGTATTTGTCTCAAATCACGCATTTCTACACCATTTATTCGACTTTTTTCAGTATTTTTCCATGTCTAAGTTTCACTTCTATATATCACAGTTGGTACTAAAATACAATTGTGGACTTCAGTTCAGTTCGATTCAACCTCCACTCACGCTGTTATGGGGGATAAAATAAGTCCCCATTTAGCGCGATCTACACTAGAATATTGAAATCTTTATTTTTTTTATGAGCGCGATGTCACATAGTGAAGAAGAAGGTACTGCCCAAAAGGACTAACTTCTCCGGTGGCGACACACATGAGTGTGAAAAATATAGTGGTGACGACGGACTTATGGTCTGACGACATCACGGGAAAAGGATAATGACTTGAAGTGCAAATTTTTCTTTCTTACAAAGTGTCTTAAGGCCTGAAGTTCAAACAGCCCAGCAAGTTGCCAGTACTTTCACAGAAAATTTCAAAAATGGAACAAAACTATCCTTTGACGTCACTAGACCGGAGTAGCCAATCGGATCGGATTTGTCAACCAATGTACTGTAGGCGGAATACAATTGCGGACTATCATCCTAGAAGATGCATATTAGAAAATGAAACATTATTTTAAAAGAAACCAGATACTCGTAGTTTCAACAAAGAAATAAAAATGCGGTATCCAAAATAAATTATAATGTTTATGGTCCGCAAGATTATAACAAACTGCCTGACCCACGGGAGGTTATGACCTGGCATGCACTTAAAAACCCTTGAATATTTAGTGTCGTGAATACGGGAAAAGGAAATCAGAAAACAATCTCATAGCTTTTCCCAAATTGAAAAAAATGTTAATCCAGAAAAATCTGTGCCTTGTTTTTGCAAAAAAAAATGCAATTACAAGAGTATATATAATAAATAAAAATCATTGTAATTTATTTTTATCAAACACTGTTTATTCCACTTTTTGTAACGGTATAACCCTACCGGTTTCAAGGCTTTCCCCTAATCATCAGGGGAGCACAAACAAGACTAAATGCTGTTCGAACTGGTATCAATATACACGCTTTAACGGTTGGGGGCTGAGAGGTGAGGGAGGAATGGGACGATTTCGGCCAAGAGCGGAGAGATTTTTGGGATATAACTGTTCACCAGATGTTCGGATCGATGTACTGACTTAGAAATTTCTAGGGCCTCTAATCTGTCCAATTTATTTCCGTTACTACTGATATGTAAAAATTGATGATGCCAAATTCTTACATATCAGTAGTAACGGGAATAAATTGGACAGATTAGAGGCCTTAGAAATTTCTAAGTCAGTATATCGATCCGAACATCTGGTGAACAGTTAAATCCCAAAAATCTCTCCGCTCTTGGCCGAAATCCTCCAATGCCTCCCTCACCCCTCAGCCCCCAACCGTTGAAGCGTGTATATCGGTACCAGTTCGAACAGAATTTAGTCTTGTTTGTGCTCCCCTGAAGATGAGGTGAAAGCCTTGAAACCGGTAGGGTTATACCGTTACAAAAAAGTGGAATAAACAGTGTTTGATAAAAATAAATTACAATGTCTTTAAACCTCTACAATGTTAATGCCTTAACTATAAACAAAGCCTTAACTATAAAAAATAAAAATCATGTGTCACAATTAATATTGAGATCATTAAAAGCTTCAACTGATCAAACATTGAAAAATCTTATTACTTCCGTTCTTTTAATGAGCTGAATAGTTCACATAAGGGATGAAATGACTGGAATAGTACTATATACTCGTAATACGAGTATATATTCGTTCTTGCTGGCAGTTAACCTGAGGCAGTTATGTAGGTTTACTTTTTATTTTTGTTTTCTGCCATACATTTTTTTTAAATCTAGATATACAGGGGTGTGGGCTGAAAGCTCCCCGATGTCCTTGCGGTCAGACTCGCCCTACGTTGGTGGGGTGTGTCTCGGCCAGGGGAATGTGTGTGGGATGATTTCGGACCTTTAAATGTCTTCTCTCTTCAATGTATTATATTTTTCTGTCATCTATTCATTTTCTGTGTTTTTTTTTCTCTTCTTCTTCTTATTCTACATGTGCAAGGGTGTGGGCTGAAAAACATCTAGTGTCCCCGTGGCCGGGCTCGCCCTATATTGGTGGGGTGTATCTTGGCCGGGGAGATGTTATTAGATGAACCCAGATCTTTTGATAGCTTCTGTCTTTAATGTATTATCTGCAATTTATGTGTTCTTGAAGTATATATTAATATATTATGTACATACTATGTTGCTGTCAGTAAACGTATACTTATTATTTATTTATTATTATAAGCAAAAAAAAAATATTTACTATAAATTATTTCCGTCCAGAAGTTTGCCCTCTGGTTGGCACTGGGCAAGACATTTGGCTACAAGAGCAGTATATGTCTCGTGGATTAGATCTTGCCGTAGACATAGACGACTTATCTCTATTAGTATTCCTTATTTTGACGCATTATCCTTGGTTTCCCAATGCCCTTTGGAAATCTTATTTTGACGCATTATCCTTGGTTTCCCAATGCCCTTTCGGAATCTTATTTTGACGCATTATCCTTGGTTTCCATTATCCCTTTAGGAATCTTATTTTGACGCATTATCCTTGGTTTCCCAATGCCCTTTCGGAATCTTATTTTGACGCATTATCCTTGGTTTCCCAATGCCCTTTCGAAATCTTATTTTGACGCATTATCCTTGGTTTCCCAATGCCCTTTCGGAATCTTATTTTGACGCATTATCCTTGGTTTCCCAATGCCCTTTTGGAATCTTATTTTGACGCATTATCCTTGGTTTCCCAATGCCCTTTCGGAATCTTATTTTGACGCATTATCCTTGGTTTCCCAATTCCCTTTCGGAATCTTATTTTGACGCATTATCCTTGGTTTCCCAATGCCTTTTCGGAATCTTAAGTAATATTGAGTTTGCACCTAAATTCCCCAACGAACAAGAATTTTAACTTGGTAGCTTCTCGAAGTATGCCGATGATATATGTATGTGTGGGAGTAAAACTCGAGCATTGGCAGTGATAACTGTTTAACGATTCCTAATCAATTTATGGCGATTGGGAAGTGTTGAAATTAAATTTGATTGCCTCAGCTGGGCTTCTGAACTCATGCCATTAACAGTTTGTTCGCTTTGTTATGTTATTGCTGTTATGCAACTAAATTTTAACACGTTCAATGCTAACAACGCGCCTAGTGCGTTCTTCTTCGCAACCGTCGGGTGCTAACAACGCGCCTGACGCGTTTTCATATGCAAAGTTCGTGTTCAATGTTTCGTTTCAAATGGAGAGGGTACTACAAGACAACACCAAATTAAATCGCACGTAATTTAGCTTTTTTTTTAAAATTTTAAGCCACACGTGATTTACCTTAATAATTTGATCACATTGAATGTGTTAAGGTGTTTTTGCCGCTAACTGTGGACAAAGTAACAGTTTTCAAAATTAGTTCCAGAATACTGCTTTTTATAATTAATAATAAAGTCGTACCAATCACCAACATTAGAGGTAATATAGGTGTCTCAAAACAATGTATATACACTTAATGCCGTGGCGTTTACCTGAACTTGAAGCAGAAATTTGTCATACTATGCATTCGTGAAGAGTTTAGGGTTGAGGAGGACTCTTATTTTCAGTAAGATGATATACCTCTCCATTACCGTCGTGATGAGAGAGCCTATCTTGATGAAAATTTGCTAAACAGATGGATTGGGTGTAGATGTAGCATTGAATACCCATCGCGCACCCCAAACCTCACGCCAATGAACTTTTTTAATGAAGACTTATAAAAAATAAAGTAAATGGAAAAAAAAACTACAATAGTTAATTAATTAAGAGCAGCCATTGAAAGAGAATGCAGCCAAATAACAAAAAAAATAATGGTTAGTAATGCCACGCTATCAGCACTGCCGCCAGAAAAAGCAGCTGGATAAATTACAGCGTCTTCAAAATGTGTGTCTAAGTTTCATTTTCAACCTACGAAGTGTCATTTTCAACCTACCAATGCCTTCTGGTATGAAGTTATATGAAAGTACGATCATATAACTTCATACCAGAAGGCATTGAACTGGTTGAATGTTAGAAATATACGCCAGATTCACATACAGTATATATTGTATAATATAATATCCTTAACTATCCCGCCGCCCCCTCTTATCTCGCCGAAAATTTTCAGCGTCTTTCCAATCATGGATTAGCGCTACGCTCAAACAGAGATTGTTTGTTGGCCTTTCAAGTTCACCGCTCCTCTTTTTTTACGTCGTCCTTTACTGTCCATGCAGTGAGACTATGGAATCAGTTACAAACCAATATAAGACTCGCTCCGTCCTTGGCATGCTTTAAGAAGCGACTGAAAAAACTTTTAATTTCTAGTCAGTAAAATAACGTATTTCATTCCTGATTTTTCTTTTCCTTTCTTCTCCACCATCCATCTTTTGATTGATGATATCTCACTTTATATAAAAAAGAATGTTCGGGTGATTGTCAGTCTTTGTGGGGTTCGTGGGCATATGCTCACGAATGAGTTTATGGATTTTATCTGGTTGATTGAAAGAGATTGCCGCCTGGCAATAATCCCACCAGATTGTATTTGCAATGAAAGTGTTAAATAAATAAATAAAAAGCCAGAATTAGAGCATTTGCGACACATGAATAAAAAAAACGTTTATTTTCTTTAATTTGAAGTTTTAATATTATATATAGCTTAATAAATACTGAATTTTCAATCATTCGAAATGTGTGTATATTTTTTTGAGACACGCTGTATATCAGTATTAAGTATATGATATTAATTAATGTATAATAAAACTCCGAATGCAGCTAACTATCTTTTGAAGCCACTAGATCGGAATATCCAATCAGTCATTTTAAATAGAGTAATGTAGAAAAATAAAGCACAAGAAAAAAAAACCCTGCGTATGGAGCATTGAACTTTGATACGTTGGCTTATGATAAATGAAAAATATACTTAATGAAACTCATGTTTCGTTGGGTGAACTTTGTATTTTCAAGACATTCGTTGCTCGACTGGGTAGGTCAATAATAATAACTTTCTTTATTCAGCCAGTGTTCGCGCTTAGTAAGGATTTTATACTGTGGTGAAAGAACTCCCTCAATTTATTCAATAACGAATTTCAAATTTTTTTAAACTTTGTATTTGTCTTATATCTTTTACTGCAACGAAAAACGACAGATTAAAAATTGAAAAATTAAAACAAAATTAGAGCACACAGCTATGGACATAAAATATAAGTATAAAAATAAACATGTCATTGATAAATAATTAATTCGCCATCAAGCAACCGTAATTTAAATTTACAATTTGATGTGATACACCCGCCTACTGAAAGCGAAAATAACCACTGAATCTAAAGTACGTTCAAATAATAATTTGAGAACACGTCATCTAACGAAAATCACAAAATTTCGCCAGTTTAATTTTCTGGTACATATTATGCAGTCAGATGAATAATACAAAAAAAAGTCGGATTTTTTTTAGTGCCCCGGTTAATGCAACCCGCAAACCATTTAATCGAGAGTTTATTGTATTTTACATTTGACAACACCAATGACATACCAAATATACGAGGGTCATCCAGAAAGTAAGATAACAACATTTATGTAGGGTCGAAAAATGCTTATATTTAATTGATATTCACAGTATACTTCACAAATATATTAAACTATTTTTCAACGTAATCGCCGTCGAGATCGAGACATTTCTATAGTCGGGGCACCAGCTTTTGTATGCCAGTGTCATAGACCTCCGCCGCCAGCTCTTTCAGCCACTTCTTCACAGCTTCCTCGACCTCCTGATCGTTGGAAAATTGTTGGGGTGTAGTGACACACCCACGTCTCATCCCCCGTCACGATAGAGTCTAGAAAAGCTTCTCCCTCCTGCGCAAAACGATCCAAAACTCCACGCGCGGCGGTCACGCGATTTTGACGGTGCTCCGGTGTGAGCATTCTGGGCACCCATCTCGCACACAACTTCTTGAAACCAAGTTTTTCCGACACAATATCACCAAGGAGATTTTGAGAAATGTCAGGAAATTCTTCGTGAAGGTCATCAAGCGTCACACGGCAGTCATTTCCCACTTGTTCTTCAATTTTTTGCACAAGTTCGTCAGAAATCACTGCCTTGCCTCGTCGTATCAGTACGACCTTCTCTGAACAACCTAACCCACTTTGTGAAATGTTGTCGACTCATCACATCACTACCATAAACTTCCACAAGCTTCCTATAGATATTCGCGGCGGTATTGTTCTGCAAAGTCAAAAAACGGATGACCGCGCGGATCTCGCACGGACGTTTTGTGGAGGGAGCGCGCGACGACCTCTCCATCGGAAGAATTTACTGTGACTGAATCAAATAGCCGACAAACACGCGAGATCAAACAAACTGACCGTTAGGATCCCCCCTACACGCCAGGTGCACCAACTTCGAAACAAAAAAATTCCACCGGCCTTAGGAGCCCTTGTAACTTTACTTTCTAGATGACCCTCGTATTATATTTATTGCATTATACTTGAGTTTTATACAGCAAAAAAGCGTTTTTCTCATGTGGAAATCTCTTCCAGCCATCACCTCACCTTATGGGAAAACTAGATTGGAAACATATTAAAAAAATCTATGCACCAACGGGAAATGAATCCTAAACTCCGGGATTGAAAGACCGCTGCTCTATTAATTAAGCTTCGGATGTCATCTTTTTTTCCATGTTTTTTATTTATCATTTCATATTAAATTTCCACACGCACAAGGACCATTGGCATAAAACAATTGCCTTAAAATTATAATGAGAAGAACATTCCGTACCTTGTAAAACCCTCGAGAGGAAGGGTCTTAGATCTGTAAGAAATTTTCTTACCTAATATAATTTCCTTTAACGTTACGGTCTCACATTTGGCTATATCGTGCACTGCTTATACTTAAGCTACTCGGAGATGTATCTAACATTAAAATTGAGTCTAATAAAGGAAACCTACCCATAAATCAGGGCGGATAAACTCCGTTTAACACCGCCGGCCCATTGAATCCGCCGCCCCCCGCCAGGGCCGTACATATATTACGGCGGGGGAGGCCCCAAACCTGGGCCTGGCTTAACCAACCCCCTCCAATTGTTGTGGTTATCTAGCCTAGTTATTTTATTTCTTAAAAACAAAAAGATAAAAATGTCTATGTTAAGAATTTGAGAACGAAACGAATTGAAGAAAATCAGAAGTGATTATTTAAAAACAAATTTTACATGGCTCGGCAGAAAAGTTTTCAAGCCAAGATCATTACTCCATGAGATTATGTAACATATACTGCTATCCATAATATTTTTTACTAATTTGTGCTTATTACAAAAAGACAGTTTGGAGAGGTTTGTTGTTACTGGATGCATGGAAAGACGACGCACAAGAGGAAGAATCCCAATACGTTGAACTGACCAAGTGAGAGATGTAACTGGACTACCCTTAACAACTGCCCTTTGAGCCGCGGAATGCAGGGATGAATGCGGAGGGATCGTCAGAGGCCATAATGGGAGTCACGATGCTCAGTCATGAGCTACACAACAGGATGGATGGCTCTTATTTTTTTTACTAATTTGCGCTTATGACTAGAAAAATGTATGGCTCAGAATGCTGGACTATGTACAGCTCCTACTCTAGGCAACTAGAAACAGCAGAAATGCGAATAATTAGGTGGTCGGCAGGATTATCGCTAAAATATAGAATTAAGAGCTCACGCATTCGTGGTAGCCTGGGGGTCACTGATATAAACAGTAAGTAAGCTGGAAGAGCGACAGCTGAGATGGTACGGGCACATAAGACGGAGACCACCAGACCATACGGTAAATCAGGCAATGTCTGTGGATCTTTCTCGACAGCCGTCCAGAGGAAGACCAAAGAACTCCTGGATAACTCAATGCTCCAAAATCCTGCAGAGAAACGGCCTAGATGAAAGCGACACCCAGAACCGAAGAACATACAGCCTGAAAACGAGAAGAGCCGACTCCAACATCCTACCTAGGCAATGAGTTGGGACAGTGCCAGGAAGAAGAAGAAAAAGAAGCAGACAAGAAAAAAGGGGGTTTTCAATCTTGGAAAATTCCATACTCGATAAATTTTCCTGGTTCCGCAAATATATATGTGGAGGAGAAATTGAACACCTAAAGAAAAAGTCAACCCATAGGTTTTATTTGAAAATTAATGCTTTATTTTTTTTATAAACAATCTAAGTTTTCTTATGCCTTTAATAACATTCATCTAAATAGTATAAGTATTATAGAATCATAAGTAAGTATTGCTCCCCTAAAGTACTGGAGAACTCTGAGAAATGCCTTCTGGTCTCAGGTTCGAGGAAAGGAAAATCCTGATCTATTTCCTTCTCGTGGTGGGGAGTGAGCAACGACCTCATGTCAAATATAGACAGGGACCGAGCATTGGCCGGAATAAGCTGACCACCAACTTTCGTCTGTTGTTTAGGGCACCCTCTTGTCCTGGAGAAGTAAATAATCTCCAAAGGCGGAAGAACTTTCGTGGTCAACGGCATAGGATGTGGAAAGAAACGGGAAACTACCACATTAAAGGCCCAAGTGGCATCCCAAGAACCAGCAAAACATGAATTGCTGCAAACCAGTCTTAGGACTGCAACCACGGAAGAAGTAAGTATATACCATGTAAAATATATACAATTCATTGTAATTTGTTTTATCAAACACTGTTTATTCCACTTTTTGTAACGGTATAACCCTACCGGTTTCATACGGGGATCACGAACAAGAAGATATTGCCACATGGCAATAAGCCTGCCACGTTATGCTGTATATAACGAAAGTGTAATACAATACAATAAAACCACCAGGTTGTACTGTATACAACGAAAGCTTAATATAATACAATACAACGAACCCACCAGGTTGTACTGTACACAACGAAGTGTAATATAATACAATATAATAAACCCACCAGATTGTACTATACACAATGAAATTGTAATACAATACAAATGTCATCTTAAGAGGATTCCCTCTTTAGGCGAAATCGTTTTGTTTATTCTTCAACTGTCAAATGAGGAAAGATTTTTTGTATACAGCATAAAAAGTGCAAGGCATATGAGAGGAAGACCAAGGAAAGTATGGTGTGATCAAACGAATGAAAGAAACGAAGTAAGTCAGAAAAAACGTAGAAGTATTATGAGAAGGTGTATGGATGTGGAAGAAGTTAGGGAGATGGCGTGATGTATGTATTTTTTATACAAATAAAAGTCAAACAATAAAGTGTCCATGACAATTGTATTGTTAAAGCAAATCCCAAAACTATTACAATACTAAATTATTTAAAAGATAGAAATAACAATACTTCTCATTTCTACAATAACAATAATTCTACAATACAACAAATAAAACTTTAACTTGAATACGAAAAAACTAAAAAAATAATGTTCATTTCATAAAGAATAAGAATATCATACTGAGATGGTTTGGACACGTATAACGAATGACTTAAGGGTGCTTAACGAAACAAACAGAATACGAAATGAAATAATTAGGGAGGAATAAAAAAATTAAAGCTGTGTTGAGTAAGATACGAAGAGCACTTTAAAATGGTTGGGGCACGAAGAACGAATGAATAAAGAAAGACTAACCAAACAAATATATAGTGCAAATGTGAGTTGAAGGCGTGGAAGAGGAAGATCGAGAAAAGCATGCTTGGTTCAAATGAATTATATTTTGAAAGAAGGAAATGTAAAAAGTCAGGAAAAATTGTACGAGTAGGAGTTCTATTAATGTAGAAAAGGCGAAATATATAGTATGTGTCGCGATAGGAAATCTGACGTTCTTTTCTCTCTGCCATCCCCGACAGGGCGAACGACACGATGGAATGTGTGTAAGGAATTTTAATTAAATTACAATACGATTATATAATTATATTCCTGACTATTATATTACTTTAAGATTATATTACTACACAATTATATAACTATACGATTATATTACTATACGATTATATTCCTATACGATTAAATTACTATACGATTATATAATTATATTACTTACGATTATATTACTATACGGTTATATTACTATACGATTATATAATTATATTACTTACGATTATATTACTAAACGATTATATAATTATATAACTTACGATTATATTACTATATGATTAAATTACTATACGATTTTATAATTATATTACTTACGATTATATTACTATACGATTATATAATTATATTACTTACGATTATATTACTATACGATTATATAATTATACAATCATATAATTATATAACTTACGATTATATTACTATACGATTAAATTACTATACGATTATATAATAATATTACTTACGATTATATTACTATACGGTTATATTACTATACGATTACATAATTATATTACTTACGATTATATTACTATAAGATTATATAATTATATAACTAACGATTATATTACTATACGATTATATAATTATACAATCATATAATTATATAACTTACGATTATATTACTATACGATTAAATTACTATACGATTATATAATAATATTACTTACGATTATATTACTATACGGTTATATTACTATACGATTACATAATTATATTACTTACGATTATATTACTATAAGATTATATAATTATATAACTAACGATTATATTACTATACGATTAAATTACTAAACGATTATATAATTATATTACTTACGATTATATAACTATACGATTAAATTACAATGCGATTATATAATTATATTACTTACGATTATATTACTATACGATTATATTACAATACTATACGTATTATAATACGATTATATCACTTAACGATTTTACGATAATATTACTTATGACTATATATTACAACTTACGATAATATTACGACTAATTCGATTATCTTATACTTATAGTTTTATTATTTTATTAAATTACTAGAAGTAGGTCATAAACGTCGAGAGATTTTCTGCTTAAAATCTTAATGATTTTACAATATTCTTTAAATAGAAATAAATGTGTGTGTTCACGCCATAGCGTGACGCGGAATGCCGGCCCCCGTCATGTGGGGGCGCTCTTTTATCGCGGCCGGCCCCTGTCGCGCGCGGGCCGCGTCGTCATCGCTCCCGGTCCTGTCGAGGTTATTCTCACAAGTTAAATTATTCGTATTGTCGCCAACTGTGGTAGTTTGAACTCGACGACGATATTCCGGTCTCCGGGCTTCGTCTCGTCCACTTGGATATAGACCGCGAGCGGGAGGACAACTCGGACCGGGCCAGCCCGCCGGGCGGCCCAGCCCATCAACGACGAACCAGTGCGAATGGGTTCTCGGCTAGCGACCAATACGCTTCATCAGAAGAAACCTCAGACGAACTAATTTACCAACCGCGACGAGGCTCCAGGAGTTCTCAACATCAGCCGAGATCTCCGAATCCCGTCATCAACGCCCTTTCATCGAACAAGACAACCGTGAGTACCATTCCTTTTCTCCTTTCTTTCCAGTTTGGCTAACGCCTAACTAGTGTGTCATATAAATAAATTCCATTCTCAAACAGCATATTTCATGGAAATGAACGCAATGATTAAATACATATTCTGTTTATTTTATGCGCACTAGGAAAAACGAGATAACTGTTTTATCATGATTTTCGACAGTGGCGGGATAATCCACTAGAAAATGAGCAATTAGCGAAGCGAAATAATAAATTGCTATGAGCGCAAAATTATCAGAGAAATCGACAGTAAATTGAGGAAGAGCTCAAAACAGAAACTACGGGATAAATAAAATATGTTGTAATAAAAGTACAAATTATTTAATCAAGTTAAACATTTTCTTCGTGATAAAATGCCATAATGGTATGTTCGAGTGATAAAATGCCATAATGGTATGTACGAGTGATAAAATGCCATAATAGTATGTACGAGTGATAAAATGCCATATTGGTATGTACGAGTAATAAAATGCCGTAATGGTATGTACGAGTGATAAAATGCCATAATGATATGTACTCGTACACACATATACATGTGTATGTGTGATATAGTAAGGAATAATCGGGTCAAGTACAACATATTTCTTCGTATGGTACGTTTCACACATACATATCACCACACCGTTTCCTTGCCGAGGTAAACAGAGAGGAGAGTGCCAGACTTTCCTATCGCGATACACATCTTTTGTCTCTTCCAAAGGGTCTTTCGAATTGAGCGGTTTTTTTTAATTCCATTTTTTTTTATTCTTGAATAAAACACGCAATTTGCTTTGATTTCAAAAAACTTTTTATTGGTCATTGAAGTATAATGTATGACATTTAAACACAAAAAACAATATCCGCCAAATGTCTACCTGTTGCAGAACACAGATGTCCACTCTTTCGTCAATATTTTCGATGACATTTTGGCATAATTGCGGTTCTAACTCACCAATAACGCGAATACTTTCGTCCTTCAGCTCGGAAATTTATTGAAGATCATTTTTATAGACCTGGCTTTCCACGTAACCCCAGAGAAAATAGTCCAACGGTGTCAGATCACATGATCTTGGTGGCCAACTAACATCACAGTTTCCGTAGATTATAATACATAAAATAATTCAACAATTTGAACGCGTTTTTGTATTGTATACGACTCCATTTTTATAAATGTCATACATTACACTTCTCAAATGTCACAAGCCCAGGCAAGTTCGCGACGCCATCTGGGTTTTATCCAAGAATATAAAAAAATGCTCAATTTGAAAGACCCTTTAGTTTCACTATTTCCAATTGTTTTCTTGTTTCATTTCACATCCCTTCAACAAATCCAAATTAGTGATTTAGGCATAGGAAAAAATGTGGACGAGAGACAAAATTGTCTAAGGCCAAATACATCGAGCCTTCAGGCTTAGAATCACTTGAGTAGGCACGTAACTCGCGGTGTGTCATCGAACGTATTTGCAATACCATCACGTACTTGGAAAAGCAACAATAATACCACATGCTAGTGCTTGTGAGTATTGTTACCAGATGAACTTTGTCGACCAGACTAGGGTACTTTTTTTTCATCTTTTACCGGATACAGACAGAAATCAAACCCGAAACTCCTGGTTGGAAATCAAGTGTCTTACCAGCTATGCCACCACTGAAGTCTTCAAAGGATGGCTGTTTGTTAGATATGGATAGTAACAGCAGTATAAAGAAATTAATTTTGAAATGGTGTGGGCAAATTAGGAGAATGAATTGCGAAAGACTTGATTATGTAAAATTAATGAAGAGAAAATAAGAGGTAACCAAAAAAGGATGGAATGCAAAAGTTGGAGAAATTTTAAATAAAAGAAGGAAAGTATGAGCTATAGAATAACATACATGGCAATATGTATGGATGTATAGATCATTAAGCTAGAAGAGTAATTTTGCAATAGTATGAGTAATAGCGATTACAAAAATTTATCACTTTATTTTTTGAATGAAGTGAAAAAGCATTAAATAACAATAATGAAAATTTTCAAGATTAAAAATAAATATAACGTAAGTACAAGTATTATAAAGTAAAAATGTTCGTCAGCTTTAATTAGATTATAGCACATAAAAATAAAATGAATGTAAGATTATTTAACATATTAATGTATCATAATTACAAAGCTAAATAATAAAGTGTTAAAATAATAATAGATGGAGTGATACTAAATTCTAGGAAATTTTAAGTAATAATAAAGTACATTCTAAACTTTCGAAAAATTTTGAATTATACATTACATTAGACAAAAATTACACTCCTAATTTCGACATGGTAGTGTTTTTCTAACCACCGAGTATTTTAACAACAGTACAAATGTGCTCTCTGCGCGAACCAATCGTGTGGCATTCTAAAACCAATACCACTACATACGTTGTGTAATACAGAGAGTGTTACTCACAATATTGCAAAATGAGTCTTCTGGCTGAATTATCTATACACGAAGCGAGAGCTGTATGTATAGATAGAGAGGTGTGGATATATGTACTTTCTGCCTATCCCAAAAGGGGCATGGTAAGTATCCGTGATGAAATGGGAAAATATCAAATAAAATTTTGCGGTCTTTTCCGAGAGAATGCCAAAAGATTAAACATGATTTTCAATATTCCAGATTTTTTCTCCAAACAAAACGAAACGCCCTAACCCAGTATCCATTAAGAGAAAGGATAGAAGAGTTATAGAAAGTTAAAGAAATGAAAAGGGAGGATTTCTGCTCAGAGGCGACCTTTCTCACAATTAATCTTTCTGCTCTGAATAAAGAGAATATAACATTTATTACATTCTTTAATGAAATAAACTTTTAGAAGAATTCAAAGACTACCGAAAGTTCCGAAAGCTCACCAAAAGCACAAAGATAGGGAGACATCATATCTGATAAAAGTTGAATCCACTTTGTCTTGTTACAATCGACGGGATTGTTTTATTCGGATGTCGAAACGAGGAATTTTATAGAAGCGTGTTATTTGATAGTAATTTAGCATCATTAAAATTGTGAAACGAAAGAAACTTTAAAAGGACGTTAAGTTATTTTATTGAATATCTAAAAATGGCACACGTGTCAATGTTAGTGGGTAAAGTTATGTTTTGTGTTAATTTTGAAATAAGTTACGAGTTTTGTCAGTTCGTCGAGTTTTCAGTTTGTAAGGAATATATTTAAGTAAATGTGTTTGAATTGAATTGTGTATTGTTAAGAGATTAGAAAGAGTTGGATAAGAAATAAGTTCTCAGATAAAGGAAACACTGAGAGGAGCCGAATAAATGTTGTAGAAATGCGTGCATTGAGAAGAATGCATGGAAAGATAATGAATAGCAGAATATGGAATTAATCGACAAGAAATGAACGAGAACTTAAGGCTGATGTGTTAAGTAAGATGAAGAGAACGTTGAAATGATTTGGGTATGTAAGAACGAATGAAGGAAAAAAGATTAGCAAAACAGATACGATTGTACAGTGCAAATGTGAGTGGAAGGTGTGTGAAAAAAAGACTTTCTTTATTCATTCGTTCTAAATGCCCAAACAATCTAAGAGTGCTCTTCTTCATCTTATTCAACACATCAGCCTCAAGTTCACATACACCCCTTATCCCTTCATTCAGTACTTATTGTTCATCCCTAATTACTACATTCCATGTTCTGTCATACATTGCCCTTCCCATGTGTTCTTCTCAGCAAACACATCACATCATATGTATATTCGGTTCTTTCACTCTTTTCCCACACTTCTAATAAACACATTAAAAATAAATTACTTGTACGAGTATGGCTGCTTAGAAATAAAACATCCCCTTTAAAGCGATGCGTTTTTTAAATTTGAAATAAACCCCTCTGACTTTTATAAGTACTCTTTCTTCACATCAATGTGGATATAGTCGTAAAGTAACATATATTGAGTAACTTAACATTTATTGTTTATTTTATTTGTTCGTTATATTGCCAAGAATTATTGTATGACAAATATTTTTGCAGTCGATTTTTCGCCATCAGATATTTTTTATGCCAAGTAAAACTATCTCCAATACGGAAGATAAATAAGTATCGATGCTAAATTTTTGTATTCAATGATGTGTGTCAAACTTTATTGAAAAATCGATGTAATTTTTTCTTCTACGCAAAGTTAGTTTTATATTTACGACTTTTGTTGTGTTATACGCTTTTTACATATTTCATTTGTTGAATATCAGAAATTTTCTTTCGAAAATAGTACAAATTAAATATAACATCAGATATGCAACAACAATTTGCCTCTGGAGTTGAGTAACTCTGCATCAACACGTGGAAGGTTTCGATTCTGCAAAGCAACTTGCATCTCGTTCTACAGTGAGCCCATCTGTTTTCTATATCTCAAGATCTATCCATAAAATTCTCAAAAAATCCAATTTTTGTTCTATGTAAGCGTTGTTCCACTAAAAACAAATCCGAGTTCTTTACCTCTATAAAATAAGTCTTCGACAATTACGTAAGTCTGCTTGGTGAAGTTTGGTAATATTTTGTGGTATACATACATACGAGTATATTGAACTTAAATATACATATAATTATTAAATATTTTTAAAACACTGACTGAAATTTATTATTACTACTGCTTTTTGTGTCTTCGTGTTAGTTTAAGATAAATTTTTGTATTTTTTGTCAATAATTTTAAGTACTTGTATAACCTGTCACATGTTCATTTGTATATAAAGACACTTGTTTTGTTAATTAAATAAAATAAACAATGTAGGATGCGAAGCTGAGGTGAAAAGAACAAGAATGGCGAATAATGCGATGTCAAAGTTGGAAAAGACATGGAAGAACAAAATCATCATCATTACGATGAAATTGCACCTAGTTAAGTATCCTATCTTCGTAATATTTATGTACGGCACGATGACGTAGACTCTGAGAGCAAGCGAGAATAGTAAATGTATTTGAAATGTGGTGCCGGAGAAGGATGTTATGAATTCCATGAACAGCAAGGGGAACTCTCATGCCTTCATGCTCGATGAACTGAGAATCACCGACAGATTGCCGACAATATATATGCTTACGACGAGTACTCCAATTTTTAGAGTACTCCAATGTTTAGAGTACTCCAATTTTTAGAGTACTCCAATTTTTAGAGTACTCCAATTTTTGGAGTAATATTGGAGTACTCCAATTTTTTTGACACATTGATCGTAGCCAAGGTGACATATTGGATACTTGTGGTCACTGGAAGTGTAGAAGAGTCACAATGGGTTGAACTTACCAAGTGAAAGACGCAGCAGAACTATCCTTAATGATTTCCTTTCGAATGCATGTATAGATAGAGATGAGTCGATAAGGGCTATCATGGGAGTCACGATGCTCAGATAAGAGGTAGTTACACGACATGATGATGATGACGATTTACAACGATTGTAATGATACACATTATATTTGTTGAATATCCAAATTTTCTTACAAAAAAAAAAAACAAACATAAATTAAACATGATTGTATCAAATATATGTCAAGAGTTCATGAAAAATTATATCGTAAGCTTATTTTGTAAGGGCACGCTAATTGGTTATTTTTGTAACAAATATGGTATTTAATTCCATGGTTAAAATTCCACAATTTCGCTTTTGAGTTGATTTACGAAAAGAAAAAAAAATGAGACCTAAATTTAATTATTCCACTAATGAGATTTATTTGAGAACCTGCCAGAAGATAAGGGATATACTAAAAAAGAGCTTATAAATATATATACATATATTTATATCAGATGTTCCCTCTGAAGTACTTTGTACTTGAGATTTCTTATGAAAGTCTAATGATATATACATATTAATATTGCGAGGATCAGGACAAAAAGGGAAGAAAGAAAAGGGATAAGTTTCTACGAAACCGCTTCAATTTTGCGCAATCGGCTTATTCCACAACTTACATTAAGTGTTGTAGAAAACTGAAAATAGCTGATAATTTTCCGCACTTAATTTCATGGCTTGTGGTTGCCTAATGTGTAATTGTGGTAGAAAATACGAGATGGTTAAGTATCTCGAGGTGAAGTTCACACGAGACGGAAGTGATGAGTCCAAATATTGCTTACAGGCCAGGCTGAGTGAAATAAACGAAAGGAAAAGAAAGCAGTTGGATATACTTTACACGAGTTGAAATCAAAACAGAAAACAGAGATGGAAAGATGCAGATTTGAAAAAATTTACCATTCCTTTTTCAAGCAGAAAAAGTTGTATTTTTTCTCACATAATGATAATAATAAAGGGATGATTTACAAAGCGCCGCTAAGAGAGGGGACTTTCCCCAAGGGCGCTTTAACTTGGGATTCGAAACCAAGTATTATTGATACATTGAAAATATTAGGAAAAACACGCTAAGTGTAAGGATAGGAAGATGGTGGATGCCAATAGATTAGGAACTTCCCCGCATTTGCATGTGTTTAAAAAAAAAACATATTTGGTAAGTAAACCGCAGAAAACTTAGTAACAGATTGAAAATATTATAAAATAACTAAATATAAGTAGAGCGTAAGGAAAGGAAGGCGGTGGCTGCCATTAGATGAGGAACTTCCCTATATATGCATGTTTAGGAAAACAAATTTGGTAAGAAAACCGTTAAAAATTTACTAAGGGAAGATGAACTACAAAGAAGCCCATGTATGTAGATCTTCCGATATGTGAAAGTAGCACATTCGGCGTTAGGTGGAACGTAGTGTATATGTGAAGTGTTCATATTAAATTTTATATTTGATGAGTAGAATCTGACAGTAGACATGCTTTTGGGTTCCCTGGTAGATAAGCAATGATAATGATATAGCATATATTTGTTATTTACATTTATTTTTCTGGCATCGTTTAATGACTAAATATTTCGAAAACCACAGGAAAACATACCAAGGGAATACGAACTACCAAGAAACCTACTTAGATATTCAGATATGTGGTAGTAGCACATTCGGCTCTAGGTGAAGTGCATCATCATCATCATTGCTGGGCCTCGTAGTTGAGGATCCCCTCGTCACTCCAACGTCAGTCCTGAGCCGTTCTCCTACGTCGATCGCGTGATCTTCTGTGAGAGAACATCCCGATCCTCCCTCCCGCAAATGCCACATACATATGGACCCTGCTGAGCCGCCTGACCATGTTGACGCATGTTCGCAGCGCGCAGACTGTTTCTCATACGTCTAGCCGCTGAGACACTATCATCCCGAGAACATACGGCTCTCCACCCCTCACAGTCCCAAGCCCTCTGCTCCCAGTACTCAGGCGCCCCGCACAAAGTAAGCGATCTCGCAGACTGTCCTTATACCGTTTCCTCTACCCACCAATTCTTCGCTTGCCCACCACTTGTCCGTACAAGACACGTTTTGGGAGTATGTGAGGTGAAGTGCAGTATGAGTAGTATTCATATACAAGTATAACAATACATTTTTATAAGACTTCAAGTTTAAGACACTAACTTAGAAAATAATCAGTGAGAAAAATTAAACAATTTGGTATCGTCCATCATTTTTTACATGTCAGTTTGCATGCTTGTTGCTGTCATCCTTAATACCGTTCCACATCTGTTAATCTTAAGAAAGTTTGTTCCCATTTATACTCGTAAGTTGAATCAAATATCACAAGCATTTAACTTGCCATTTTTTTAAATGAATATATTGTATATTTCTGTGTTTACTGATAATAAAATTCTAAAATTGTTTCCAGAAAAAGATATAACAAAATGTTATTGCCCTCAGTGAGATACAGGCAAAAGCCTAGTTTACTAGGGACATGACAAATGAAAGGCAACAAACCCAGATCCATTAAAATTGTGTTTCCAAATTAAATTACCTGTTGTTTTTTCGCAAATTATGTATATTTCTTGTCACGTGTAAAATATAAAAAAATGTAATTATAATAAACGGTGTCGGTAGGTAGAAAGGTGGGCACTGTACGTTATTTGGGCATATATTGTAATTATAATAAATTGTGTGGGTAGGTAGAAAGGTGGGCACTGTGCGTTATTCTGATATATATTGTAATTATAATAAATTGTGTGGGTAGGTAGAAAGGTGGGCACTGTGCCTTATTCTGGCATATATTGTAATTATAATAAATTGTGTGGGTAGGTAGAAAGGTGGGCACTGTGCGTTATTCTGACATATATTGTAATGATAATAAACTGTGTGCGTAGGTAGAAAGGTGGGCACTGTGCGTTATTCTGGCATATATTGTAATTATTATAAACTGTGTGCGTAGGTAGAAAGGTGGGCACTGTGCGTTATTCTGACATATATTTAAATTATAATAAACTAGAAAGAGATATAACAAAATGTGATTGTCTTCAGTTAGATACAGGCAAAAGCCTAGTTTACTGGGGACACGACAAATGAAAGGCAACAAACCCAGATCCATTAAAATTGTGTGTCCAAATTAAATTACCTGTTGTTTTTTCGCTAATTATGTACATTTCTTATCACGTGTAAAATAAAAAAAAAATGTTATTATAATAAACTGTGTCGGTAGGTAGAAAGGTGGGCACTGTGCGTTATTTAGGCATATATTGTAATAATAATAAACTGTGTGGGTAGGTAGAAAGGTGGGCACTGTGCGTTATTCTGACATATATTGTAATTATAATAAATTGTGTGGGTAGGCAGAAAGGTGGGCACTGTGCGTTATTCTGGCATATATTGTAATTATAATTAATTGTGTGGGTAGGCAGAAAGGTGGGCACTGTTGCGTTATTCTGATATACTTGTATATTGTAATTATAACAAATTGTGTGGGTAGGTAGAAAGGTGGGCACTGTGCGTTATTCTGGCATATATTGTAATTATAATAAACTGTGTGGGAGGTAGAAAGGTGGGCACTGTGCGTTATTCTGGCATATATTTTAATTATAATAAACTGTGTGGGTATGTAGTAAGGTAGGCACTGTGCGCCATTCTGGCATATATTTTAATTATAATAAACTAGAAAGAGATATAACAAAATGTTATTGTCCCCAGTGAGATACAGGCAAACGCCTAGTTTACTGGGGACACGACAAATGAAAGGCAACAAACCAAGATCTATGAAAATTGTGTGTCCAAATTAATTACCTGTTGTTTTTCACAAATGGTGTATATTTCTTGTCATGTGTAAAATAAATAAATAAAAAAATAAATGGCAACATAATAAGCACCAAGAAACATGTGGTTTTAGTAGGAATATTTCCCGCATCATTATTAGGTTATGTTGTTTAGACCAGTGTTCCCCAACCGGTGGTGGCACCGGGCCGCGGAGACTTTCCGCCGGGCCGCAAATAGTATGTCAAATTTCAAGAAATTCGCCATGCAAAAATATTAAATATAGGATTTTTTCGCTTGCACGTTGACTTGTATTTTTAGTAATTGTTAAAGAAATATAATTGGTATGATAATGCGACACGATGGTCGCTGGTTTTCTCAGAATGGACAGTCATAAATCTTCTCAGATACACTTAGGGAGAACGGAAATATTTGCTCTTGGATAGTGAACTCGGATGCAAAACCCTACCTAAATATATTTCCAAGAATTTCATAATATATAATTGTTTTCATTTTGTAATGGACCGATGAGAGTAACAGTACATACAAGTAAAATAATATCAGAGACAGCACTGCAGCCAAGAATATCCAATATATTAGCAAAAATGCAACAGCAGGTTTCGCATTAGTTTGTTGAAAAAACCCCATTGTTTTTGTTAAATTTTAATTGTATCAGACAATGTTACAATTAAAATTGAAACTGTTATATGTATATCTGTTAATTATATTGTAGTTACATACGAGCATGTCCATCTGTCACAATATAAGATTAAAAAAATATTAAATAAAAAAAACATTTTTATTTCAATATTAGTGGTCTGCGAAAAAAAAAACATTTTTTTACCGGTCCACAGGACTAAAAAGGTTGGGGAACACTGGTTTAGACTGTGTGACATCAAGCTGTATGACTTCGTGGGCCATAAAAAAATGGAACTTGCGGGCGGTAGTTTGGTCATGCCTGATTTACTTTATTGCGGTGTAAATATAGTATAGTAAACCACCGCATTTCTCCGAAAACTATGAAAAAAAAGATTTTCCGGCATAAAGCAGTAAATTTCAGCGCCCTTGAGGAGTTTGCTATCTAAATTGTCCTTTTATTATTAAATTATTGTGGTACCGTAACGAAAGTAGTAACACTGCAAAATTATTAACAAATTTATGGCTTACGAGAAAGCACTTAACCCGATCTACGGGATTCTGTGAACATGTAAATTTATCATTTTACAGCATCGCTTTGCCCTTCATTAAACTGTACGATTTATAATATAGGCTTTCCAGGATTTGTATCTTATTATCAGGATGAAACTATTCAAGTTAAAATCAAAATTTCCTAGTGTATGCTACTATCAACCCCTTAATGAATTTGGTTGCATTCTGATTCTGTTTTTTGTCGTTTTTTTAACGAGTATAAAACCATGTTACGGTTATTCCTAGACGATCTCCATGAAATGCTTAATCCTTAGTAAGAAGCCCGTGACCTATTTGGAAAGACGCTTGTCTTCCCCTCGGGTTTTGGGGGTTGATTCCCTTTATTACAAAAATACAATAGAAATAAAAAAGGCCAAAGTCTAGTTAAGAGTTCGTCTAGGCTATTGTTACTAAGCGTAGCTTTGTTGGTAAGACACCTGTCTTTCAACCCAGGGGCTACAGGCTTGATTCCCATTTGAACCAAATTAATAAATAAAAGGGTTTACTCAAGGCTTCTAGCATCTTTCTATTTGGTTGGAAGAGATTGCCACATGGCAACACATCTGTCAAGTTGTAGTGTATACAACGATTTTTTTTATATTATTCAATAAACATTGATGCCCATTATGTGTTGAATCCTTATTGTAAACAACAAACTATTTATTATAATATTTAACAATTACTACTTTGTTATTCTACTATTAATAATATTAATCACCGCTACACGTGTTTCTACCTCCTGTCCTGTGGCTCTTCAAGCGGAATACTTGAAGATAGCCTGGATATCCGAAGTAAATCACTGTAGCGGGAATTAATGTAATAAGTGGAATAACAATGAAATTTATGTTAAATATGGAGTTACACAAAGTGATAGACGAAACCTTTGACTAACCATTAACTTCAATATTTGTATTGTATAACACTTCTATGTATAAAGTCAATGTTTACAGGCATATTTTATAGATGATGTCTTACAACTTATAATACGAGTATAAATGTATAATATAGTAGAAGGCCTTCAATAAAAAATACAAGCTGTGACATCATTTTTCATCCCATTGGGAATCGATCCCGAAAACAATGTAAACATGATTATTTTCAAAATATATGACAAATTTCACTTTGTTAAAACATGTGTGACATGAAAAAATAACGCATCAATGAAAAAAAAACGATCGATTAAAAAAAGTCGATTACAAGTATTGCGCACCGAATTCGTATAGAAAATAACTTTTATTCTGCGGCTATCCGATACTTTACGTTTACGAGTAAAATAATTAGTAGTCGATAAGAAATTCATTTAGTTTATACAAATCGGCTGCGGAATGCGCCAAGCACGGCTCATCGGGTAACATTTAAAATGCAAAATGATTTCAGCAAATGGCGGGAAAGGGCGACAATGAAAGCGTGCCATAAAGTGGCGAGGCGCGGGCGCGACATGGCAACCCATAAATTAGCAGTGGGGAAAATGTACCCAAGAAGATTTGCTCACTTTAAAATGACAACACAGACTTGAGAATGTTAATAAAGAAAAACCTTTTTTATGAGACAATTTTTAATTGAAAATTAATTGTTACACTAAAAATATACTGAGACGTGTATCGTATTATTAGTTTATTGCCATATACCAATCTCTTCCAACTTATCAAAAAGTTGTTAAATAAACCTGAAGTGAAAATCAGTCTAGAACCCTTTTTAAAAATCTAGGTTTCATTTTACATATTTTGTAATGAATGATACTTTCATTATATACAGTACAAACCGGCAGACTTAGTACTATGTGGCAATCTCTTCCAACTCAAACAGATATGTGTTAATGATGCTGTAGATATGAGAATCAGATTGCCAGAGATGAGAAAACCTTGGAGGTCGTCAAATCTGCTCTTGAAGTGGTTTACTTGAAGAAACGACACTAAGGTATTATTTTATTTACAAAGGTTTCGGCCTTAACTTTGTAGCACTGGAACTCAATATGATAATATTTGACAATAAATTACTTTGTTTATTTATTTAAAATTTGATACAGGTTTAACCCAATTACACAAAAAAAAAAACTAGAAAAAAAATATTAATGAAGTCTAAATAAAGCATAACACTCATACATCACCGTGAAGAGACTCAATTGTACCTAGAAAGTTTATTAAACAGTTGAATCTTTAGTTTATTCACCGAGATGCGGAAGATATCGATATCAGAAAATTTATTCAACACGGCCATTCCGTGTGCGAGTGGAAATGCTCTTAAGAACTCAGTTCGAGAATACGGCATCGTAAACAATCTTAATTCACGATGGCGTAAATAACAGTCTGGTACATTAAACAAAAGTCTGTGAATGTTATTCGATTCTTCTTCTTCCTAGTGTCATGTCAGGTTTCCCCAACGTTGACTATCACTTGAGAGTAAGCATCTTTGTCCCCGGCTGCCCGAAAAAGATCCCCAACGCTTCTTATACCAGTTCAATCTTGTATATTGCGGATCCAAGAGATTTGACTCCTGCCAACACCTCTTCGACCCTCTATTTTGCCTTATTCCATTAATTACATTAATTCCCGCTACACGTGTTTCTACGTATGATTCCAGTTTATTATGAGAGTAGTCTGATATGAGCACTGCTTTCAAAACTAACCAGGAGTATTCCGCTTAAAGAGAGCCTCGGGATAGGAAGTAGAAACACGTGTAGTGGGAATAAATGTAAATTAGTGAAATAATAAAATGATTTATTGTTTAATGTCCATTTATTATTTTCATTACAGATATATGAGAAATATTTCTGTATCTTGGCGTATCTACGATAAATGTAGGCTTACATTTACTCATTATTGGTAGAAAGCTCTTTTAACTCCGTATATTTACTCAGTATACGAGTAGCTGTGGTAATCCCCCGAGGAAGGTAAACAAAGGAAAGCCTTCCACCATCTGTTCTATTGTCTGCAGCGAACTGCACTCACACGGGAGTGACTCCAGATCTTCTATTTGTTGGGTGTGAGTACAAAGCCAACGTGTAAAACGATGTATTTCAGTGCTTGGTAGAATAGTTTCAGTAATTGGGTGCAATTGAATTGTTTTTAATATATATTAATATACTATATTATCCCTTATCTTGGCCAAGTTCAATTTATCCTAATATTTCCGTTTTTCTTTGGTGTTTCCTTGTTAAATGGTCAGTTATGAAAGAAAATTCAGGGAAAAACAATCACAACTTTTCCTTGGTTTTTTTATATGTAACACCCACGTTACATCGCTAAAATATCAATTTTTATAAAACACAAAAAGCGCTTTAAAATGATTCTATAATCTAAAACAAGAACAATATTTGCATAGCTGAATTATCAACAACTAAAATGGTTTGACTATTTTTTCTCTACATGTAGTGATTAATAAGATATTTAAAGATTATCTACTCCAATTTTCAAAACGTGCCCACGCTATCCAGACATGTTGACCCGATGTTGTTTAAGAGCTTGTAGTGTTGTCAATATTTATCACCAGATGATACCACTGCACACAACAGTGCATGTATAATATTTGAATGTGTTGCCATATTTGAAATTACTTTACAGTTTCTGGATTTAAAAAAAAATCCTAAATTAGTGTAACACTTGTGTTACAATGCTATGATAAGGGTTCAATTTAAGGTTATGCATTGTGGAGGTTTAAAGACATTGTAATTTGTTTCATCAAATGTAACAAAAAGTGGAATAAACAGTGTTTGATTAAACAAATTATAATGTATTATTATTATAATGCTAGATAGGATTCCTTCTATACACAGACATACGAGTACATGCCATCACGCTATTTCCCTGTCGGGGTAGGCAGATATATGACAGAGCGCCAGACTTCATAGTGTGTGAATCAGAATGAACTACATGAGAATACCATATATATTTTTTCACGTTAAAATCGTACTGATTGTGTGAATCAGTATAAACTTAATCAGTATGAACTTAATCAGTATGAACTTAATAGGTACACGTTACTGCTCATAAGCCGTAAACGTTAAATAAATTGTTCTATTTGGTTAACAAACTATTTTTCATAACCACACGTCATAATTGTTAATTAAAATACCAACAACCTGGAATTTCCATTAATTTATAGTTTTCTTCACTTAGGAATTTGAAACTAAAATAATTTTATTTATTATGGACTGACTTATATTTCTTGTATAAAATTATGTATTTTTATTTATTTATTTATTTATTATTACACATGACAAGAAATATACACAATTTGAGAAAAAACCCAGATAATTTGATTTGGACATACAATTTTAATGGATCTGGGTTTGTTGCCTTTCATTTGTCGTATCCCCAGTAAACTAGGCTTTTGCCTGTATCTCACTGAGGATATTTAGCATGAGAAAAATAAATCGATACTTCTTTCCGATTTTTGATTACACAAAAACAAAACCCCGTTGCACGCTCTCATCAACCTGACAGTGACACTCAACTACAACTGGAAACATCTTGCAAAATTCAACTCCTCACACATCATCACTCAAGAAAACCCAAAAATATTTATCCCACACTATACAGCACACAATCATAAGAATAAAAATTAAAATCAAAACAAAATTAAAACAAAAAAAAAATACACAGAAACACAAATACAAAAACAACCAAAATTAAAACAACAAGAAGAAACTCACGAGCTTACATAGTATGATATGCGTTATTGCGTAGATCGATCTAAATCAAGTTTTTACTTATAAAATTATTAAAGTTTTATTAATGTTATATATTACATGTTTTTAAATGATACACTATTTATTTCCAATTTAAGAAAATTCATATTTTTAAATACTGAAATATTAGCAAACAAATATAATAAATGCAGAAAGCTTTTTCTCTAAAATAATCTGAATACGTAGTGAATTTTTATTAAGAAGCCCCTCGTTAACAAACGAGACAAGGTTTAACGGATGGAAAGGTTATTTACGGGAGATCCACGTCCCAAAGCAGGGCTAAGCTTTTAGAAGGACACACACATATTGCGCGAGAAGAAGCCTCGGTAATTTATAAGCACAACATCCTTAGCTTTATGGCTCCTTAAACAAAGCATTCCGTAATAAGGTTTCTCCGTAGCGGACCTTATTTCGGTCCTCCTTTTACCATTTGTGATAAATATCTATCTCGGGGAATTTCATATTTTGTCAAGCATTAAGTACCATCACATAGAGTCGGAGTTTATTTCTATGGTTACGTAAAGGGATTAAGATCAAATCTTCATCTGTCTTTGAAACGTGTAGTGCTTGAATTAAATCTCTCCGAATGGGGCAGGTAATAAATTTCTAAGCACCTTAATACGTGAGATTGCTCTAACTGTCCATTTCGTAGACTTTTGAGATGAAAGAGAAAATTTAGTAAGCAGTTGTATTAGTGACAAATATTTTGACTATTTACATAAATTGTTATTTGACTTCAGTCATTCACCTGAGTCACTTTTGAAGAAGACACCGCAGTTCTTCAAGGTTTATTTATTGTCAGGTTAATTTAAGTTTTTATGCTAGTATTATTTTTCTTTTGATAACAGTAATAAAAGTACAATTCATATAGCGCTTTTAAGAGAGTATTCCCTCTTCAAGGGCGCTCTAACTAGTAAATCGAAGACGCTCTAATTGTCATATGAAAGTATTACAAAAAATATAACAAGTTGAGCATAAGAATATTAAGGCGGTGGTGAGGACTATTAGATAAGGTACATCCCCACATGTTTAGCCAAATATAAGAAAACTGCAGAAAATTTAATAAAGCAAGACGAACTCCTTTGTAGATCTTCTGAAATGTGATAGTACCATATTCAACTTTAGAAAAAAAATGAGTTTGTAAATGATTTATTATATAATAATAAAAGTTTGTTAATTAATGTTTTAAGTTTATTTTGATTTTTCAACTTGTCAAATATTAATCAAATGAAATTATTGAAAAACAACCATGATGTGAACTATGTTGACTATTTTAAATGTATTATTGACGTGTTTGCTTTAAATTCACGGTTATAAATGTATTATTGACGTGTTTGCTTTAAATTCACGGTTATAAATGTATTATTGACGTGTTTGCTTTAAATTCACGGTTATAAATTTTCAGTAGTTGTAAATCTTTGGTCAACGTATTTATGAAGTTGTCTGTCAAATAAATTGTATTAAATTTGAATCTACTATAATTACACCTTTCAGAGTGCGATATACAACAAATTAATACAGAAATAGTACGAAGTATGCCGAACCTTTTATAAAGAATCTAAACTCGATGGAAGATTTTATATTAGCAAACATTTTCGATAATTATGACCTCTACAAGTAATTATCCGTCAATAATAACGAAAGTAAATGAAAAACTCCAATAAATATATATATTTTTAAATTTAAGTTCTTTGATGACTGAAATATGTTTTGGATGTACATATAATGCCTTGCATTACTAATTATTAATACGATTAAGTACTGCACCAATGATATTCAGAAACTCTAAAATACATTAAAAAAACACGAAAAATTCTGTATTGAAAATACATATCTTAATTTTATTTTTTTCTACGTGACAGCTGATTTTGTTTCTATAGTTTTTGTACTGTGATCGACGTATAAAACTCGAAATTAATTTAAACCTCCCAGCGAAGAAACTGATCAATAAAAACTCCAAGATACTTTATACTATCAACCCTTTCCAAAGAAACACAACTACAGTCAGCCAAAGGTGAACAAGTGTGCAGTGTTATGTATTTAATGTATTATACTTTAGTTATGTAAAATACAACCTGGCGGACTTATTGCCATGAGGCAATACCTCCAAACCAACCTGAAATATGTTAAAGAGGTTTCAAATGAAAACATGACTGGAATCCTTTTTTAAAAAATCTGGGTTCTAACGGGAATCGATCACGCAACTTCTGGGTTCGGATATACGAGTATGTGTCATACCAACAAGGCCACGGAGGTTGTCAGTCGTTACGTCTTCTCATTTTTGCTACTTTTGATATCGCACAGTTGTTGTGAAAGATATTAAAATAATAATGAATGTAATATAATAAATTAAAAAAAACTATTTTATGAACAATTACCAAAACTGGAGTAATTTAAAGTATACTGTTAGATAGATTGAAAGGTTGACATTTCTTAACCCTAGAATATTCTCGAGAAAATTTTTTCCCAGTAGTGCAAAAATAGTGACGATGAAGGGAAGTTTTCCTAAGCGGAATATTCTTGCTGTATTAAAAAATTAAAAAAAATCGTTTCGAAGTTAAAACGCAATAACTTGAACAATAATGAGCTTTAGATAATAATCTTCTTTAAGAATTGAAAATACGAGTTGGCGAAGCAAATAAAGATAAAAAAGGAAACAAAAATAAGTTTCTACGTCAGCATATAACCGATCCAAAAAAATCATTTTGAATAAACATAAAAGACATTCGTTTAAAATAAAACCAAGATTGAAATTGGCTCAGAAAAAAATTGAGGAAATATTAAAATGATAGCCAGAAATGAAAATTATTTACGGTATATTTTAATGAAAAGTAGATACATACTTATACTTATTAACTTTTGAAAATACTCGTACAATATAGGACGATAATATTATAGAAAATTCGACTACGGACAAAATTCTTAGGTCTAAAATTTAAGTGTCATTTGACATTTCGTTCGCGTAAGTACTTTGAACAATCATTTAAACTAGTTGCAACCCGTGAAATATTCACGGTAGTAAAACAAATTCTACATTTATGAAAATATATATTCATAAATGTAGAATTTGTTTATATATATATATATATATATATATATATATATATATATATATATATATATATATATAT
>OX463839.1:52377270-52525160 GCA_949825065.1 Odontocerum albicorne
GTCCAAATTAAACTACCTGTTGTTTTTTCGCAAATTATGTATATTTCTTGTCATGTGTAATAAATAAATAAGGCTTAAGTTTACATTCATCCCTTATCACTTAATTCCGTATAATGTCATACATAGTCCTTACATGTTGTATCGTTCTTAGTGAACGCTAACTTATATTATACAACATTTATTCGGCTCATTCAATCAAGTTAAATTAATTAATAAATACTTATCGACTTATTTGTGTCTGGAGTTTTTTTGTGCTGCAATCTTCAAAGAATTTGTACATACCTGGAATAGAAAAAAAGCGATTAGAATGAAGGTAGTTTAAAATGTGATAATTTTAAAAGTGTACGACATAACGAGTATGTGAGTTTTATATTATTCAGGTACTATCAGTCTTTTTCCAAGTCCACGTGTAACTCCCATTGTACAACCGAGTCTTCAGGTTTAGAACTACGGAGTAAGCATGGAATTCGCAATAGCCATCCCACTTGTTGGCAATATTTTTCGCAGACGTTTAGCGCGCGCGAGTAGTGTTACCAGAAGAATTCTTTTACCAGATTGCGACTCTTTTTAAGGTATATTATTTTTTGCGAGTATCATCGCGAGTTGAAATTAAAATCACCGGGTGTAAGCCCAGCATTTTACCAATTAGATCGCGAAGGTTTTTACTCCGTTTAAAATTAAAATACTGTAAAAAATCACTTAAAAAGAACGCCTTCGTATTGTCAAATAAGGTCGACAAGAAAATAAAATACATTTTTTCTAACGCATAAGAAGAGAAGACAAATGTTTAGTTCAAAGGGAAGACTCCATTTATCTTCTGTAAGGGTAGGAAAAAAACCCTGAAAATTTCAGGAAACTATTAACGAAAAGTGATAGTTTACTATTTGTGTCCTTAAAGAACATGCAACGAAATGGTAGAGTAAAACTTTTGTTTTTTTATTGCAGGAGTTAAGTGCAAATGTCAAGGAAATCGTACGAGTTTTATGAGAAGATGAAAGAATGTAGAAAAAAATGAAAGATGTGTTGGGATAGGCAAGTATATCGATCTCTCCTCTGCCTACCCCGACAGGAAAACTGCATGATGATACTTATATTTTATGTATGAATGTCAAGCACGTTAGAAGACAATAAAAAAATAAACAAGAGTTGACAAAGTTGGAACAATTTTTTTAGATCATTTCCACTTTTTACATTTCCTTCTTTTAAAATATCATTCACTTAATCTTACTATACTTATCGTGATCTTTCTCTACCTGGACATGTATTTTTCTCATTGCACGCATTTCAACAGTAAATATCCTTGTTTTCTGTTTTTTTTCTTTCTCATTCATTAATTAGAAAAATTAATATTAAAAATGATATTTTGGATTCATGTTATTGAATAATGTCACTTAATCCTGAATTTATTATAATGATCAAGGATTGTAAAAATAATATTTTTAGATATCAATTAATTTAGAAATTTCTATAAGTGTTGTCGTGTTGGGTTGGCTTAAATGATGATCGACGTTTTCAAGACGTTGCAGCCTTCATACTTAGAACGATGTCAAAAATCATAACAGAATATATATCTCTCATATTTGGTAATGTATTTTAATACCCCCCTGAAGATGGAGGCTGCAACGCTTTTGAAACGTCGGCCATCATTTAAGTCAACTCATCACGGCACAGAAAATAGTCGTGAAAATCATCGAACACATATGATCATTTTATTTTTATTATTTGAATGGATTAATAATATTTCAGAAGAAATAATTTACTGTCTAAAAAATGGGAGTAAAATTTTTTTCTTCATTAGCTTTCATGGTTATTGAAAAACTAACATTTAATAATAATAAAAGGACAATTTATAAAGCAGAGTTTAGAGAATAGACTCTCCTCAAGTGTGCTTCAGTTCGGCATTCGAATCCACTATTATTGACAGATAAAAAATATTAAAATATATACGAGTAAGTTAACATAAGTGTATAGGTAGGACCTGGTGGCTAATTATAAATTTAGTTAAAACTTCTCAAAAAGGGTTGTCTTCAAGTGATTCCTAATTTACAACGTAAATTATAAGCGAATTTTTTTAACTAGTTTATTTAAGAATTTAACAATAAAAGTTACGATAACAAAACTATACATAATTATGATAAGATTTACTTAGAATATTAAGTGGAATTTACCAAGTAAGCCTTGTACTCGTATTATATTTGAAGTACACGGTTTGATATAAATATATAATACTTCATATAGAAAACCTTTTTCCAAAAAATAAAGCCCGGAACATTTAAAAATATATGAATATTAACAAAGACAAATCTCTAGAGAATTTAGATATGGGAATAAGATTTGCATGTCTATTAAGCCTGTGCTACTTAAATAGTGGTCCGCGTACCGGCTACCACGGCCGGTGGTAGCCGTAGACTACCCGTATAACCATTGTAAGGTCCAAGTATTAACATTTTGTATTTCTCAATAAAATTGTATTTTTAAACCTTTTATTAATATCCACCCCTATTAAAAAAATTAAGGCGGTCCCTAGGCGACACTATAAGATATATGTCGTTACAAACCACAAGAAAGTTTGAGTAGTACTTCATTAAGCGATACTAATGATAATTTTGTAACAAATAAAATTATGTTAAACTCGTAGGACATGAAGCTATATTCATGTAATCATCATTACGCCATGTCCCAATTAGGGCAAGCAGAGATAACAGATTTTCACGTCATTTTATCCTGGCACATATTTCGCTTCCACCATGGCCATACACACCTCGCCATGCAGACTCTTCTAATATAAACGCTTTCCACTCTTCCCTCGTTTAGAATTAGATTCATTTGGTTGTGCTGCGTTTTTTAGGCTTTCCCAGACCACTTGTGCTTTCAATACTACTTGTATTCCTATACTATTTATAAAATTTATGTCTTTGACCACATCATTTCATTGTTTGATTTCATAGATAAAAAAATCAAAATATTATTTTTAGGTCCACTTCGGCTGTGGATGGGCAAAATAAATATTAAGCCATTTACTTTCCTGCTAGAACAGGAAGAGAGTACATAGCGCCAGAGTTTTGTATATCGATTCACATATTTCGCCTCTTATACATACCTATACTTCCTCATACATTACCTACAATTTATCTGATGTTTCCTTATTTCAAAATATCATTCGCTTGATTCTACTACACTTTTCGTGGTCTTCATCCACTATGCCTTCCCCTCATATTTGGACTAAGTAATACGGTTCTTCAATAATATTAATACATGGAAAATTACATGCGAATATTTTATCGTCTCTAACTTTTCAAATATACAACTGATATCTATATATAGAGTTGAAAGGAAAAAGGTTACAAGACAGTGATCAGAAGTTCAAAATTCCTCCCAGCCTTCAAAAATGATTTTCCTTTTGTAAGAATTATTCTGATTGAAACAGACAGGTCTAAGCCCGAAGCTCGGTTCTGAGAAGATGTTTGTGTCTTCTGAAATTTCTCCCTCGGCCCAGGCCACTGATGCAGCGTGACGGAGCTGCCAATATTCATCTTATGCTCTTCTTCAATCTGTCTAATGGGGTTGTGCTGCTGCTGGCTTTTTACATCCCGCTACTTTAGAAGGGGTGAAAAATGTCTCAGGGGGTGGTTTGAATCCGGAAAAACAGTGATAAAGCGAGGAATGGGATTGTGTAACAGAATCGTTTTACTGTAGTCGTTCAAAAGCTGAATTATTTGATACAGTAAAAGTATTTTTCGGCATTTTCTACGTCCCAAAATTAACATTTCGTAATAATTTCTACTGTTAATTAAAAAAAACTACTTATTTCGTAACTCGTTATATTTTTTTTCTCCAAAACACAGTTATGAATTCCAATTATTCGAAATTTTAATGTTTTATTTTCATTTGAATTATTCGAAATCTCAAATTTTATGTTATTTGGAAAAGGTGCAAAAATATTTGTGTAGTTTTTTTTTTATTTTACTTTTAATGATTTCACAACTGTGAAAATTAATTTGTCGAAAAATTTGAATCGTAAATTATAATATCGTTATCAAGTGCGCGATCAAATAAATCCAGTGACATCATCATCTTTATTGCAGAAATATGTTGACAACACTTGACTTGATTATTATTTTTACAGTAAGTAAAAATGGTAGGGATGTTCTAGCCGTTGGGAAGTGTCGTGTAAATTCTAAATATCTTTAGTGATCGTGTAATTTGTTAAATAGCACGCCCCCTGAATTTAATTAACGAATTTTTAATGTGATACAAAAATATTATGATACATAATAAATAAATGGTCACCGAATGTGGTGAAGTAATACACAGAATCACTATAACAGAGTACGTATTCATTGAGATAAACATAAGAGGACTCATATCTGTATATGCATCTTATTGCAATTATCTCATAATTATTTTCGCACATTTCCATTCATGCATGACAACCTCCGAGGAGTAGTTAGTTAGACAATGCCCATATTGATTACCCAATCTGTGCAGTCTTGTTATGCTAGAGTTGTACAAATCATAAGCTGCAACCATTTCACTGTGGAACAAAATATTTTGCCAGACAAAACATTTCCTATATTCTTAAAAAAATTTTAGAATTTAACAAGTCATAATTTTTATTGCCCTCGTTTTTTTATTTATTCCATTTTAGTATTTAAAGTAAGTACCTTTGATAAATGGTGCATTTAAAGAATATTTGTTGTACCACTTACAATTGCCATGTGGGTACGCCATGTGGCATACGCCGTGATAAATCGACAAAAAACAACGAGTGAGTGTTGGGGAAAAGTTACAACAGATGGAAGAGCGCTTCATCAAGGTAGTTTTTTTGACGCCAGAGTTATGTTCAGATTAAAAGTTAGTCATTACTCATTTTCAGCATTTTCACACCATTGCAAAATTTCCGTTCACCATACTACTGCATCACAAAGTCAAATTAGGAATTAGTATGCTCCATTCTACTGTAATCCTTGAACAATGAGACTTTTGTTTACTTTCGATTTGAGTCGAATTTGATATTTGTCAAATATGTCAAAATACATGAATGTATAAGACAAGGCTGCTTGTCCGTCCACCATATTACTGCATCACAAAGTCAAATTAGGAATTAGTATGCTCCATTCTACTGTAATCCTTGAACAATGAGACTTTTGTTTACTTTCGATTTGAGTCGAATTTGATATTTGTCAAATATGTCAAAATACATGAATGTATAAGACAAGGCTGCTTGTCCGTCCACCATATTACTGCATCACAAAGTCAAATTAGGAATTAGTATGCTCCATTCTACTGTAATCCTTGAACAATGAGACTTTGGTTTACTTTCGATTTGAGTCGAATTTGATATTTGTCAAATATGTCAAAATACATGAATGTATAAGACAAGGCTGCTTGTCCGTCCACCATATTACTGCATCACAAAGTCAAATTAGGAATTAGTATGCTCCATTCTACTGTAATCCTTGAACAATGAGACTTTGGTTTACTTTCGATTTGAGTCGAATTTGATATTTGTCAAATATGTCAAAATACATGAATGTATAAGACAAGGCTGCTTGTCCGTCCACCATATTACTGCATCACAAAGTCAAATTAGGAATTAGTATGCTCCATTCTACTGTAGTCCTTGAACGATGACACTTTTGTTTACTTTCGATTTGAGTCGAATTTGATATTTGTCAAATATGTCAAAATACATGAATGTATAAGACAAGGCTGCTTGTCCGTCCACCATATTACTGCATCACAAAGTCAAATTAGGAATTAGTATGCTCCATTCTACTGTAGTCCTTGAACGATGAGACTTTTGTTTACTTTCGATTTGAGTCGAATTTGATATTTGTCAAATATGTCAAAATACATGAATGTATAAGACAAGGCTGCTTGTCCGTCCACCATATTACTGCATCACAAAGTCAAATTAGGAATTAGTATGCTCCATTCTACTGTAATCCTTGAACAATGAGACTTTGGTTTACTTTCGATTTGAGTCGAATTTGATATTTGTCAAATATGTCAAAATACATGAATGTATAAGACAAGACTGCTTGTCCGTCCACCATATTACTGCATCACAAAGTCAAATTAGGAATTAGTATGCTCCATTCTACTGTAGTCCTTGAACGATGACACTTTTGTTTACTTTCGATTTGAGTCGAATTTGATATTTGTCAAATATGTCAAAATACATGAATGTATAAGACAAGGCTGCTTGTCCGTCCACCATATTACTGCATCACAAAGTCAAATTAGGAATTAGTATGCTCCATTCTACTGTAATCCTTGAACAATGAGACTTTGGTTTACTTTCGATTTGAGTCGAATTTGATATTTGTCAAATATGTCAAAATAGATGAATGTATAAAACAAGGCTGCTTGTCCGTCCACCATACTACTGCATCACAAAGTCAAATTAGGAATTAGTATGCTCCATTCTACTGTAATCCTTGAACAATGAGACTTTTGTTTACTTTCGATTTGAGTCGAATTTGATATTTGTCAAATATGTCAAAATACATGAATGTATAAGACAAGGCTGCTTGTCCGTCCACCATATTACTGCATCACAAAGTCAAATTAGGAATTAGTATGCTCCATTCTACTGTAGTCCTTGAACGATGAGACTTTTGTTTACTTTCGATTTGAGTCGAATTTGATATTTGTCAAATATGTCAAAATACATGAATGTATAAGACAAGGCTGCTTGTCCGTCCACCATATTACTGCATCACAAAGTCAAATTAGGAATTAGTATGCTCCATTCTACTGTAATCCTTGAACAATGAGACTTTGGTTTACTTTCGATTTGAGTCGAATTTGATATTTGTCAAATATGTCAAAATACATGAATGTATAAGACAAGGCTGCTTGTCCGTCCACCATATTACTGCATCACAAAGTCAAATTAGGAATTAGTATGCTCCATTCTACTGTAGTCCTTGAACGATGACACTTTTGTTTACTTTCGATTTGAGTCGAATTTGATATTTGTCAAATATGTCAAAATACATGAATGTATAAGACAAGGCTGCTTGTCCGTCCACCATATTACTGCATCACAAAGTCAAATTAGGAATTAGTATGCTCCATTCTACTGTAATCCTTGAACAATGAGACTTTGGTTTACTTTAGATTTGAGTCGAATTTGATATTTGTCAAATATGTCAAAATACATGAATGTATAAGACAAGGCTGCTTGTCCGTCCACCATATTACTGCATCACAAAGTCAAATTAGGAATTAGTATGCTCCATTCTACTGTAGTCCTTGAACGATGACACTTTTGTTTACTTTCGATTTGAGTCGAATTTGATATTTGTAAAATATGTCAAAATACATGAATGTGTAAGACAAGGCTGCTATATTTTTGTTTGATGATCGAAATATCCAGACATCGAAATATCCGGTGGAAATCAACTTTGAATGCGATGACCTCCGTGATCTATAAATGCGATGAATTTGTATTAAAACGCCAGCGTTCCAAGCCGCAATTAAGAATTCGATTTTTGTTGTCTCTCAATTTTAAAATTGGGTTCCAATCTGTCTTCCCCTTAAAACCTCTTTAAACTCTTGTTTGATTAAAAGAGATTTACATTTTTCAATAAACCCGTCCAGTTTTACTGTGTACAATGAAAGTGTAATATTACACAAATACTGTGTACAATGAAAGTGTAATATTACACAAATAATATCAAATAAGTAAAATTTGCAATCCAAATGCTCAATAGTTGCAATCGATTCAGAATGTATTAATTTGACTAAATTAATAAAAAAAATGCACGTTCGTTTTACCTCCGTTAAACCGACCTGCGTAGCGTAGTGGTAACATTATTGACTTCCATCCGGGTAGTTTGGGGTCAATTGTCGATAATACCCAAAAAAAAAATTATGCCAGTCAAGTAAAATAGTTCGTCTGGTTACAATATTCGAACGCACCAAGCACTAGTGTGTGTTGACGAACCGCGAATTCCGTGTCTACTCCTGAGGTTCAAAACCCGAAGGCTCACTTATTGAGGCCGAAGATAATTTTGTCTCCCGATCACGCTCTGCAATGTGTCCGAAACACTAATTCGGATATATTAAAGGGTATCATAATAAAAAACTCCGTTAAATTGGCTAAGTTAAGACCATTTTATATTGAGATGTGTAGATGTTGGGTTGAGAGCTTTCCATTTTTTATGATTGATTGGAAGTGCAAATAAATTACATTTTTCTGACAAAGTTATGTTATTTGACTACGGCATCTACTGGAGATCTTGGAACGTTTTTACCGTAGATAATAGGGAACTACTGTACTGTACCTACTACAATGTGTTGGAATAAAAGTAATCTCAACATTTACAATGGCGCAAGAAATCAAAATTAAGGCAATTATAATATTATTAATACATACTTAAGACATCATTATAATATTATTAATACATACATTAATACATAATTATAATATAATTAATACATACATAAGAACTGTTCTCGGTAACATACGCAAGAACGGGTCTTCCAGCCGCTATGCATGTTGAAAGGGCCTTAACTCTTTTGAACGGGACTGCTTCGGATATTGACATATTTCATATCACATTACCAAAAGCAAAAGTAAATTTTCTTCTTAGATTGAGCGCGTTAGAAAGCACTCATCAACATACTTAAGTGACTGTGAATATATGTGTATCATATGTTTGTGTGTATATACTAGTATGTATGCATATGCATTATTTTTTATTTTAAATATATAATTTTAAAAAAAAATTCCATGTAATTTTTCTTCTTTTTTAATGTCTTGTATTTTTCAAAGTAATTGGGCTAAGCGTGTTTTGAAAAAATAAATAAATAAATAAATACTTGCAAGTTATATAAAAAGGGTATTTAAATGTGCTTAAGAAACATAACTTTTAACTTAAAAACAAGTTAGAATTATATCAATATATGGATAAACATTTTAAATTACAATGGTACTAAGGTAGATAAGGGATCAACATGTTTAAAATACAATGGTACTAAGGTAGATAAGAGATCAACATGTTTAAAATACAATGGTACTAAGGTAGATAAGAGATCAACATGTTTAAAATACAATGGTACTAAGGTAGATAAGAGATCAACATGTTTAAAATACAATGGTACTAAGGTAGATAAGAGATCAACATGTTTAAAATACAATGGTACTAAGGTAGATAAGAGATCAACATGTTTAAAATACAATGGTACTAAGGTAGATAAGAGATCAAAATGTTTAAATTTCATAATTTCGTTTTGTTGGGTGATCTAAATTTATAATTATATATGAACACTACAATACAGTTTCCCTAAAGCCGAATAACATATTGCAAATTTATAATAATTAATTACGAATAAAGCACTGTGTGTGTTGAACTTATAATTATTTCAACGAGAATTTCCACAATGTTTGTGTCGAAAAATGTACAGAATTAAAAGAAATTATAGTGGAAAACTAGAACGAAATAAACATTATACACGGAACATTTACATCAAAAGATCTAGGCTCATCCATTATGGAATCTGGGCTAAGCTTTACTGTAGTAAAAGCGAGGATTTAGGGCTGTTGTTTTTAGTCGATCCCTTCACATAATCTAATTTATTGTCCTTCTTGGAACCATGTATAGCAGTGATTCCAAACAGTTTCACTATCCCTTGCCTTTTAAAGGTATCTGTCGAGAATCTCTCCAAGTTATAAATCTCCAGTCGCATCCCTTATGCCAAGATTGTTGAGTGAGTTTCTCAAGCAGACATTCATTACTGACGATTGGATGAAGAACAGCGTCGATTTCTTAGATCTATTAACTAAAAAATTCATATATCTCGCGAGAAGCTATGAACATCTGAGTAAACCGCAGTCTGGGATATATTTAGCGATAGTCTTAATAACTTTAAAAGTTCTCTTAGAGAGCTTTTTTATTTGTCTCAACCATAAATTCGACGCCACGACGTGACTCAAGTTGATTTCTTCCCCTCTTTATTTCCGTCGACTTCGTTTCTCTTAAATTATTCGAGATATCTGTTTATATTTTGAAGTTTAAATGTATTTTTTTTGTGTATTAGAGTGGATTAATTAATTGTATGTATATTTTTGCTATTATTTTCGTACTTTTTGTATGTCGGTGCCTTTGATTACCTGAGCTTTGACCTATCTTAAGTTTGTACTTTGTGTGGTATGCATGTGCGTACTGCTTTTTGATTTTTTTTTGTATATGATTCATGTAAATGTTTATTACTCTTATAACATTTTTTAATGGTCGATTCAAGACCGTGCATTGCAATAAAATAAAGTTTTAAATCCGAATAACATTGTCTGACGGAATAAAATTAACGAACTTATCAATACTGTACAAAATTCTTAAATTTTATTATGATTGTCTTGAGTTTGTTCAATGAGTATGTTGAAAAGCTCTTTCAAGACCCACGCGCTTCAACAATTCTATTGCAATAATAAAACACCAACTATACAACCGACTCGCTAATCTTCATGTAACACAACATGGGGAATAATGTATGAAAACTTCACAGACCCATTAAACTTTTCTTGAATCCATTTCAACTCGTTTCGAAGTAGTTTTTTCTTGAAAGGAGTATTTCCGCCAATGTGTTGTTTTTAATACGCGAACATATTAATATTACATCGCATTGTTGTCTTATTGATGTATTTGTTGTCTTATTGATGTATTTGTTGTCTTATTGATGTATTGGTTGTCTTCTGTTGTCTTATTGATGTATTTTTCTTGAAAGGAGTATTTCCGCCAATGTGTTGTTTTTAATACGCGAACATATTAATATTACATCGCAATGTTGTCTTATTGATGTATTTGTTGTCTTCTGTTGTCTTATTGATGTATTTTTCTTGAAAGGAGTATTTCCGCTAGTGTGTTGTTTTTAATACGCGAACATATTAATATTACATCGCATTGTTGTCTTATTGATGTATTTGTTGTCTTATTGATGTATTGGTAGTCTTCTGTTTTCTTATTGATGTATTTTTCTTGAAAGGAGTATTTTCGCCAGTGTGTTGTTTTTAATACGCGAACATATTAATATTACATCGCATTGTTGTCTTATTGATGTATTTGTTGTCTTCTGTTGTCTTATTTATGTATTTTTCTTGAAATGAGTATTTTTAATACGCGAACATATTAATATAACATCGCATTGTTGTCCTATTGATGTATTTGTTGTCTTCTGTTGTCTTATTGATGTATTTGTTGTCTTCTGTTGTCTTATTGATGTATTTTTATTTGAAAGGAGTATTTCCGCCAGTGTGTTGTTTTTAATACGCCAACATATTAATATTACATCGCATTGTTGTCTTATTGATGTATTTGTTGTCTTATTGATGTATTGGTTGTCTTCTGTTGTTTTATTGATGTATTTTTCTTGAAAGGAGTATTTCCGCCAGTGTGTTGTTTTTAATACGCGAACATATTAATATTACATCGCATTGTTGTCTTATTGATGTATTTGTTGTCTCATTGATGTCTTATTGATGTATTTGTTGTCTTATTGATGTATTTTTCTTGAAAGGAGTATTTCCGCCAATGTGTTTTGTTTTTAATACGCGAACATATTAATATTATATCGCATTGTTGTCTTATTGATGTATTTGTTTGTTAAGTTATTTTTTTTAAATTTATTTTACCGGTCAAATGATCTTTTTGATACTAATGATTGAAAAACCACGACAAATAAAATTTAACATTGACATATAAGCATTATTAAACAATAGAAAACGAACTGTACAAAAGCGAACCAATACAATTCAATCCATTTATCTCGGCAAGAACAACTTTTTCACTTTACTCCAGTGTAGTCAAAGTCCCTTGAAAATCCATACAATGCCCATATTGATGGCCCAATACGTGTAGTCTTGTTATGCGAGAGTTGTACAAATAATAAGTTGGAACCACTTCACTACGGAATGAAATATTTTGCTCGGGGTGTCTACAAAAGTGTAACAAGACAAGCTGAGATAGTTTTGCGGACTATCGAAATAGGAGCTGAAAAGGTCTAATATATTTCTTTTATCTGATAAAAAATTGCATAACTCATCACTTCCAACAACAAATCGTACAACTCACCTATTGAAATCGGTAGTTTCAAGTAAATAAATCTTCTGCTGTAAGTGTTCAGTTTTTTCAACAAGGACATCGTAGTTGAGCTAAAAGTCTCACGGACAAAGAAAGGCTTTATAACAATTGAGGATTATCCAGTGCGTCGCTTGCCCACGCTGCCGATCACCACGAGCCTCTCAAAGCTGTACTCTTCCATGCGGGGGAGACACCAAAAAAACTATATAGTATTCGTGTCAAACACACTGTGGAGTATCCTGTGTTGGATTCCGAGGTCCCATTACTATTTTATCTCAAAGTTTAAATAGAGTAGGCAATATTCATAAATTATCATAAAGTATACTGGGCATCAGAGATACCAAAACAGGGTTCCGCGAGAATTTGTAAAATATTATAAAAAAATACGAATATTTTGGAATTGAGTAAAACAATTAAAATGAATAAGATTTTAACTTGATTTAGTAATCAAAACAGTTATTATAGCGAGAGTAAATATAATAGAAAAATGCTTTGAGTATTCTTGTAATATTTTATACAAAATTATGAGTTGATTATTATTAATCAATTCTAACAGAAAAGTATTTTCGTGATTGTACGATATATATGTTATTTCAACAGTTGAAGTAAAATAGGTGGGAATCACTACTCTAAATACTTATTCCAAACTATTAACGCGAACTGGGTAGGTTTATTTATCAGTCGGTATGACAGGTTTATTTATCAGTCGGTATGACAGGTTTATTTATCAGTCGGTATGACAGGTTTATTTATGAGTCTATATGACAGGTTTATTCATCAGTCGGAATGACAGGTTTATTTATCAGTCGGTATGACAGGTTTATTTATCAGTCGGTATGACAGGTTTATTTATCAGTCGGTATGACAGGTTTATTTATGAGTCTATATGACAGGTTTATTCATCAGTCGGAATGACAGGTTTATTTATCAGTCGGTATGACAGGTTTATTCATCAGTCGGTATGACAGGTTTATTTATCAGTCGGTATGACAGGTTTATTTATGAGTCGGTATGACAGGTTTACATATGTCAGAGGAAAATAAATGTGAATAGTTTAGTTATCTTCTTCTTCTTCTCAGTGTAATGTCAGGTCCCCCCAACGTTGAATATCACTTGGGAGTAGACATCTTCATCCCCGGCATCCCGAAAAAGATCTCCAACGCCCCTAATGCCAGTCCAATCACGTATATTGCGGAGCCAGGATTGTGCGTACATTTTAGTTATCTACCAAACTAAAATGTACGCACTATAAAAACAAATACTTTTAGAATACCTTTATAAGTACACATTTGTTCTACGTATAAAGTCTGACGTATCTCTAACTAACTACTCCACGACGTACATCTAGGAAAGTGCGCACACCCGCTTGAGAGCTACTGGTATACTAAACCAACTATGTACTAAAGAATGCCTTTATCCCATTGAATGTAGGTTGAGGTACCATTAAAATTATACGTATAGCTTTCTCCAAACGAACATTTTCTCTAAACATATTATAGGAAAAATAATTAAATTTGTAATCATAATTTTTAATAATGATTACAAAAGAAGAATTTATGTAATGCCGTTTAGATATCAAACTCTCCTCAAGGGCGCTTCTATTCGGGACTCGAACTCACTATTATTTACAGAATTTAAAAAAAATATATTACACATATGTATATCCAAACGTTATATTCATATATACATAAAATGAAAGTAGGAGAAGAAATACGAGTAGTTAACTTTTCATCAATAAATATTTTTAATTATAATAAAAGGACAATTTATATAATGTCGTTTAGTGACCAAACTCTCCGTAAGGGCGCTTCAACTCGGGATTCGAGCCCTCTATTGTTAACAGATTTTAAAAATGTACACTATACTAAAACGTCATTTATACATAAAATAAAACAATCTTTATAAAAGTATCTTCGTTTGACATTTATATTCTAGTTCATATTTAATGATATTGAACCACTCCAAGGGATAATCTCTCGAAAATAGAAGCTTACAAGTCTGAAATATCTCTGAGTCAAGCCAAAAAGCGTATTATAGTGGAGAAAATAGAAAAATACCAAGAATAAAAAAACCATAAGTTAATTCATTGTTCAGTTGTCTCTTTGAAAACTGGCAAGAAACCATTTTAGTTCAATACTAAACGCCAGCGAAGATAAAACAAGTCCCGAACACCAGAATGTTAAGCAAGAGCGTTAACCACAAGGCAACGGTGCCGGCTTTTTTTTTCTGTTAGAGTCGTCAATTCTGTTGACACACAAAGTCATGATTCTATGATAGAATTAGAAGAACAGTATATAGCGATGATCGTAAAATTGAAGTAGGTTAAACTGAGGCCTTCCTTAATGCGCCTTTTTTTCCAAGGCAATCTGTCTCCGCTCGGCGCCCAGCTGACACCGTCAATTTGTAAGTGAGGAGGAAAAGTCACTTTCTGGTACGAAAATTACTATTGCTTTTCATAAAAGTCAACCCGAAAATTACATAATAAAGTTTAATTTCGCATGAAATTTTAAAAAGACCCTCTGGTGCAAGGAGTCGTCGCCTGGAGCCGAGGGTTGGTCTTCTTTATCGAAAGCCAAACGCCGCAATGCGCAACTTTGAAACAATGTTTTTTTCACCCAAAAAGGGGCTCAGCCCTTAATCTCGAAAGGTTTTTGGTCGTTAATTATAAAATAGCGGATTTATATTATTATTAAAATTATTATAGAATCAAGTAAATCAAACTAAATATGAATATGAATTAGAAACAATAAAAAACTGTTAAAATAATAACTTATTTATTTTATATTTGATACAGGTTTAATTAAATAACATCAATTCTTCCTGTCGTGTAGCTCATGGCTGAGCATCGTGACTACCATAATAGCCCTTGATAACTCCATTCCATACATTTCTGCATTTCTAAACAAAAAAAGTCAGAATGTTGTACTGCATAAAAAAAGTTAGTGTACTAAAAAAAGTGCAGTAGCATATTAAATAAAAAAAGTTAGAATATAATATTGGGTGTTAACATAAGTTGTGTCCGTTTTTTTCCAATTTAAAAATTTCCACCAAAAGTAAAACAAAATGGTAGAGATTATACGTTATTCGAAAGAAAATTTTCTGCTCTACAAGATATTGTGTTTGCTTTTACGTTACACATATTATTTTATTTGATTACAAGCCTTCAAAATGGAATGTCAAGTAGACGAAAGTGAGCATTTTCGACATCTCCTTCTGTTCGCGTTCAATCGAGGGAATACAGCTGCCAAAGCTGCTCGCGATATTTGCGAAGTATACGGTGAAGATGCTATGAATTAAAGGACAGCTCTTTTTTTGCAGGTTTTTGCGTTTCAAAGACTGTAATTTCGACCTGAAAGACATGGAGTGTTCCGGACGACCAGTGGACTTCGATGAGGACCGTTTAAACCATATTATTCATGAAGATCCCCTTGTGTGACTTCATACTTTCCGTCCGACAAAATTACATTAATTGACATTTAAAAATATGTTCTAATGTTCAACAAGAAACGGAAAACTAAAATAAATGTTCAACAAGAAAAATAAAAATCAAAAGAATTTAACATAAGAGCGACTAACAAAAAGCATTTGAGTGTTTTGATTTGTAGGAAAATAAAAACTGAAGGACTTTGAATTCTTTAATGATTTCATATTTGTTTGGAAATAAATTCGTCGTTGGGTCGTTTTAAAAGCGTATTTATAGTAAAAATATGTTATGTTTGTATGTATACTCGGTGAAAAATGCAATTGTAATCTTGAGAGCGCAGTGCAGGTTTCAAACCGACAATTTCCAGTTCGACAATCGTACAGCCTTAATAGACGAGTATTTGTATGGTTTTACAATTTCGTTGGAGCAGTACAGCCTAGTAGGTTTATATTCATATGAAAATTTCATTCAACCAGCCGAAAGGTTAGTTAGCTACTCGTAAAAAACACCTTAAGTGAAAACCAAACTAGAACATATATTTTGTAAAACTGAGTACAAAACGGGAATCGGACACGCAACCCACAGGTTGGAAAAATAGATCGTAAAAGTGTAGCATTTCAATGCAGTAAAAAAATTAAAACCTTCGTTATTCAATACATTGATAATTCAATATGCACTTAAAAAATATTCGAAAATTTTGCAAACATCGCAAATATCCAACGTACGAGTAGTTTGCTTTATTAATACGAAAAAAGCTTTGTTACGTATTTTCACAAAACTCGATTTATTTGTTGTATCAGTACTTCACAAATTTATTAATAAAATTTCTAAATATTTCCCTCAAATATCAATAAAACATATTAAAGAAAGCTTTAATCTGTATAAATGAAAAAAGAAAAAAAAAACTATGGACGTATTTGTTTGCTGAAGTAAACTCAATATTTCCATTTATTAAAAAAAGTCACAATGTCAATAATTTAATAATATAGCAAGAAATCAGTCTGAATACTCGTATATTTAACAATACCCGCGTTTTGGGAGAGGAGTTATTATAAACGGAAAAAATGAGAGCGTTGCGAAGAATATGTGGAAATACGATGAAAAACAGAGAGATAAATAATGACAGAAAAGACTGCGGATTGACAGAAAGTGCAGATGAAGAAGGTCACGTAGAAATACGGACATAAAAAATTTACAAACATGAATCCGTACAAGTAGTAAAAAAGGCTTGAGAAGTTTGGGAAGACAAGAAACCAAAATTTGGAAGAGTGAAAAGCCTTCAGTCTTCTTCCCAGTGTTATGTCAGGTCCTCCCAACGTTGAATATCACTTGAGAGTAGACATCTTTGTCCCCGGCAGCCCGAAAAAGATCTCAAACGCCCCTTATGCCAGTCCAATCACGTATATTGCGGAGCCAGGAGATTTACCTCCTGCCAACACCTCTTCGGCCTTCTGTTTTGCCTTGGATGATGATGAGGTACTTTGCTCCTCTAAGTACATCCCCCAAGTAGGACACCTTTCGGATTTTAATATCAGTCAGCAACTCTCTAACAACTTTGGCTCTTTGAAGAACCCTTGTGTTGCTGACCATATCCGTCCAGGGTATCCGTAGCATTCTCCTGTGCATCCACATTACGAATGCTTCCAGTCGGGTCATACTACTAACTTTGAGGATCCATGATTCCACTTCATGCAATAACACTGACTTTGATAACATGCAATAACTTTAGTCCTTTTTTTAAATTTTATTTATATACGACGAAATATTTTTATAAATACACAATTTGTTAAAAAACAACAGGAAATTTAATGTGAACAGCATATTTTTATGGATCTGGCTTTGTTGTCTTTCATTTGTCGTGTCTCCAGTAAACTAGGATTTTGCCTGTATCTTACTGAGAACATAAAACATGAAAAACTAAATTGATATTTCTTTTCGATTTTTGATTACACAATACTTCGTTACATACTCTTATCAACTCGATAAACAGTGACACTCAATTACATATGTATATATCACGCGAATTAAACCCCTTACATTTCATCACTCCAGACAGAATAAAAAGTTCATCCCATCAAGTGGCGCACATAATCACTAAAAATATATAATATGAGAGTATGCATGACGAGGTGTGTAGACGTGGAAGAAGCGAAAGATAGAATGTAGTTGAAATCTGTTTTCTCAGCTACCGTATTAGGGGTAGGGGCATGGTGAAATGGAGAAAAAAATTATAATTTAAGAAAAAAATTAACGTTTCCACAGTTGTACTACAATCCCACAATCGTCTTCTGTTCATAGAGCAACGAAATATTACATTATTTTTGAAAAGCGAAGCAAACGTTTTAATATTTATCTTAATTTAAAGTCTCTCGTATGAGATTTATACATCAAAGAGAAGATCAATTAATCAAAATACTGAAAATGTTCCAAAAACTAAAATATTTCCAATTCCCATATTTTGAAAGGTAAATGTTACGTATAAATATGAAGTTGTGTAGCTTTCAAAGTTTTTTCGAAGAGAGAAGACCAAAGTTCAGCGAAAGCTTCAATAATCGTTAGTATAAAAATGAACGGTCTTCCATATCCAAACTAAAAATTTGTGGCATGGGTCTTAACGGGATTTACGTGACTAAAGGCTAATATAATGAAAAAAGGGGGAAAATCGCGTGAAAAGAACTTTTCGTATCATTAGGATTGGTAATCGGCGTTAAATACGTAAAGTCAAATTAAACGTTTCAAAAACTTGTGCTGAGAAAAAAAAAATGTCTTGTTTCACAATCGCCCTTTTATTTATACGATTATATCACAAAATTTTTGACACATGGAAAAAAAGGATTAACGTAAAACAGTTTTATAACAAATGAAATTGTAATTTATTTTTAACAAACACTGTTTATTCCACTTTTTTGTGACGGTATAACCCTACCGGTTTCAAGGCTTTCACCTCATCTTCAGGGGAGCGCAAACAAAACTAAATGCTGTTCGAACTAGTACCGATATAGACACTTCAACGGTTGGAGGCGGGGGGGGTGAGGAAGGCTAGGGATAATTTCGGCCAAGAGCGGAGAGATTTTGGGGAAATAACTGTTCAACAGATGCTCCGATCTATAAACAACAAAGCCTTAACTATAAACAACAAATGAAATTGTTATACATTTTGGTACAATTAAGAAATAATATATGTATTTCTTCTTAAGTACTCTTCAACATATCTGAAATGGTGATAAGGACATATTGAAGTTAGTGGCCAGGAGACAATATGTCTTAGGTGTCAGTAATCGTACCTACGGGCTTAGGACCACTTAAGTAGGCAAGGATCTCGCGGTTCATTATTACACGTGGAGTGAAAACAGTTTTCGCATACGTTTTCGACGTGTATTTACTCGACGAACTCTTTTACCAGAAAATGACCCTTGCATACCATCGGGAATCGAACCGCGTAGAAGTAAAGCATCTTACCAACTAGATTCAAGGATAACGTTGAAATAAGATATTGAATCCTATACATTGAGTGTTTTAATAGTAAATTTAGTTTATTAAATTTTTCCTCCTATCAAAATTGACCGGAATAAAAACGCGATGCTCTTGTCTGATGGTTTCTCTTTGTATTCAGATCCCTTAATGGAATATCTCCATTATTTATTTCGAAACTCTATCGGAGAGATGTTTCTTCGGAGAGGAGTAGATCTTTGAGGTCGATTTTGTCTTCATCGTAAAAAATATATTGTTCCGCATCGATCCAATTGGGCGGGATATTAAGCGAGTTTTTGCCGTTGTTACCCTGTGGCGTGGAATAATCGTACTCTAAGTGTTAGATATACATGTGTCGTGTGCAGCTTTAGGAATCACTTAAAAATAGCCCACTCGGGAGGTCTTATCAAAATTTATTATATATGACCATTACACACATACACTAAACTCGACCTGAAGCCGAATTTGTGACTATCACATATCGGAAGTTCTACAATAGTTTATTTTATTTCGAGTGCCCTTAAGGAATGTATTTTCTCTAAATGAAGGTTTCTTTGATATTCCCTACTTAATTTTTTTTATTGTTTCTGACAATTTTTGAAAGGATTTAAACGAAAACTTATACGAAAATTATGAAATTTATCTTCGATTATCGTTGAAAATCTCATGTAAAATCAACGGGCCTTATAACAAAACAAACAAATCGTAAATCTAATTTTCAATTAATCCAATACAATTTGACGCAAAAAATAATTTTCAACATGATTAAATATAACAAAAATCGAGACTCTAAAAATAAAAACTTCGTAATGAAATTGTAGTCTTCATACCTGATATTTCAAAATAATTAAAAAAACACTTTGGAAAAACTCAAGAGTAAAATTAATTGAAAAAAAAAGAGAGAAAAATCAACAAGGGTGTACGATCCTTCTAAATTTTTCTAATACAAAATTAGTGAATTGGAAAATGAAGACCAGATATCCCGGAATACCACATCAGCGCCAAACAGAAAAAGTGATAAGTTTCATTACCTTTTTAAATAACCCATCGTTTCCATATCACTCTGAACGATCCATCCTTCATTATCAATCTTCATCATGGGGAAGCGGAGTCTGTTTGATGAACCAACTCGCAATTAGCATCCATCACTCAAATCTCCCACAGGACTTCGCCAGGACATCGCAGGATTGGGAGACATGGCACAGATGTCACTACTAGTTCGCGAAAAAGAATCAGGCGTAGAGAGTCTCTTCAAAATATGTGGATGTTATAAATGCACGTGATAAATCACTCAATATTGATATTCAAGGGAGATTATCGTGTTTTGCAGTGAAAAATGCAGGGTAATTTTTTTATCGTGGAGGGAAAAAAGGAACTTAATGATAATCGTTTGTCAGGGGTTTTTGATGAACGATTTGGGAAGAGTTTCTTGGAAACCAGATGCTTTTTTGAATAAAGGAACTTGAAGCTATTTATTACGAATTTTATGGCCTTGTATTTATTACGACTTCTATGGCCTTGTAATTCCCGATTGTGATCAAATAAAAATGTTCCTGACCATTTTTAGTAACGTTGTCTTTTGATATTTTCTTGTTAATCTGAAGAATTTATCTATTAACAATAGTTATATGCCTAAGAACGAATAAATGAAGAAATACTAACAAAGCAAATATATAGTGCAAATTTGTAGTAAAGGATGACCAAGGAAACGATGATTGGATTATATATAGTGCAAATGTGAGTCAAATGTGTGGTATAGTGTAAATGTGAGTCAAATGTGTGGTAAAGGATGACCAAGGAAACGATGATTGGATTATATATAGTGCAAATGTGAGTCAAATGTGTGGTAAAGGATAAATATATAGTGCAAATGTGAGTCAAATGTGTGGTAAAGGATACATATATAGTGCAAATGTGAGTCAAATGTGTGGTAAAGGATGACCAAGGAAACGATGATTGGATTAAGTGATATGATTTTTGAAAGAAGGAAATGTAAAGTCAAAGTAATCGTAATAGAAGCTACATATGGATGTAGAAAAGGTGAAAGATGTGTGTAGCGATAGGAAATTCTCCGACGACCTCCGGGGTCTTGTTGGTAAGATGCTTGTCTCATAACCCGAAGGTTGCGGGATCGATTCCCGATTTAAAAGAAAAGGATTTCAGTGCGATTTTCGCCTAAAGGGGTATTCTACTCTAGAAATTTGAAAAAATGATTTTTTGTTTTTTGTTTTTTGCATGTTCTTAAAGTTTGACCTTTACGAATATGTTCTCAAAAGGAAATTTCAAAATTCTCAATATTTACGTAGTTATAGCTATAAATGAGGCAGCAATTACGCCGCATCGGAATGACTCAAATATCAAAACTTTAAATGCATTTTATCGAAACTACTTTTTTCGACCTGGTCGACATAAAATCTCAAGTTCTATCCAACCGATTGCCTTCAAATTTGGAATAAAACTTTGATAAATGTTTTTATATCGTCGCCACCAGGTTGTACTGTATACAACGAAAGTGTAATACAATACAAAGTCTGGCACTCTCTCCCTTATGCCTACATCGACAGGGAGACGGCGTGATGGTATGTATGTATGTAATACGCCTACCAAATAGTATTTCTGCGAAAACACTGAACGAATGAAATACTCATCATGAGCAGAAGTGCATAAAATCATAAATATTTCATTGTATTTAATTGATAGTTGATATTTGTTAGTACAGCGTGAAGGGTTATGGCGGGTGCATATTTCGAAGAACGATAATACAAACATATGTGACAAATCAGGCGTCACCAATAGCAGGTTACAGAATATTACACTTTTGGATCTTTAATGATATTGAGGATGTGAGAAAACCGGATGCTATCATTTATAAAACACCAACAAAACGACATATAAATAACAAATGGTCTGCGACACAAATACGAGTATTATCAACTTTAGAGTAAAAAATAATAAATATGTAAAACATACGACATTTTGAAATATTCTTATTATTTTTGTGTATAACACTTTCGTTGTATACGGTACAACCTGGCGGACTTCTTGCCATGTGGCATTATCTACTAACCAACCAGAAATATGTCAAAGATCTTAAGTATAAACTAGACTGGAATCCTTATTTAAAAAAATATCCGGGTTCCAGCGAGATTTATACACGCTAACTCCGGATTGAGAAAGAGGCGTCTTACCAACTGGGCCACGGAGGTCATCTTTACAATAATGCTTGTAAGATTTGATATCTCTTTTATTGTATTGTATTCGATAATATTATAGATATAAACGGTATAACCTGGCAAGGCTATGTAAATATATTATATTTTGTATGTAAGTCACATAATGAGCGACCCCCGTTTTGGTGCTGTGCGTGCTGTCCAACTTTGGATGGCACCGTATTGGGTTGATGACTTACATAATTTTGAACGCTTGTGTACTCTTGTTTTTTTGGACGTATTATTGTTGCGATTGTTTTTTTTAAATATATGTATTGTCTTTTTGTAATATATGAAGCATTCATTGCTGTTTTATTATTATTATCGTTATAGGGTACACTTCTTCTTCCTAGTGCCATGTCAGGTCCCCCCAACGTTGACTATCACCTGAGAGTTGGCATCTTTGTCCCCGACAGCCCTAAAAAGATCACCAACACTTCTTATACCAGTCCAATCACGTATATTGGAGAGCCAGGATATTTGCCTCCTGCCAACACCTCTTCGTCCCTCTATTTTATGTTGGATGCTCAGGTGCAGTAATTCGTACTTTGCTCCTCTAAGTACACGACCCAAATAGGACATCATTCGGATTTTAATATAAGTCAGTAACTCTCTATTAACTTCGGCTCGTTGAAGAACCCTTGTGTTGAATGCTACGGATACCCTGACCATATCCGTCCAGGGTATCCGTAGCATTCTCCGGTGTATCCACATTTCGAATGCTTCCAGTCGGTTCATACTACCAACTTTGAGGGTTCACGATTCCACTCCATATAATAACACTGACCAAACGTAGCATTTGACTAACCGTTGTCGAAGTTTCAAGATTAGATTATTACCATTAATAAATAAATAATAGATACGATATAGTAAAAATTAGGATATAATAATATACGAGTTCGAAAGTTATTAGTTATTGATGTACAACTATAAAATGTTGTTCATAAATTCGCGCAAAAAATTTACTTCAATCAATGTCGATATTTCTATAACGTTGACGGATTGTTGTGAAATTTTATATTTCCATTACGTAAACTTTATTCCAAAGTGAAAAACAAAAGTTTATTCCAAAGTGTTATCAACTTTGTATCATCGTATTAGTTTTATTTTTGCAAGTAGAAAAACATTTAAACGGATTGGCCAACCCCTGTTTGCAAAATCAAATATAATTGCGATTATTGCATTTGTCATCAGAGTTGATAGATATTGGCAGGCACTGCTCTTCGCAATGAATATGGAGGACCGATATGGACATTGAAACGTAAACATGGAGGACATATATGGAAATCATGAAATTGTTATTTGAATGCATTCCATTTTAATCAAATATGAAGTGACCGTAATTTCAACTTGCTGCCAGTATACTGCCATTTATAGATACTCGATAAAACACGAATAATTGAAATTGAGATATTACAAAGTGCTAACATAATTGCGATAATTATATTATGATTACATACATACATATAATCGCGCCGTGTTCTTCCCGGGGTAGGCAGATATAAAAGAACTCCAAACTTATGTATCCAAGCATACAATTAACGTCTCCTTCACCTTCACTTTCAAAATCTGGTGAAGCCAAGTTTTCCTCGGTCTACCTCTTACAAGCACAGTTGGACTTATATCCTGCATACTCGCTTAGAAAATACTTCATCCTTCATTCTCTCCACATATCCAAACCAACGTTACCTCTAAGGTACGCGCGTGTGCGGCCGCACAGCTGTTAAAAATTGTCCGCACACATGTTTCCATCTTCCGCACACATCTCAAAGAAAGGAAATTGTAACCATATTTTGTTTTGCGCAATTATATATTTTACTAGTTGCAACCCGTGAAATATTCACAGAAGTAAAACAAATTCTACATTTATGAAAATATATATTCATAAATGTAAAATTTATTTATATATATATATATATATATATATATATATATATATATATATATATATATATATATATATATATATATATATATATATATATATATATATATTAGGTCCCCACATACGAAACCGGCGTTTTGCCGTACTTGCAACTTTGATCGCAAATATCTTCTCTTTGGTTAGGAATTTCAAACTCAAATTTATACAGCTATTTACTCAAGTATTTGTGTTTCGAAAATTATAATTCATTTGTTTTTTCCTCAATTGTTTTTTTTCTTTGCGTCACTTAGTTTACAAAATGGAAAACTTGAAATATCGCGTTATTTACGAGTACGAGTTCCACCGTGGCACCAGTGCTGCAGAAACGGCTCGAAGGATTAATGATGTGTATGGCGACGGTGCCGCAAAAGAAAACACAGTGCGTTTTTGGTTCCAACGTTTTCGTTCTGGAAATTTCGACCTGCAGAACAAGCCTCGTGGAGAAAGTTGATAATGAAGAATTGAAGGCTATTGTGGAAGCGGATCCATCGCAAACCACGTCCGAGTTAGCTGCAGGCTGCGGTGTTAGTGATAAAACTGTTTTAATCCACTTGAAGCAAATTGGGAAGGTGAAAAAGCTTGAAAAGTGGGTACCTCACGAATTGAGTGAAGCAAATCAACAAACGCGCGTTGACTGCTGCGTTGCATTACTCAACCGGCACAATAATGAAGGGATTTTGAATCGAATCATTACCTGTGATGAAAAGTGGATCCTGTATGATAATCGGAAGCGCTCATCGCAATGGCTGAACCCTGCCGAACCAGCCAAACCATGCCCCAAGCGAAAATTGACTCCAAAAAGTTACTTGTGAGCGTTTGGTGGACTAGTGCTGGTGTCGTTCACTACAGCTTTCTTAAATCTGGCCAGACGATTACGGCAGATGTCTATTGTCAGCAACTGCAAACCATGATGGAAAAGCTAGCTGCTAAACAACCGAGGCTGGTTAATCGCTCTAGGCCACTGCTGCTTCATGATAACGCTAGACCACACACTGCACAACAGACGGCTACCAAATTAGAAGAGCTTCAATTGGAATGTCTAAGACATCCACCGTACTCTCCGGACCTTGCCCCAACAGATAACTATTTTTTTCGAAATTTGGATAACTTCTTGCAAGGGAAAAAATTCAACTCCGATGGGGCAGTCCAAACCGACTTCAAAGATTTTATTGATTCCCGTCCGAATGGTTTTTTTAGTAAAGGGATCGATGAACTACCTATGAGATGGCAAAAGTGCATAGATAGCAATGGTACATACTTTGATTAAATAAATATATTATATTAAAAAAAAATCAACTTTATGTTCCTCCCAAACAAAACGCCAATTTCACATGTAAGGACCCAATATATATATATATATATATATATATATATATATATATATATATATATATATATATATATATATATATATATATATATATATATATATATATATATATATATATATATATATATGTATATATATATATATATATATATATATATATATATATATATATATATATATATATATATATATATATATATATATATATATATATATATATATATATATATATATATATATATATATATATATATATCATTTATACATCGCCCCCTTTTACACCGGTTCAAAAATTGTTAGCTAGGTATTTAAAATTCGTTCAGTATCACGGACCCACCGAGATTCAAATTTCGATTTACTTTCGGAGAGAATCCAAGTATTCCTCTCTCGTTCTCTTGTATTCAAAATTCAATTTTCGTATTCTTTCTTTGACGACAACCATCGTATGGCTTTTGGCCTATTTATACTATGATGACATTTTATGAAAGGTTCCTTTCTTTAAGATGTGTTGTTTATCCAAGGTAATAGTAACTACACAAAATAAATAACCGTTGTTAACTACTACCAAAGTATCACCAATTATTAACCTACTGGACTCATTATCGGGTAAGAAAATATATTTTTTATATGTAACCTATACATTTAACAATGTAATTTATGATTTCGTGGTACATTATGTTGATAACTTAGTTTTACCTATGCATGAATATGCATATTTACCCACCTTCCTCTTCTTTTTTTCTTGCACATATAAGTTGATGGGCCGCACACACTATAAAAACATTAGGGGGAACGTAGACCCAAACCATCTTTAAGCTCCATTCTTTGGTCCAGAAAAAATACACAAAAAGTAGCGGATACAGTAAATAAATAAATATAATAAAATTTGCACTTGAGGAAAACACACAGCGAGAAAAAGAGGCATTTTTAAGAACCTCTCTTCGCCTTATTCCAATAAACCCAATTGGATCATCGACCCACTTTCCCATTCAGCAGCCGCAATAAGGTCGAGAATATGCAATATGACGGGATGTGAAGAAAGATAAAATGAAACGAAGAATTTATCATTATCTTCGTTTCTTTTATCATATTTTAAATAGAAGATATAAAATACCGACCTTCTCTTTATATTATTTAGATTTTTATTCTTGATATATGAATATTCGTGTGTAGATTGAAAGCAAGAAAAAATGCAGTAAAAATGAGTCGCGTAGCGTACAATGTCTATAAGGACAACATATGGTAGAATCAAAATTTGTCGTGTAGCGTATGTCTAGGACAACATATGGCAGAATAAAAATGAGTCGCTTTGTGTACAATGTCTAGAAGGACAACATATGGTGGAATAAATGAGTCGCGTAGCGTACAATATCTATATACGGATAACATACGGTAGAATAAAAAACAAGATCTACATTTATTAGTATAGAAGGTATAAAAAGTTTGGGAAGACCTAGAAAAGCGTGACACGACCAAATTATTCAAATTCTGAAACAGGCAAGAGTGAAAAGTCGTTATCATAGAAAATTATACATGAAGAGGTGTATGAATGTGGCATAAACCAAAGATGCGTGCCAGAATATAATAAAGTAGAGATACGTTCTCTCTGCCTACCCCAATATGGGCATACCCCAATATGAGCGTGATGGTGATTGTGAGATATAGATTTTAATAACGAATTGGGATTATACAAATAAAAATATACAAACAAACATATACCAAACATACAAACAAACATATACCAAATATACAAACAAACATATACCAAATATACAAACAAACATAAACTAAATATACAAACAAACATATACCAAATATACAAACAAACAAATACCAAATATATAAACAAACATATACCAAATATACAAACAAACATATACCAAATATACAAACAAACTAGACAGGCCCAGACTTTCCCATCACGACATGCATATTTCGTATTTTCTTTAACACATTCAAACACTTTCTACAACTACAGAATTTAGTAAAAAAATGCTTAACTAAATGTGTTTAGTATTTTTGCTAATAATGTCAAAAGTATAATTTGTTTACTTAAATAATAAAAATAATAATAATACAGCGCCGTTTAGAGAATATATTCTCTTCAAATACGTTTTTACTCGAGATTCGAAATCACTATTTATGACATTCAAAATATCTCGTACAATACAAATATATATGTTGGCTGTATCTATAAGATAATGTACTCCTTTGCATGATATGCTAAGAAAAACATATTCGTTGAGAAAACCTACCAAGGGAAGATGAACTACAAAAAACCTTTTTAGATTTTCCGTTATGTATTATTTTAAGACTGGTGACATGATAGTATGGACCACCTACATTGGACTACCGCACTAAGCATTGGCCGCATAACAAACTGGGATAGTTCAACCTGAAGAGATCCTTAGAATAGGAGGTAGAAACATGTGTAGCGGAGATTTATGGAATTAGTAGAATAACAAAGTTATTCATTGTTTAATATTAAAAAATCTTTATATCAAAGAAAAAAAAAAAACAATGACAGTTAAACTGACATAAAATAAATCTCAACCAATTTCGCTTAAAACTAATTAAATTAAAAAAAAAACTTTTATCAGAACTTTTTAAATATATTATATATAAAAAATCCGTTCCAGAAAAATGAAATCAAGATGACAAAAAATATTAGAGTGATGAAAGAAGCTCACAATATCGTGAAATCCTGAAAAGGCTTTTAGCCCCTACTGAAATGATCCCGTTTGACGAGAGCTATTTATTATGTACAACCTTATTGTAAATACAGGAAATATAACGTCGCCTGCCATGCTCGGCATTGCGAATTATTCGTTAATTATGTAAAATGATTCAAATTCGCAAGCTGCTGCTACTTAAGGCATTTGCCAAACAAGAGTTTAGCCCCTTTCGGAATTTCAGGAATTTGGGAGTGTCGTTTCAGATGTAACGCAGTTAAATCAAAATATTCGCATAATGATAACAACGACTAAGTCAAGAATTTTAATCACTGTAATCGTAAAATATCATTGTAATTAAAGATAATTTCATTGTGTTGTAAATAATGTTTTGTTTTAAAGATGAAATAACTTTTTCGTAAATACATAATTAAAAATATAACAATGAATTTCGTTTTAAACTGTAATCTGGTCAGTTATAATAAATTGCTGTCTGGTAGAATCTAATAAATTCGACAGATACATAAATTAAATAAAAAGGAGCACCTTACGTTCAAATGTATTATTTATAGATGTAAAAATTTGATCTGAGTATGAATTTTACCTAATTCAAAGTCATGGTGATAGAAAAGTGTAAAAGGAAAAAAAAGTAAGTGTAATGAATATGGGTGAGTAAAAAAAGTGTGATGAATATGGGTGAGTAAAGGAAAATTAGAACCGGTTGAAGAATTCTGCAATCAAGGTAGTATTTTCAGATTATGAAGCAGTTTAGAACGAATTAATGAAGAAAGAAAAGAAATATATCATACACTGCAAATTTGAGTAGAATGCGTGGATAAGAAAGTCCGCGGAAAGTATGGTTGGATGATGTTTCGAAATAAGGAAATGTAAAAAATCAGAGAAATCGTAAAAGTTGTATGAGGTGTCTCTCCTCTCTGCGCACACTGATAGGGAAACGGCGTTGTGGTATTATGTGTATTTTTATAATTTGCAGGTTTCTAATTCAATTCCACCATAAGAATGGTTAAAAAATAGAAAAAAAGACCATGACCAATATTTTTTTCAAATAAAAAATTGAGAAAGTAAACATTTACTTTTGCAAAATTTCTTTTTTTACTAGTAGGACACAATGTTGAAAATTTGTATTGTACTCGTATCACACGTCCATGAATGTATTTTTGTCATGTAGAAATTTCTTCTAATCAACATCAATTTATAAAAAGGTTTGCATATAAAAAAACATACACACACTGAAACAATGAACAGTGTTTAAGAAAACAAGTGTTATAAGTTATAACTCAGCGTTCTGGTTTCAAATATTTGTTTTTTACCACCCATAGCACTCGTTACGCTACTTTATTACACTTGTATGAAAGTATTTTTAACGTGAAGAAATTTCTTCCAATCAATATGAATTTAGTAGAAGACTTGCGTATGAAAAAAACACAAACTGAAACAATCAACTATTTAAAAAAAACCTTCATTTAACTTTTTGTTTTCAAATATTTGTTTTTTACCACCCACATCACTTTATTACACTTTTATAAAAGTATTTTTGACGTGGAGAAATTTCTTCCAATCAATATGAATATAGTAGAAGACTTGCGTATGAAAAAAACACAAACTGAAACAATCAACTATTTAAAAAAAACCTTCATTTAACTTTTTGTTTTCAAATATTTGTTTTTTACCACCCACATCACTTTATTACACTTTTATAAAAGTATTTTTGACGTGGAGAAATTTCTTCCAATCAATATGAATTTAGTAGAAGACTTGCGTATGAAAAAAACACACACTCAAACAATCAACTATTAAAAAAAAGCCTTAATTTAGCTTTCTGATTTCAAATATTTGTTTTTTACTATCCATATCACTCGTCCACTTATATGAAAGTATTGTTGACATGTAGTGATTTATTTAAACCAACATCCATTTCTTAGAATACTTGTTATGTAAAAAAAAAAACACATACTGAAACAATCAACAGCATAAAAAATTGATCTAATTTTGCTTTCTGATTTCAAATATTTGTTTTTTACCATTCATATCACTCGTTAGGCTTATCATTACACTTTTATGAAAGTATTTTTAACATATGGTAATTTTTTCCAATCAACATCAATTTATCAGAACGCTTGCACATGAAAAAAAATACACACACTGAAATAATCAATAGTATTTAAGAAAAAAAAAACTGCTTTAACTCAGCTTTCTGATTTCAATTGTTTGTTTTTTACTATTAATATCACTTGTAAGGCTTAATTAATGACAGTTTTCTCAATTATTTACTCGTAGGAATGAAAGCATAAAAAAAATTAATAAAAAAAAATGGATACTTGAAATTAATGTTTTCGTATTTCAGCGAAAAGAGATCGGGGACTTTGCCAAATTGTTTTGCTACTTCTCTTTTTTTACGCCACTCTGAATATGTATAGCGGGTTAATGCAATGAATAGAAAATGGGAGTAGATCCTATTTTCTTTTTGGCTAGAACTTTATAAAAAGCACGCCAAAAACATTTCGCTCATTTACATACAGTGGATTCTTAATAAAATTGAATACGCGATACAAATTGCTCACTCACTTAACCTCACGGTTAAGTGAGTGAGGTTAGATGCCAAGGGTTTTTAAAAAAGATTAAAACGAAACCGTGTATATTAAAGAAAATTTAGGTGATATTTGAAGTTCAAATGTTGACTTTAATAAATTTCAATCGATGCTAGCTAACAATTTTAGCGATATTCCAAGGAACAGTGTGGAAACTTTGGAAAAAAATAAAGTGAAATACTGATTGATTTAAGAAAGTGTTCGAGGGTTAAGACCCTTGTGTAAGTGAAAACCAAAATAGAATCCATTTTAAAAGAAATTTGGGTTCCAACGGGAATCAAACCCGTAAACCTCGGGTTGGGAGATAAGCGTCTTACTAACTAACACCATACACCCATTGCGCCATTAAAATGATAAATAGGACAAATCTCACAATTAATTGTCAATTTAATTTATTGAAAAAGACAGAAATATCTTTTTTTTTCGTTCATTTTTAAGATAACCATTCAAAATAATCAAATTAATGATTCGGAAATATTGAAAAGCGTGGCTGGGAGACAATATTTTCATTGGCCTTATTAGTCTACTCTTCGGGTTAGGAATACTGAGGTAGGAATGAAACTTGTTGTTTTTCGCATACTATCGAAATACTACCGCGCATGTGAAGAGGCAAAAACACTTGCGAAATTCCAGCGCATGCAAGTATATTTTTACTAGACGAACTCTTTTCGAGATAGAAAGGTCTAGCGCTCTGTTTTTTCTAAATTTTAACAGGCAAACGGGGTGTACATGTATACATCAACTTTTTTTACCAGACTTGTAAGTATTCTTTTTTGGGTAACACCGGGAATCGAGCTCGGGTGAAAGTCAAGCGTCTGACCAACTAGGCTACGGAAAAAATACATTAAGAATGGATGTGAACCTAGGACTTACGTATTAAGTAGGAACATCTGCACTCTGAGAAGGTTTGGCCATGTTTAACGAATAGGTGATAAAATATTGACTAAAAAATAAATAGAGGTTTTAAGAACCCTGCGCGCACGGATGAAACGCAAAATCGTGAAGCGTTCCACATTTTTAGTGCTTGGGCTTGCAAGAGGAATGACTTGTGGAAAAGGTTTGTGTGAGCTCTTGAGTGTGGTGTTTTTTGTTGTTTAATATTTATATTTTTGTATAAATGTATTTTTTTGCTTTATGATTGTGTGCGGTATATTGTGGGATGAATGTTTTGATCTGTCTGGAGTGATGAAGTGTGAGGAGTTAGATTTCGAGTGATGTATATGATACATATGTAATTGAGTGTCACTGTTTGTCATATTGATGAGAATGTGCAACGGGGTTTTACATAATCCAAAATCGGAAAGAAGTATCGATTTATTTTTTCATGCTATATGTCCTCAGTGAGATACGGGCAAAAGCCTTGTTTACTCGTGACACGACAAATGAAAGGCAACAAACCCAGATCCATTAAAATTGGGTCCGAATTAAATAACCTGTTGTTTTTTTCGCAAATTATGTATATTTCTTGTCATGTGTAAAATAAATAAATAAAAATGAACGTTAAGCAAGTAAGAAAAAATATAGAAATGTTGGAAGTTGTGTATAGATGTAGAGACTGAGATTCATAGCTAAGAAAACCTGTAGTTAAATTAAGGAGATAAAAGTAGGGGAAGTCGTCTCAGAAAAAGTACGAGTATTTAGATGTAGAGGTTACGAAATATGTGTGTCGTCATAGAAAAACTCAGAGTGTTTCCTTCCTTACATTTACTTTCTTTACTTTTTCTGCTTACCTCGACAAGAAAACGGTAAGATAATACATAAAAATCTGTTATGTAAAGAAAAACAGTATATTTCTAAATCGTTTGATTTCAACAACAAATGAAAGCGTACTATTAGAAACGCCTAAACAAAAAACATATAAAATTAAGTCACTTAGTGAAAGAAGTTAGAGTTCAGTGGGATGTCGTCACTTCTTTATTTATTGGAAAAGCGGAAGTGAAATGTTCCCATAAACGAATTTGTCCGTATTTACTCCAATTTAAGAAACAATCCGATGTCTTGAGCTTAGATTTTGGAGTGATGAGAGAGGAGTAGGGGAGATCTCCAAGTTTGTTTTTATTCACGTCCAAATTAAGCCGATTTGGAGAGATCAGATGGATTGGGTTAAAATGAGACCATGTTGTATGGTATCAAATCCGTGCAATTCATTCAATTCATAATGTTATGATTTTAAATATATATTCGTAGATTCATGTTTCGTCACTGTAATCATTTCTTTTAATTTTCAATGTTTTATAAAGAATATGTATTCATTCAAGAGATATTATTTTAAACATATTTAGAAATACGATGTTTAATTAAGATAGACGACCTCCGTGGCCTGGTGGTAAGACACTTGTCTGCCGATCAGGAGGTTGCGGGTTCGATCCCCGCTGGAACCCAGATTTTTTAAATAGGATTTCAGTCTGGTTAACACTTAGGGCCTATAAAACCATATTTCTGGTTGGTTGGAAGAGATTGCCACATGGAAATAAACTCGCCAGGTTAAAAAAAAATAATAACATATATGTGTAGAAATGGCGTCGCCTTAGCGATATACTGCATGACAAATATATAATTGAACATATATACTCGTATACGAGTACGATTTGGCTATCCCTTGTAATCGATTGTATTATGTTATTAATCCTACTTCATTCATTCGTTTCACATGCCCAAACCATCACAGTGTACTATTCTTGATCTTACTCAATAAATTGGTCTTAATTTCACATTCATTCCTAATCATTTCGTTCTGTATTCTGCCATAAATTATCACGCTACGTTTTTTTCTAAATGTGTGCATTTCTACAGAATAATTCGACTCCTCTCGGTCTTTTTCCACGTTTCACTCACATACCTCAGAACTGGCACCAAAATACTGTTGTGAACTACCATCCTATCAGATGTTGATACTTTCCGGATGATAGTCGAAATAATTATAACACAAAAAATAATCTCTTTCTAAGTCACCATTATCAAGTAAAAAAGCAGGTTTTTATACTGGCCGGATGATATACGAAATAATTATAATAAAAAAATTATCTCTCTATAAGTCACTATACTCGAATAAGTCACCACACCGAGCAAAGTAACATATTCGCATAGTATCCGGATGATAATCAAAATCATTATAATTAAAAAAAAAAATCTCTTCCTAAGTTACCATACCAAGTAAAATAGTAGATTATCATACTTTCCGGATGATAGTTCAAATCATAATAATATAAAAAAGAATCTCTTTATAAGTCACCACACCAAGTTATATACCAGATTCTCATACTGTCCGGATGATAGTCGAAAACATAACAATACAAAAAATTATCTCGTTATAAGTGACCACACCGAGCAAAGTAGCAGATTCTCATACTGTCCGGATGGTAGTCAAAATCATTATAATTTAAAAAATAATCTCTTCATAAGTTACCATACCAAATAAAATAGCAAATATTCATACTTTCTGGATGATAGTTCAAATCATAATAATATAAAAAATAATCTCTTAATAAGTCACCACACCAAGTTAAATAGCAGATTCTCATACTGTCCGGATGATAGTCGAAAACATAACATAAAAAAAAAAAATCTCGTTACATAGTAAGTCACCACACCAAGCAAAGTAGCATATTTTCATACTGTCCGGATGATAGTCAAAATAATTATGAATAAATAAAATTATCTCTTCATAAGTTACCATACCAAGTAAAATAGTAGATTATCATACTTTCCCGATGATAGTTCCAATCATAATAATATAAAACAGACTCTCTTTATAAGTCACCACACCAAGTTAAATAGCAGATTCTCATACTGTCCGGATGATAGTCGAAAACATAACAATACAAAAAATTATCTCGTTATAAGTGACCACACCAAGCAAAGTAGCAGATTCTCATACTATCCGGATGATAGTCAAAATCATAATAATTTGAAAAAATAATCTCTTCATAAGTTACCATATCAAGTAAAATAGCAGATTTTCATACTTTCCGGGTGATAGTTCACATCATAATAATATAAAAAATGATCTCATAAGTGACCACACGAAGCAAAGTAACAGATTCTCATACTGTCCGGATGATAGTCGAAAACATAACATACAAACAATTATCTCGTTAAAAGTCACCACACCATGCAAAGTAGCATATTTTCATACTGTCCGGATGATAGTCAAAATAATTATGATTAAAAGAAATAATCTCTTCATAAGTCACCATACGAAGTAAAGAGCAGATTTTCTTACTTTCTGGATGATAGTTGAAATCACAATAATGCAAAAAATTATCTTTTATAAGTCAACCAAGTAAATTACTGTGTAGTCAAAAAAAATGCCATAGACTGGGCAGAGTGATTTGAAATTCAAATAATTAAAATAAAAGTCCGAATAAGACTTGACTCGTATTCTGTAATATACTTCTTTTCCGTTTTTTACAAGCTAAGCACTATGTAAAAATTTAAATGTTTTTTTTTTAACTAAAAGCAATATCCTCACATTTCCATTCTCCGAGGCAATCCTATAATACGGCTTCTGCTGCCGTGAAATGTAAAGAGCGGAAGTATGGAAGAAATATTCAAATGAACACGGGGTTGCACAAGTGACTGTATTTCACGTTTATTTTTCCCTCCAGTGTTTGTTTGTTTACTCCTAACTGCGGGTTATGGAGCTATACATTTGAGAGGGTAATTTCGCCCGAGCCAATCCAAATACTGGAGTGAAATAATACGTGAAACTGTCAAAAGCGGACAAGGTCGAAAATATAAGAAACACTAAACGGCACAGAGAATATTTCTAATGCCAGTTCGTAAAACTTTGTGACTCGAGTGCTTTACGAGTACTTTGTCGTTCGAAGACAATTTCAGAAATGAAATATATTTTGACTATCAATGAGGATTACTCAATATTCTATTAGTGAACCAAATATTAAAAAAAATAACAACACAAAGTACTCAATAGCTTAGTTGGTTAAAACACCGGTGGGATTCGGGTTCAATTCCCGATGGTACACAAAAAATAAATAAAGGGTCCAAGTCCGGAAAATATTTCGTCTAGTTACAATAATCGCACGAACCGAACGGTAATGTTACAAACACGTTAAATGACGAACCCGATGGATTGATTATTGGGGCCGACGAGAATATTGTCTCCCGGCCACGCTCTTTAATATTTCCGAACCACAAATTCAGTTATGTTGAAGAGTACCATACGAAAGAACAATACTAAACTCTTAACTTTTTTGCAGTGAAGAAATAAGTATTTTAGTTTTGTACAATTTCTGCTTGGTTAGTCACGAGTTTTCATTGCCTCACTTAAAAATTTTGAGCATATAAGTGAGAATAAAAAAAAATTGAGTTAGAAATAGGTATAAAGTATTTAGGTCAGTTTATGAATTCGGGCATAAGTGTCTTCAAAAGCCCAAGTCTATTAATATGCTTCAGAATATATTTAAAAAAAGTTGAGGATCCATTTTTATTTGCCAACTTAAAACTTGCACTGTAAATCAGAAAATTTAACAATAAATTGCTTTGTCATTCCAGTAATTATATTAATCACTGCGGCATGTGTTTTTAGATCGAGTTTAGTTCTACCCCATATCTCGAACTCGATTTTTTTTTATTGTGCTGTATTTCTTTGTATACAATACAGCTTGGCGGGCTTATAGCCATGTGTCAATCTCCATTGAATTATGTATTAAAATCAGTGAAATAAAGTAATTTATTATTAATTATACTAATATGGAATTCCACAAAATTAAAGCCGAAACATTTGAAAAATCATTGTAATTTGTAACAGATCCAATTTTATGATGTCTATCATTCATTTGTCATATATCTGGTCAACATTAAGCAAAAATAACCCATTAGATATGTTCTGATATAATTGGTAATATTTTTCGACGCTTTAAATGGGCTTAGGAACAACAAAAACTTAATTTAACAAAAAAAAACTCATTTAATGGGTTTGATACTTTGGCATATGCGAGGATTAATCTATATATTACAAATAAACAAATAAAACACATGCCTTGTGGGTTGGGTTCTTTTTGTATATTAAAGTCCATATCTCATTGGATATGTTCTGAGATAATTGGGAATATATGTCGATGCTTTAAATGGGCTTAGAAACAAAAAAGACTTAATTTGACCAAACAAAAACTCATTAAACGTGTTTGATATTTTGGCACATACGAGGATTAATCTATATGTTTCAAATAAACAAATAAAACGCATGCCTTGTGGATTGGGTTATTTTTGTATATTAAAGTCCATATCTAATTAGATATGTTCTGAGATAATTGGGAATATATTTCGATGCTTTAAATGGGCTTAGAAACAAAAAAGTCTTAATTTGACCAAAAAATACTCATTAAACGTGTTTGATATTTTGGCACATACCAGGATTAATCTATATTTCTCCAATATTTTAAATAAAAAGAATAAAACGTGTGTATTGTGGGTTGTTTTTTCTGCATATTAAAGTCCATATCCTATTATATATGTTCTGAGATAATTGGGAATATATTTCGACGCTTTAAATGGGCTTAGGAACAACAAAGACTTAATTTGACCAAAAAAATACTCTTTAAACGGGTTTGATACTTTGGCACATACGAGAATTAATCTATATTTTCCCTATGTTAAAAAAAAAGAACAAATAAAACGTGTGCCTTGTCGGTTGTGTTTTTTTTTTCCATATTTAAGTTCATATATAATATATGTACGAGTTATGCCACTCCGCATCGCCAGGGGAACGCTCCGGCTACTTTCTTAGATATTGGAATAAGTTTCCTGTATTATTATACTATAGTACTCGTATTTGGCCAAACGTTGTTATGGTTCGGCTGTGCAGAGCTTGAAACTTCAACAGTAACACAAAAGCATTTATTTCATCCATAATATACAATTTTATCTGACGTCTGCACAAGACATATTGAGAAAGCTTTGGTCTTCCTTTGTTCAGAATATTTATATCGTCAGCTGAATGAAAATATCAGGAATCCAGTTTGCAAAAACCAGTGTTTCCCAATAGTTATTCATAAACCCAGCAGGTTGTAGTGTATATCATGAAAATGTAATACAATGCAAATTTATATTAACCCTTCCTGTCCTGTGGTGTGTAACTAGTACACATTACTTCTAAAAACTTTAATATCTTTATAAATATAATAAAAACTGGGTTCAGATTTTAGGTATTCCTCCGTAATACATTGACGCATTGAATGGAATAATAATATTAATAATAATTAGCACTTATCGGCAACATCAGAGATATTTTGTGAAAATCGGGAATAAATTCACCAATACAAATTAGACGTGTGTCAGTGTGTGACTTAGGTATATTCATTCTAAAAACCGCTATGGGTGAGCAAGCCATAGTACTAAAGTCTCACTCTCACTCTACTTCGGTATATGGGAATGTAAGAAATAGAATCTCAGTTCGCAGTTGTTTCTTCCTTCGAGGTATAACATACACAGTGTTAGTGTTCCGAGTCCCGTCTCAGTAACTCGCATGCAGCCATACGAGGTGGTCTCTGTGCCCGTTTTGTGAACGTTGACCGATGTTTTTTCATGTTTTCAGCAATTAAATTTAATTTATTATAACTTTTGACTTAAAATTTAATAAATTTAAGCGATTGGCTATGAATATTCTTATTTTTTCGATTTTAAATCGATCATTTTTACATGTGTATTAAATACACATCACCGGAACGCACGATTTTTTTTAGCACCGGAAGATAAAGGTTAAAGGTGAAACTTCAAAGATATATAACATTGAAAATGATTTTACGCACTTTTTTTGAGTTTCAAAAAATTATTTGGTTTCTTTAATATACTTAGATACATAAGTACCAGCACGCCATTTCCTTATTGGAATAGGCAGAGAGGGCAAGCGGCCAACATTCCTATAATTGCATACTTCTTTCACCTTCTCCACGTCCATATATATTTAAATACATATCCTTCATTTTATATCACTCTTTACGTTTCCTTCTTTCAAAATTTTATTAATTTAGTCCAACCATAGTTTTCTCAATCCTCATATACCACGATTCTCATTCTCGCTTGCATTGTAAATTTGTTTGATAATAAACTTGAGCATTCAAAATGCCTTCGTTAATATTTAAATTTATCTTGAAGGTTGTTTTTAAAAAAAATCTCTTAATTCCTGTTAATTTTACCAAATGCTGGTTAAGAAGGTTGGTCTCAAAAGTTCAAATAACCAGCCTAGAAATATTTATTTTCAGTAAAATATATCAGCGTATAGATTGAGAGTCGCTTTTCCCACAGACTGCATGTGCCATCTGGAGTTTTTCAAATATTCACCATTGTGTTTCGTGCTTTTTCCCTTAGGATAGGATATTTTTTATCTATGTAAAGTAGACTCATTTTATTTTTATTTCTAAGTAGCCACCTTAATATCACCATCTGCTTGGTTGTAAAATATTATCCCTAGATGTATTTTAGAATTGTTGAGGATATGAAGATGAGGGCATAACGGACGTACGATAAAAAAAAATATAACTTAGGTTACTAAATAGCTCCACAAGTATTCGCGTAGACGGAAAATTCTCTAATGACGTTCCAACACCAACCGGAGTAAGTCAAGGAGATAGTTTAAGCACATTTCTATTTAACTTGATTATGGAAGAAGTTGCCGACCTTAACCTGGGATAAAAGATGAGTGACAATATGCTAAACATCATATGTTATACTGAAGATGTCACCATCATAGCCGAATTAGAGGAAGACCTGCAACAAATGCTACATCAATTCCACACTGCTTCCAAAAAATACAACATGTCTATCTCCATCATCAAGACTAAATGCATGACTAGCTTGAGAGCAAGTTGGATACAGTGTGGCGATCAAAGACACACCAATTGAACAAGTTACAAAATTTAAATACTTGGGTGCTAGCATAATGTGCAATAATGACCTCTATGGCGAAGTACTTGAACAATCACAAAAGGCCGCAGCTATTTCCGGATGTTTAAAGAACATTATCTGGAAAAACAAATACCATATATGAACATCCAAACCAAGGTGAGGATATACAAGACATGTGTCCGCCCCATAATGACATACAGCATAGAGTCCAGAGCCGACACTGTCAGAACCAAAAATCTCCTTCGAACCAGCGAAATGAAGGTACTCAGGAGTATCGCTGGCAAAACCCTTCGTGATAGAGTACGAAAACAGAAATCCGAAGAATGTGCGAAATTGAAGATATTGTCAGATGGGGACGACAGAGAAGGTTCTGGAACGAATATGTATCCAGAATGGCGGAACCAAGAGCTGTAAGAATGGCCAGGGACAGTATCCCCCAAGCAAGCAGACCTCCAGGACGACCTCCCAAAAGATGGAAAGACAGCTGACAGTCGACGTCACAAGAGGGAAACGATGATGCAGGACCATAACAGGCCTAAAAGAAGAGGACTGATGAGAATAACTTAAGTTACGCTTGACGTGACCTCCGTTGACAACTGTCAAGCGTTGCGAGTAAAGCCTACATACTCATAATATGTCTCGATTTGTGTAATAACGCTGGTATTTTATTGGTGTTGGAAGTTCATGGCCGCGCGGTAACTCACTGAACTTCCATCTGGAAGGTCGTCGGTTCAAACCCCGCGCTGTGCTACTCCCCTCGAAGGACACAAGCACTTTTTCCGTCTAGTGTTCGAGGGTATAAGAATACATATGACTTCGGTCATATCTATTCTTTAAAAAAAAAAACTCACCGGCAAACCGATGTTCTGAATCCGATAGCACACCTGAAGTGAGACGATAGGAGCAAATCGCCATGTTTATATTTTTTCCCACTTGTTTTTATAGAATAGATATGACCAAAGTAATAGTTATCCTTACACCCTCGAATATTAGGCGGAAAATATATATGTGTCATTCAAGGGAGTAGCATAGCGCGGGGTTCGAACCGACAATATTCCGCACAGAAGTCTAGAGCGTTACCGCGCGGCCAAGCACCTCAATGAAGCTACAACACATGGGATATGTAATGTGTTTTTGTCGCTCTTTGAAGCACGATGACGATAGTGAGAAACTAAAGTAAGTAATCTTTAATTGTATGTTAAACAATACAATTTGTGACTGTTTTGGCAATCACTTACATACATGCATATATACCTTAATACCGTTTCCCTGTCGGGGTAGGCAGAAAAGAGAGAGTGCCAGATTATCTTATTTAGATATTACTGAATTCCTATGTTTCGCTGACTTTTTACATTTCCTTCTTTCAAAATACCATACCATAGATTCAATCATACTTTCCAATGGTCATCCTCTTCCACCGATTCCACCCACATGTGTACTGTACATTTGTGTTGATTGTCTTTCTGTATTCATTCGTTCTACAAGCCAAAACCTTCTTACAGTGGTCTTATTGATCTTACAGAATACATCAACCTTAATTTCACATTTATCCTTAATCATTTCATTCAGAATATTGGCATACCATGCACCCTTGTAAGTGTACGCATCTTCAACAGAATTTAATTGGATTTTCTTTCATGCCAATCTATAGTATTCAATGCCATAAAACATATTTTGGTTATAAAACATCCAATACCAAAAAAAAAGCAAAAGAAAAAAGTTTACAGACAGTACACTATTATTCCCTCTTGCAGTTTTATCTCAAAGGTGTATAAAATAAAAAGCGTAACAACTCTTTCTACATAAACGGCTGTTTTAACTTAAGGTTATCCTATTTCAACTTTTGCCTCTACACTTCTAACTTCCTCTTCTTTCAATTTCTCACTACTCCTTGGGCTATATTTTTATCAAATGAATTTTTCATAGTAAGAGGGAAAAGTTTTCGTCTCGAGTTCTTCGTATTGAATTTCGAAAAGAATTTTTAAATTTTATCTTCTCGCGAAATGATTTGTTGTGAGCATTGGTTCCAGATTAAAATCGCATTCTTTAACTAGATTTACACGTAATAAAAATCGTAATGAATTAAAAAAATATCATAAAAGGTATTCTTAATTTTATTATTGTATGTACTTATAATATCTTTTAAAAAAAAACTTTTAAAATTTTAATTTTAAGTGGACACTCAAATTATATGGATCTGAGTTTATTGCCAGTAATTTCTCGTGACCTCTGTAAACTAGACATTTGCCTGTATCAAATTGTAGAGCACTATCGTTGAATACAGTAAAACTAGAATGAAATCCTTTTAAAAAATACAGGTACACACGATACTCAAACTCAACACCCAGGCGTCTTACCAAATTAAACAATGGATGTCGCCTAGGTCCTTTATTAAAATCTTATTGGCATTTTCTTTATTTATTAAAATATTATTGGCATCGGTAATGAAGTGTATAGTGTACGTGACTGGAAAAGTGGACCAGATGTAAAAAAAAAATGACTGGAACAAGTGGACCAGATGTAAAAACTTGACTGGAACAAGTGAATCAGATGTAAAAACTTGACTGGAACAAGTGGACAAGATGTAAAAACTTGATTGGAACAAGTGGACCAGATGTAAAAACTTGACTGGGACAAGTGGATCAGATGTAAAAACTTGACTAAAACAAGTGGACTAGATGTAAAAACTTGATTGGAACAAGTGGACCAGATTTTGAAAGAAGACAAAGTGAGAATCACGAATAATAAAAAGTTGTGCACGACGAGGTGTGCGAATGTGGAGGACGCGAAAGTGTGGATATTTGTTCTTTCTGTCTAGCCTGCAAATACAAGTGGATCAGATGTAAAAACTTGACTGCAACAAGTGAACCAGATGTAAAAACTTGACTGGAACAAGTGGACCAGATATAAAAACTTGACTGGAATAAGTGGACCAGATTTTGAAAGAAGACAAAGTGAGAATCACGAATAATAAAAGGTTGTGCACGACGAGGTGTGCGAATGTGGAGGACGCGAAAGTGTGGATATTTGTTCTTTCTGTCTAGCCTGCAAATACAAGTGGATCAGATGTAAAAACTTGACTGCAACAAGTGAACCAGATGTAAAAACTTGACTGGAACAAGTGGACCAGATGTAAAAACTTGACTGGAATAAGTGGACCAGATTTTGAAAGAAGACAAAGTGAGAATCACGAATAATAAAAGGTTGTGCACGACGAGGTGTGCGAATGTGGAGGACGCGAAAGTGTGGATATTTGTTCTTTCTGTCTAGCCTGCAAATACAAGTGGATCAGATGAAAAACTTGACTGGAACAAGTGGACCAGATGTAAAAACTTGACTGGAACAAGTGGACCAGATATAAAAACTTGGCTGGGATAAGTGAACCAGATTTTGAAAGAAGACAAAGTGAGAATCACGAATAATAAAAGGTTGTGCACGACGAGGTGTACGAATGTGAAGGACGCGAAAGTGTGGATATTTGTTCTTTCTGTCTAGCCTGCAAATACAAGTGGATCAGATGTAAAAACTTGACTGCAACAAGTGGACCAGATGTAAAAACTTGACTGGAACAAGTGGACCAGATATGAAAACTTGGCTGGGATAAGTGGACCAGATTTTGAAAGAAGACAAAGTGAGAATCACGAATAATAAAAAGTTGTGCACGACGAGGTGTGCGAATGTGGAGGACGCGAAAGTGTGGATATTTGTTCTTTCTGTCTAGCCTGCAAATACACTACGTGATTATATTCTGAAAGCTGAATGTTTAGATAAAAAAGTACGGATAGCTGTTCTCTCTCCATAGCCCGTAAGAACACGGCGAGATTAAATTATGAAAGTTGAGTGTTTGGCTATCTATTCTCTCTGCCTAGTCCGCAAGGGACACGGCGTGAGGGTATTTATGTATTTTTGGCTATTTGAGCATTTCGGAAGCTGTGCACAATATTTCATATTTGTAGTTTATATTTTCACTGTTTTTTAGTCGATAACATTGTGTTTTAGTGTTCTTAATGTATTATTTGTTTTTTTTTGCCAGTTATATTATTATTGAACAATATAAAATTTCTTGAAGATGTCTATTTTTGGCTAACGTTCATTTTCTCGACAAATATTTCATTTTGATCGATCTTTGTTTGCGTCAACGTGTTCGAGATACAGGTGGCGTGTACAGCTCAAGGAAGTACTTGAAGGCAACCGGTTTAGGGTAACACTACACACATAATCTAAAGTCGAACGTGTTACTATCACATATTTAAAGTTCTACAAAGGGTTACTTGGTAAGTTTCCTTACCATTTTTTTTCCATACGCAGATGAGGGGATATTTCTAATTTAATGACCGCAGCCACCACCTTGCTATCTTTCCATCATTTGTTTTTTTTTTGTAATATTTTTAATCTGTCAATAATGATGCGTTCGAATCCCGAGTAAGAGCACCCTCAAACGGCGCTGTAAAAATTGTCCTTTTATAATTATTATTATTTGACAGTCGTCAAAAATAGCCAACATGTCGAAAATAAAATCCATCCGGTCGTGAGAGCCTTAGTACACTTACTTTCTGGATACGCATAGTATATTAATTTATTGCAGTTTTTAAACTAATTATTTCATTTTAATAATAGCGGTTTCGATACCCGAGAAATAGCACCCTCGAAGAGAGTCTGCATTCTAATTGCCGCTATATAAATTGTCGTACTTTTATTAACATTTTTAAATCCGACTTCTTCCTTTGACAGAACAAACAATTGACAATCTCAGAAAGATTCTTTGGCTCCTGGCAGACATTTGAAGTCATGTCTTAATCGGTATTTTCCTCATAAGACAAACAGAGGAAGAGTTTCGCGACGAGTTTCACAAGCCCTTATTGGAAACTCGAACTTAGTTGAACGAATTTACCAAGTCTTGAATTGGTTTCCCTATCTATACTCCGTCGTTTCTCGTCTCATCCCCAATTCTCAGCGCCTACGCTTTCTCCCCCTACCCTGATCCACCGTCTCATACGTGGTGCGGAAGACAAACTTTCATATAACTTGATAATCAATTGGAATGCTAAAGCGCCCCACTTAAAGGAGAAACGGTGAGAATTTTAGTTAAACAATTGATCAAGACAGGAGATAATGCGAAATCGACGACCTAAATAACCTAACAGCGCAATGTTTGTCTTTCGTTTGGGAGTTTCAAGTTTATTTTTGCCTGTGCCTCAGACAAAAAAAACTGTTTTTTTTATAACAAAAGGTAATTTAAGGAACGTATAGGTAGTTTGGAGATGTGTAGATAGAACAAATACCTAAGTCAGAAGTGCATGTTATTCTTCGAAGAAAAAGTGACTGAATCAAGTAAATCAAATTTTGAAATCAGGTAAAGTAAGAAAAGCAAACAATAAAAGATTGTAAATGGTCAATTGTATGAATGTGGAGGATCCAAAATATGTGGCATTGGATAAAAAAGTGTGGAGATCTGTTCTTTTTACACCGTAACTACGCCGTTAATAACTAGGAAAAATTATTAACATTAAAGTTAGTATATAAAATAATAATTCGGGATAAAGAATCTAATAAAATTGTTATATTAGAATCGATTAGAGATTTAGAGGTGCGTGGTCACACGGTAACGCGATGGACTTCGGTAGAGATGGTCGCCGGTTAGAACCTCACGTTGTGCTTCACCCTTCGAATATACGGTCCTACTATTCGTGCCGTGGTTGGTACTGTGTGACCTGGTTGGTTGCTTCTAACTTGGTGGTTACGCGTTCAACTATCGAAGGTACTCAAAAAAAATCAGTTCATGTTTGGTTTTCTCAAATCAGGATTTAGAAAATTCATTCGTTCTACGAGTATATGTCCAAACCATCTCAAAAATCTCCTTTTCATTTTACTCAACAAATAAGAATTAAGTTAACATGCGTCCCTAATCACTTCATTCTTAATATTGTTATACATTGTCATACTCTATATTATTCTCAGTGTACTCATTTCTGCAGCATTTATTCGGCTCCTTTCATTATTTTTCCACGTCCATGTTTCTCTCCTATACAACAAAGTTGATAATAAAATAGTGTTGCGAACCATCATCTTAGCAGATCTTGATACTATCCGGTTCGAGTATATATTTTTTTCTGTCGCTAGACGTCGTTCGATATCCCTCTTAGCTTTTTTCTGTCGCTACGTGTCGTTTGATATCCCTCTTAGATTTTTTTCTGTCGCTACACGTCGTTCGATATCCCTCTTAGCTTTTTTTCTGTCGCTACACGTCGTTCGATATCCCTCTTAGTGTTTTGTCTATCGCTACACGTCGTTCGATATCCCTCTTAGCTTTTTGTCTGTCGCTACACGTCGTTCGATATCCCTCTTAGCTTTTTGTCTGTCGCTACACGTCGTTCGATATCCCTCTTAGCTTTTTGTTTGTCGCTACACATCGTTCGATATCCCTCTTAGATTTTTTTCTGTCGCTACACGTCGTTCGATATCCCTCTTAGTTTTTTGTCTGTCGCTACACGCCGTTCGATACCCCTCTTAGATTTTTTTCTGTCGCTACACGTAGTTCGATATCCCTCTTAGCTTTCTGTCTGTCGCTACACGTCGTTCGATATCCCTCTTAGCTTTTTTTCTGTCGCTACACGTCGTTCGATATTCCTCTTAGCTTTTTCATCACTTGAGAAAATACTACTAAAATAATTTATTGCCTTAACTTGCTTATAATTCCTGTTTACTCGGAAATAAACTGTTATTTTGGTAAACCATCCAGTGTGACATAATTTAAGGTTGTTCGGTTTTTGATCCTTGTACATAATTGACCTTCTATGTTTTTTTATATTAGAGCTTCTACTTCTACTACTATTTTTTCATACGTTTCGACGATATAATGAAATAAACTAAATAAAATACCGTTGTTTTAACTGTAATCAGGCGTGATCTGCATTTTACGCGCAATTAGTTGAATCTGATAAAAATCTCGCGCCTCAAAGGGGCGAAGCTTGCTGACCGAGACTACAGAAAAAAGAGGATGGGGAAGCATTTTAAATATATCAAATAAAATCTTGAAATTTTACACACGATATCTTATACAGATGTGTAAGAATATTTTGATGAAAATTATGAATATAACTCTATAACTTAAAGAAAAAATTAACTACGAATGATAAATAAAGAAAATACATAAAAGAGAATATTTTATTTTTAAAATTTAAAATAACATTTACATGAAATGAATCGAGATTTTTACACAAAACGTATCACTTATAACAATACGAAGGCTTTAAATCCTACTAACCAGTGTTCACCTCATGCAGAATTCTGTCATGTCAGCAGGTAATGTAGCCAAGTCATGTATTCAAGAAGGAACTAGACGTTAAGAATGACGGAAACAAATGTCATGATCATTATCAGTATTACCGTCAAGTCATGTCCCTATTGGGGTAGGCAGAGAGAAAAGATCTTAACTTCATTCGATCCTGACATACATATTTAACTTCTATCATGTCCATACACCTTGTCATGCATACTCTTCTATTATAAAGGTTTTTCACTCTTACTTTTTCCAGAATATGATAATTTGGTCTTGCCAATTGTTTTACTTCTTCCAATTTTTTTGTACGTTGTATGATAATTTTTGCAAATATTTTATCGTTATTTCTTCTTGTATGAGGTGTACGGATGTATTTAAAAAAGGCGAAAAATGTGTGCCACGATTAACAAGTGTAACGCTCTCTCTCTTATCTGCCTATTCCGACAGAGAGACTGCGTGATGATACATATGTATTAATTCTTTCTACGTGAACAACCATCTCAATGTTCCTATCTTTATTTAAGCATCTTCTTTCAACCTAAATGTACCAGATTCTAAAAAGAAACAATGAAATTTTTTTTAAATAACAGGGTGTATATTATTATCTGTAAGAATGTTGAGGTTGTTGCGGAGGTTGCGGGTTCGATCCCCGCTGGAACCCAGATTTTTTATCAATAGGATTCCAGTCTAGTTAACACTTAGGGCCTATAAAAACATATTTCTGGTTGGTTGGAAGAGATTGCCACATGGCAATAAACTAGCCAGGTTAAAAAAAAATTTACAAATGATGTATGCCAGAAAATTAAGTAGAAATGTTTTGTCTACCCGATACAATCCACAAATGTCGTTAAATGGTTCTGTAGAATTAATTGAATCAAAATTTGTTTTTGTTGAAGTAGAATTCTTAACATAGAAAGATCTCTAATACATCGTATAATACTCATTGTTCAATCATTCTTTTGACTTGAATTGATTTTGTAATTAGACGTATGTTATATATCGTACCAAAAACTTATTGTATAATTTTTCATTAGTACTTCTGCGCTTATTGCATCTAAATGGTCTTTCAAATTGAGCGGTTTTTTTTATTGAAAATTTTTTAATTCACACACACAATTTGCTTTGATTTCAAAAAAACTTTTTATTGGTCATTGAAGCATAATGTATGACATTTGACCAAAAAAATAATAATATCCGCCAAATGTCCACCTCCTGCAGTTCCACACACGTCCACTCTTTTGTAAAAAAAATCGATGACATTTTGGCATAATTGCGGTTCAAACTCGCCAATAACGCGAATAATTTCGTACTTCAGTTCAGGAATTGATTGAGGGTCATTCTTATAGAGCTGGTTTTTCACGTAACCCCAGAGAAAATAGTCCAAAGGTGTCAGATCACATGATCTTGGTGGCCAATTAACATCACAGTTTCCGGAGATTACAATACATAAAATAATTCAACAATTTGAACGTGTTGTTGTATTGTATACGACTCCATTTTTATAAACGTCATAAATTACACTTTTCAAACGTCACAAAACCCAGGCAAGTTCGCGACGCCATCTGTGTTTTATCAAAGAATTTAAAAACCGCTCAATTTGAAAGACCCTTTAGTTTCACTATTTCAAATTGTTTTCCTAATATATGGATATTTTGGTTTTATATGAATACTTGGTGTGGAGAAGATATCATATATTGAAAGAATAAAAACCTTTTTAATTCAGATAGAATTTTATTTTTCGGTAAAGAAAATTTGTAAAAAATAATCAATAAAAATATTCCGACAAGAGCTAACTATTACTGGTTGAATTCTTATATTAACACTACTCTACACCTAAAGACGAATACGTTACTATCACATATCGTAAGATTTACAAAAGTTTCATTGTAGTTCGTCTTTCCTTGGAAGTTTTCTGCGGTATTTAATTAAATATATTTTTTAAACACACTTATATTTTAATACAGGGAAGTTCCTAATTTAATGGCCATAACCACTTATTTCCTATTCTTACACTTTTTATGTAATTGTTTTAATCTGTAATTAATAGTCGGTTCGATAACCGAGTAAGACAGTTTAGAAGAGAGTTTGCTTTCTCAATTGTTCTTTTATTATGAAATAGATTGTGAATTAAATTAGAGGAGAGTTTGCTTTCTCAATTGTTTTTTTATTATTATGAAATAGATTGTGAATTAAATTAGAGGAGAGTTTGCTTTCTCAATTGTTCTTTTATTATTATGAAATAGATTGTGAATTAAATTAGAGGAGAGTTTGCTTTCTCAGTTGTTCTTTTATTATTATGAAATAGATTGTGAATTTAATTTTTAAACTCGATACAATTTTTTAAATTTTATAAATCTGCTATTCGACTAGTTAATTTTTAAATTTCAAAAATTAACAGAGTACGTTAATGTCCTTATTGCAGTAATGTCCTTGTTGCAACAAATATATATAAAAAATAATATATCAACTCCTATATCAAAGGTTTAAAACAATTTATCTTCAACTATACAAAAACAAATAAAATACTAACTAAATCATTCATAAGTTGTTGAAGGTTTTCTTAATTCTTTGGTCGAAGGTTTACTCGAGCAAAGTGAAACTTTTTAATGGGCAATTAGGACGTTTTTACAATATCCACAATAGGCATCATCCAACCTGGACTTGCAAAGGGAAGGGAAAAAAGGGAAGCAAGGGATCGGACAGGAAGACAAGGTGGAGTTGCCTCCGTGATGAGAAGTTTCAACTGAGAGAAAGAGGTCGGAAGGGAGGACGAGAGTTTTCACTATGAAGGTAAGAGAGTGTAAAGCAAAAGAACACAAGGAAAGGAAGGAAGAACTTTCAAAGTGAGAAGAAATCGGTGAAAAATGAAGATGGTCTTAAGATAGGGTTGTCTATACTTGAGTCTCGAGTTGAAAAATAAAGAGATAAATTGACTTATGGGAACAAAGTTTCAGAGAATTGTTACTTTGATACATTGAAAATTATATGTTAGATATAAAAGAATTATGTATCGTTTTAAAAAATAAAGTTAAGCAATAGTAAAGTATGTATATTATATTTATTTATTTATTTATTATTACACATGACAAGAAATATACATAATTTGCGAAAAAAACAACAGGTAATTTAATTTGGATATACAATTTTAATGGATCTGGGTTTGCTGCCTTTCATTTGTCGTATCCCCAGTAAACTGGTATTTTGCCTGTATCTCCCTGAGGATATTAAGCATAAAAAAAATCGATTCTTCTTTCCGATTTTTGATTACACAAAAACAAAACCCCGTTGCACGTTCTCATCAACCTGACAAGTGTTGTGACACTCAATTACAACTGGAAACATCATGCGAAATTAAACTCCTCACACATCATCACTCTAGAAAGACAAAAAATATTCATCCCACAATATACCGCACACAATCATAAGAATAAAAATAAAAACAAAAATATATTATACATAAACACAAATACAAAAACAACAAAAATTAAAACAACAAGAAGAAACCCACACTCACGAGCCCACACAAATCTTTTCCACACGTCATTCATCCTGAAAGCCCAAGTACTCAAAATCCTGTCGCAATAACAACCACGTTCTGATCGACTGTCTAAATGGTTTTCCTATCTTTACCTTTATTGAATTCGGCACACCATTGTATGTCATGGGAGCCAAATAAGCATATTGCCTTTGGGCAAAAGAGGTTTTAACTCTAGGGATGGTGAACATTTCATTAGTTGCCATGCGTGTCATGTGTCTCTGCTGAGTTCGCATCTTCCCTTCCTCTCGATGGTAGTGCCAGAGAATGGATTTGAGATGCAAATTGGCTATGTTCAGGACCTGATACTCACTGAAAAGCTCAGCCGTGGGATACCGGGCAGGAAGTTTATTAATTATTTTCACAATCAATTTTTGGGAAACCTGCAATATGTGTTTTTGGGTTAAGGTGCATCCCCCCTAAACTGATATACCGTAAGAAAGTGCTGACTGACATTTATTGCATTTTATAAAATAATTAATGGCATTTTACAAATAAGAATTTAAAAAATAAATGTAAAATTAAATATAAACAAAAAACAGTGAAAATATCGATCTTTTCAGTTCGAGACAAAAACGAAAGCATTCGTAAACCTGTATTTTAAACCATACATCATGTTTTATTGGTATCGATATTTTGCCCCCTTTAAAACCTTACCGGCGTAGTTTAAAATAGTAGAGTTGCTTTTAACTTCCGTTTCCAATTTCTGTAGAATAAACATCATTTCAAATTTCTTGCTTATTTATGTTCGCAGCAAAGGTAAGACAGGTCCGGAATAAAATGTTGGGTTATTTGAGCTATCAAATGGCCTTACTCGAACTTATGGATTTTTTAATAATTTGTATACCGCACATGTAAAAAAATTAAAATTAATTATGGGAAAAATCATTTTTAGGAAAATTTTGAGGGTCATTTAAAAAACACTGATACTCTTTGATATCAAAACGTATAATATATTTTGTTTCTGCATTCTTGCGTATAGTTCTAAGCTTTTGAAATGAGGGTGTACAGGGTACATCATGTAAGTTATTTGTAGGTTCACCCAGCAAAAAAAACCATATTGAAGTAGTTACAACAAATAAGACTGCACATATTGACCAATCAATATGGGTATTGTTTGGATTTTCTTTTTGACTACTTAAAGAAGTAAAATGAAATTGTTTTTGTCGTGTGAATCTACAAATCACTTACATTAAGTATTCCCCTATAAACCCTCATTTCAAAATATTTTTTTAATAGGCAGTCCACCCAAATTAGGATGATTTATGCAATACCAAATTAAAATCATTATCAGTCAATATAATAAAAGCACTTTTTAAAAATGACAATTCTAGATAACGCAAAGTTTCAACTGATTAAGCTTAAAAAAATTAACAATTGATCTGTAAATTGAAAAGTTCCTCGAAGAAAGAAGAAACGCAACATTCATTGAACGCAGCAAAGATATGACTTTTAGTAAATCATTTTGTCTCGCAAAGGACAACCGACTAATACATGGTCTAAGGTTTCATAATCCAAACCACACTCAATGTCTTTTGCAATGTATTCTTACTCCCAGCACCGTGATATATTTCGAAGTAACTAAATTTGTTACCGTTCAGTATACCTACCATATATGTCAAGAAGAAGACTAATAATAAAAGTACCATTTATATTGCGCCGTTTAAAGAACAAACTTTCCTCAAGAGCTCTCTAACCCAGGATTCGAATCCAGTCATAAATTTTAACGTCGTAGGCGTCAACACATTTTTTGTAGAGACGCTGATGACGACCGTTGCGCGTCATTCGATTCTTTTTGTTTGTATGGTACCGAATATTTTAAGATTTTAAGATTTCCGTAAGATTTTAAGGTTTCGAAAATATGATTTTTTTCAGTACCTCTACACTATTCTATAAATACATATCGCAGTGAATGTGTTAAGTGCTTTTTAAAGCTGCACACACCACAAATATCTACCATTTCATGACACAGGACCAGCAACGGTAAAATCTCTATCATAATAATACGCCCTATTGGATTGATTTGGAACAACCAATTAACTGAATGAAGAAATCGACTTTAAACTTCTACTTCCCTTAGAAAGAACCACCCTCAGACACATATTCGAAAGATACAATGGAGACTTGAATAAATATAAACAAAATGATTAGGTGGAAAAGGAACAGAATGCTCATTTCAGGAATCGCTAGATAGGGCAGGGCATAATGTGTATTGGAGAGGGGTGGTCGATGACTATGGAGACCACGATCTTTTAAAAATTGATGGAAAGATTAAGAATACCATCAAATATATTGCATTTGATACATTTAAAAAAATCAAGAGTTTTTTTCTTTTCTCACTAAAATCCACGCCTCAAAAGCTCCAAAACGTCTTACAATCTCGCAGTGTGGATCATATTTTTGATAAATTCTCATCAGATTAAAGAAAATAAAAAACCTCGTGCAGTGAGTAATTCGCATATTCAAAACCTCGATTTAAATCGGATCATGGAAACTAGATCCACCCCTTGCGCAACCGTAAGGTAAGAAATTCAAAGCAGAGAAAAAGCAATTTGCATGCGGTTTGTTGGGTGTACCTGTGTCATTTTTTACTGTGGGAATTTAAGATTAGTATCAAATTATTTAAGAAAAAAGAACATCCAAGGAAAAGAGGAATACCATTGTAAGAATTCTACGAACCCTTTTTTAGTTGTCTTGAAAACAGGTGCAATTTGAAATAGGTGTTTTTTTTTTCTCGGAATATGATCAAAAAGTAATATATTTAAGAATCTAACACGCATTATTATATGACACTTTTGTGGTATAGTATAACCTGGTGAGACACTTAAGTGGTATAGTACAACCTGATGAGACACTTAAGTGGTATATATAGTACAACCTGGTGAGTTTATTGCCAAGTGGCAATATATTATCCACCAGGTCGGTGGTTAAAAACCATAATTCAAAACAGGGCTGAATCATTTTTAAAAAGGACGCTGCTAATGGGAAACGTACCGTAACCCCCGGGTCGAAAGACAATCGTTTTATCCACTTAACCACGGAAGTCGTCAAGTGAGTAATAATACTAAAATACTTTTTAAATAAAGAGAAAAAAATTGAACTGAAATTGTTTTTTGGTACTGTATAAAGTAATAAAAAAAACATTTCTCGAAATGATTTTTGTGAGAGTTCAAAGGAAAATATAACCTTTTTACCTTTGGAAATGCTAGACATCTTGACTGTCAACATCAAACTCCCATTAATATAAAATCTTAGAAGAACATACCTGAAACAAGGAAAACAATGAAATTAGTAAAATGTCACAGCCTACAGAAAGCGTTCTTGAGGTGAGCTGACTACCAAAACAGTGATAAAAAAATGTCGTTTTATTACTAAAGATTTCATTTAAAAAAGAGTTGAATAAGAAATACACGTATACATGCATATCACTATCGGGGTAAGCAAAGTTGTTGGTATCTGGTTCAGGAGTCTTACTAAATGGACAGTAAAGGACGACGTAAAAAAGAGCAGTGAACACGTAAAGCCAATAAACTCTGCTTGAGCGTAACGCAAGTCCATGATCGAGAAAACTATTAACATGAATAAGAAATTATTGACATAACTCGTAAAGAAACAGAGCATTCCCCTGAAACAGAATATTTTTCTACTCATCCAGACAACAAAGCCAAATCTAAACAAAGTTAATTTTGAAACAACCATTTTCTAAGAAACAAGACAGGATTTCTTTTGACACAAATTCCTGGACGAGGACGTGCCATTGCTTTGGAACGGCCCGAGCTCAATCTTCAGGAGAATAACAATTGACTCAGCCTTGCTGGATTTCCTGTTTGGAAAAACACACTGATCAAGAGAAACTCTAGATGAGGACAATTTAAACGGACCACTTTGTTTGGATGAATTTCTACTTAGCCGGGTAGAATTTATATTATGTTTGTTGCTTGAACTAAAACAGTAACTGATAGTCAAAGAATTTTTGGTAATGTATGGTAGAATTTTTTTCAGAAAAGAATATAAAGTTATCTTGATTAATAACAATTAATTTTTCTCGTAAAAATAAAAAAAAAATTAATTTGTAATATAGACAAATTATAATTTGCTGTAGAAATCAAAGCTTTGTAAAAATGTGCGCACTAAAAACAACACATGAGGTGACAATTTATAACAGAATTCGGAAAGAAGTTATCATGTATGAATATGTCGTTAAGGTTGATGAACAAAATCACTGTGAGATGGTTTGGGCATGAAGAACGAATAAAAGAAGAAAGCCTTACAAAACAAAAAAAACATGTAAGTGGAAGGCACGGTAGAGGAAGACCAATGAAAGTATAGTAGAAACAATGTATGATATTTTGTAAGTAAGAAATGTGAGAAGTAAGAGATATCGTAGTTGGTATATGAGTAGGTGTATGGATGTGGAAGAAGCGAAATACATATGTATGCCGAGATCTGGCACTCTGTCCTTTCCGTCTAGCCTAGCAGGGAAACTACGTGATGTCATGTATGAATTATAATTTCAAGGAAATTAGAGTTAAAATTTTACATTCGTCAAAAGTTATTTAAAACAACTCATTTAGAAACATTAGATACATGGCGTCAGAGGCCACACCACAGTAGTAAGTAAATAAATATTTTTGAAGTGAAACTTCTATAGGCGCGGTAGGGCAAATTGGCCTGAACGTCACGAAAAGTGAAACGGTGTATTATATTATTATTTCATTTTATTATTATTCAATTATAATTTATTATTATTAATAAATTATTATTATTAATAAATTATTATTAACTATTTTAATATTAATAATTATTTATTATTAATAATAATTAATAGTATTAAGCGTATTATATTATTATTCAAATTATTATTTATAATTAAAATTATTATTTATAATAAAAAATAATATTTTTTGTCATATATTATTTTTATATTATTATATTTAATAATGAATAATTTTATTTTATATTCAATTATTTAATTTAATTTAATATATAATTTATATTTAATATATAATTATAATAATATATACCATATATGTTATTATAATATTAATAATTATATTATTATTATATTATAATTAATTATAATGTAATTAATTAATAATATAATATTATTATTAAAAATATATTATTAATAATATAATAAAAATAATATAATAATAAATAAATAATGAAATAATTATTTAAAAATAATTAATTTAATAATAACATAAAAATATTAATTTATTTAATATTAAAAAATATAAATGTAATATAATTAAGTGAATTATATTATTTTTAAAATTATTATTTATTATTAAAAATAAAAATAATAATGTTTTTATTTAATTAAGAGAGATTTTCTTGAATTAAATTCCACATAACCATTTCCTAATTTAAAAAAAAATCGTTAACAAATGGAAAAAAAAACAATGCAAAAAATCAACTTTTCCTAGAAGCTAAGAAGTTTCACTTCTACCACGCGAGAGTCTCACACATCTGTTTTTTTCTATTTAATAAATTAATCTAAAACACAAACATTTACCAAGGCTATACCCTAAAAAAACTAATCTAATTTATACATTATAACTGTGAACTAACTTGATTTTAATTCTCTACATGTCATTTTATTTTGAATAACCTTAATATTAAATTTCTTAGAAATAGTTTACTTCATACTACTTATAGCTAGATAACAATTCTGACAATTAATTATTTAGCATATTTACTCGTTCAGGCTACTTGTATTCCCTCACATTTACTCAGACTTTGGTCCTCCTTGCTAGTATTGAAAGTAGGGCAAAATATGACACTGCTATGATGGAAGCCTGTGTTTATAACGGAAAAGAAAGTCATACTAACTCTCGTAAGCTCTCAGGACAGCGATTAGAGGACTGCTGTGGTTCTGTTGGCTTTCATAGAACTTCTAAGCAAGGATGTAAAATATTACATTCAAGTACATTTTATCTTGAAAAAACATTGGCATAGATTAAGAGTTGCTGACTAATATTAAAATCCGACAGGTGTCCTACTTGGGTCATGTACTTAGATGACCAAAGTACAAATTACTGCATGTGATCATCCAAGGCAAAACAGAAGGCCGAAGAGGTGTTGGCAGGAGGCAAATCTCCTGGCTCCGCAATATACGTGATTGGACTGGCATAAGGGGCGTTGGGGATCTTTTTCGGGCTGCCGGGGACAAAGATATCTACTCTCAAGTGATATTCAACGTTGGGGGGGACCTGACATGACACTGAGAAGAAGAAAATATATTAAGATTGTATAATTTTTGTTTTATTATTTGTTTATAGATTGAAATACTTTAAAAGGCTAAAAAAACGAATAAATTATGTCATTCTTTAAAACAAGGAAATCACCAGGAAGATGACCTATTAAAGATCTCCCTTTGAGGAGAATTTGCTTTCTAAACGACGTTGTATAAATTGTCATCTCATTATTATTAAAACGTTTTACTACGTACGTATATCTTAAGCGTCACAGAAAATGAACCATGAAATAGTAAACAATTAACAGTGAATTAAATTATTTTTAAGACATAGAAATACATATTTGAATACTTGTCTCATTTTGTATACCATAAACCATAACTACATACTGAATTCCATTCTATATATAATATAAATCCTCGTAAACTTGTTTTTAACGAATTTACGTTTCTTCAACTATCATACACCACAGAATGTTAATAAGACCTTTCTTGCATAAACATCTACGTCCAATTAATGTAAACGTGTTTCTTCCGCTCAAAGGGTCTCCATTTCTGTGAAACAGTTTCTAAGAAACTTATCGACACCTGAAATGTCACAATATTTAATGCGCCCGAAAGCTTTCAAGGAGAGAGTGGCATAGATTATGTTATAATCAGATTTTCCCAACACTGGCGGGGTCTTTGATGTAGTCCGCATCATTTCGAGTATTAGTGCCGAGTTCTGAGCCTTGAATAAATAGTAGGGGGGGGAGGTCGTATACACTCAGTGCCTTTTGGGTGAACTTTAGGAATTCAAAATAACTCAAGCTTGTAGACGCAATGGATTTGTAAAGCTCTGATGAAACATTTTGAAAACAAAATCGAAATTATGAGTCAAGAGTAAAAGGAATCGGCTGGTTTTCCCTTTAATCCTCTTGATTATCTTTCTGGATGGTTGGGAGAGATTGCTATATGACAAGTAACTCGCTAAGTAAAAAAAGTGGTCTGCTTTCTAAACCGATAAAAATAAAATAAAAAAGTGTTATATACTGAGAATAATATTCGGTGTGTCAATATATGACGACCTCCTTGATCTAGTTGGTAAGGCAACTGTATTACGACCCGAATGTTATGAGTTCGATTTCCGTTGATATTTTTAAAGCGACAGTCTGGTTTTCCCTTACAACCCCTTGATAATCTTTAAAGGGGGTTGAAAGATATTTCCATATGGAAATAAACTCACCAGATTATATTATATACAGCATCGTTTCTCAATTTTTCAGTCTCGCGATCCCCCCAAAAGATAAAAAAATGAAGACTTCGTGACTCGGCTGTAAAAACTTAATATCTTGTTGATGACATCAGACAATTTTATTTCATGTATATTTTGTAGACAAATGTGTTGTTTTCCTTTTGTACATGTTAGTTATATTTATTTTTGCGACCGCCCCCTGATATTTTACCGCGACCACAGGTTGAGAAATGATGGTATACAGTATACAACGAAAGTGTAATAAAACACATACACAATTAAAGCTGAAACGACACGAGTATTTAAAGTTAAATAAGTGTGTAAAGCGTTCAAATTTCTTCTTAAATAAAGATATTTTTTACTTGAGAGGAAAATAAACAAAAAAGACAAACAAAGCAGATAATAGTTAACATAGTTGTTTACATACCGGGTGTGTTTACATACTGGGTCTGTTTACAACAGGGTCTGTTTACATACCGGGTATGTTTACATACCGGGTGTGTTTACATACTGGGTCTGTTTACATACTGGGTCTGTTTACAACAGGGTCTGTTTACATACCGGGTATGTTTACATACCGGGTGTGATTTTTGGCAAACTTCAAATTGTAAAATTAATAAGAAATGAAACCTACTTTTCTATGTTAGTTTTTAATTAACTGTTTACCGTATTATCTTTTAAACCTTAAATTTGTAAATATAATCAAAACCAAAAAGAAGTAATAAAAATCGTTTTATTTTCCTTTTATTTTTAGTTGCACAGCGTTATAATCTAACTAAGGTTATCGGTCACGCAGCAAGGATCGCGTGTGTGGTGCTTGATTTACTTTTTGGATTCGAAGGGGGAAATGTCCCATAACAATTGTAACGCGACGAAGCGGTCAAAAGTTTCCTTCGGTAGCTCCCTGGGGCCCGGAGTACCCTGGCGAGGGTCTGGAGTACCCCGCCCATGTCACGTGCTGGAAACAGCGTCTCAAGAAAATGTTCAAATGAAATTTTATTACAACTTTGAAGGTTTTTTGGAAGTTATAAAAATGATAAAGAATATACACGAAAAAATGTTGATATTGGACAATTAATTTTGTTTTTTTTTTTAAGATCATAAGTCAAAATTCAGATTCTTCAAGATTGTGATAAAGTGAAATTGAAGGACGAAAAGAAATTTCATTAAAATAACAAGAAGATAAATCCCTAATTTGAAATGAGACAAAAATTTTACAATTGAAAGGATCAGAAAAACAACAGCACATCAAAAAAAGCGTAATTTTCAGCATCGTTTATATCAGATTAAACAGCCATACGTTTTTGTTTTTTTATTTATTCTTTAACCTAGATATGCGGGGGTGTGGGATGGAAGCCCCCCGATGCCCTTGCGGTCGGGCTCGCCCTACATTGGTGGGGTGTATCTCGGCCGGGGGAATGTTTGTGGGATGAGCCCGGACCTTTTAATGTCTTCTCTCTTGAATGTATTTTTTTGTCATCTATTTATTTTCTGTGTTTTTTTTTATCTTTTTGTTCTACGTGTTCAAGGGTGTGGGCTGAAAAACATCTGGTGTCCCCGTGGCTGGGCTCGCCCTATATTGGTGGGGTGTATCTTGGCCGGAGGGATGTTATTAGATGAGCCCAGACCTTTTGAAGCTTCTGTTTTTTAATGTTTCTCTTTTTAATGTGTTCTTGAAATGTGTCTAAATGTATAATGTACGAACTTTGTTGCTATCAATAAACCTGTATTTATTATTTATTTATTTATTTTCTTTAAGAAAATTGTTTATAATTTATCATTTTTGCTCATCCATAAGTTTGTAATAAAAAAATACAGTTTGATATTGACGTGAATTTATTATAATGATGAAGTATCAAATACTATTTTTTACTTTTTTTTCAAAGTAAAATATTTTTACTTTTGAAAAACTTAATTAGATTTTGTTTGAAAACTTAACAAGAAACTTTTAACAAGGTTGAAATAAGCGATAGTTTATAAAACTAAAAAAAGGTGAAATGACGGAATAACATACATTATAACAATATAACATGATGTACAACATATAAGCAAGATTACCTTAACAGTACTTCAAATATTTGATTTTTTTGACATATAATAAATATATTCCCACTTTGTTTCGAAAAGTAGAACTTGACGAACACAAAAAAACAGCCTTATTAATATTGTGTTTTAATAAAAAACCCACCAAAACTTTCACTTAATTACAAATTCCGTTATAAAGAACCAATCAATAAAATTCCAGTTTAGAGGTCAATTAGTAATACGATTAATGACATTACAAGTTGCAACCCGTGAAATATTCACGGAAGTAAAACAAATTCTACATTTATGAAAATATATATTCATAAATATAGAATTTGTTTATATATATTGGGTTGATGCAAAAGTAATGATCGTTTTTTACATATACAATTAAACATTTTTTTTTTAGATTTGTAATATTTATTCAATCAATTTTATAATTTCCATCAGTTCTTATAACCTTCTCCCATCTTTCTATCAACTTATTAATACCATGAGTGTAAAATTTCGTGGATTTTGATGCGAAAAATGTAGTAAGGGATGTTTTTACCTGCTCTATTGTATCAAATTTTTTATCATTTAAAATTTTTTGCAGCGATCGTAATAAATGAAAATCGGAAGGAGCAAGATCTGGACAATACGGTGGATGCTTGATAACATCCCAATTCAACTCATTTAGCTTGTATTGGGTCATCAAAGCCACATGTGGTCGCGCGTTGTCGGGATGAAACACTACCCCTTTTCTGTTTACCAATTCTGGTCTATCCTTTTGAAGGGCGATGTTCAATTTGGATAATTGCTGACAATATCGTTCTGTTGTAATTGTCTGATTGCGTTCCAAGAGTTCAAAATACACAATACCCTTACAATTCCACCAAACACAAAGCATTACTTTTTTTGATGGATTTCGGCCTTCGAAGTTGTTAATGGGGCTTGTCCAGGTATAGCCCAATGTCTTTTTCTTGTCACGTTGTTGTACACGACCCATTTCTCATCTCCTGTTACCAAACGATGCAAAAAAGGTTCATGTTTTTGTCTCGCACTCAAAGCAAAGCACGTTGAAACATGATCCAATAAATTGGCAGCCGACAATTGATGAGGTATCCAAACGTTGTACCGCGAAACCATCCCCATACGCTTCAAATGTTTTAATACGGTTGTTTGGTTGACTCCCATCATCGACGCCATCTCCCTGGTGGTTAGACATGGATTTGTGTCAATTATGACTTTTAACTTGTCGTCATCAGACTTCAATGGCCGCCCGGTACGTGGTTTATCAAATAGTGAAAAATCCTCAGATCGGAATTTTGTAAACCATCTTCGTACCTGTCGAACTTTGATGACATCTGCTCCATACACGTCGCAAATGTTTTTGGTTGCCACACTCGCGGTATTGTCTTTACGGAATTCATAAAGTAAACAATGACGTAAATGCACTTTATCGACCGACATTTTGAAAAAATACAAGGGCTTTTCACTATACTCTGGCCAGGCCAAAACTAAATAGAAAGTAGGGGGAAAGCATCCTTTATACAATGGAATCATTTAAAAGAAGATACTATTCATCATTTCTTACCTGGGATTTTTTTTACCTGGGATCATAAAAAACGATCATTACTTTTGCATCAACCCAATATATATCATTTATACATCGTCCCTTTTTACACCGGTTCAAAAATTGTCAGCTAGGTATTTAAAATTCGTTCAGTTATCACGGACCCACCGAGATTCAAATTTCGAATTACTTTCGGAGAGAATCCAAGTATTCCTCTCTCGCTTTCTTGTATTCAAAATTCAAATCTCGTATTCTTTATTTGACGACAACCATCGTATGGGTTTTGGCCTATTTATACTATGATTAGTTGCAACCCGTGAAATATTCACGAAAATAAAACAAATTCTACATTTATGAAAATATATATTCATAAATAAAGATATTTGTTTATATATATATATATATATATATATATATATATATATATATATATATATATATATATATATATATATATATATATATATATATATATATATATCATTTATACATCGTCCCTTTTTACACCGGTTCAAAAATTGTTAGCTAGGTATTTAAAATTCGTTCAGTATTACGGACCCACCGAGATTCAAATTTCGAATTACTTTCGGAGAGAATCCAAGTATTCCTCTCGCCCTCTTGTATTCAAAATTCAATTTTCGTATTCTTTATTTGACGACAACCGTCGTATGGGTTTTGGCCTATTTACGAGTATACTATGATTACGTTTAAAAATAAGTCGGAACATATTGAAAAAAGTATTCATAAAAAAATATTACATTTAGATTGAGTCCAAAACTTATCGATTTACCTCAAAATTACACTTTATCATTTTATGGAGTTTTCCAATTATACATATGAATGACTAAATTATATGATGAAGCCTAAATTTTAGAACATACACGTAAATTTCTAACAGATTTTTCTTTCGCGATATACGATTTTTTGAGACACGGCCTGTTTACTTATTTTCAACTGCAAATTTATATGAAACTGCAAAGACAAATAAATAATTAAAAATTTATATTTTTCTTGTAACATCTTCTATTATATTTACACGAAATCTGAATTTTGATTACATTTTGAAAAAAAAATGTCAATGGTCCAAATCAACCGTAAATAAATAAATGGTACAGAAGTGCGTGCACTGAGAAGAATACTTAACAGAATCTTGTGAAGTGATTTGGGAAGAATGTAAACTTTAGATTAATGTATTATGTAAGAACGATGAAAAAGATCATTCTTAGGTGGTTTTAGCATAAAGAACAATGAATGAACTATTGTAAATTTGACAAACAAATATACAGTAAAAATTTGAGTGAAGAATTGGTAGAACAAATCAAGAAAAGTATAGTTGGACCGAATGAATTTTGAAAGAAGGAAAATTAAAAATTCAGAGAAATTATAAGAGCTGTGTGAGAATATGTATGCGTCTAGTAGAATTGTTATCTAGTTATAAGTAGTATGTAGGTGTTAATTATTTCTAAGATCTCATATATTAAGATTGAATAAATAAAATAAAATGATATGTAGGAAAATAAGATTAAATAAGTTCATAAATTATAACATATAATTAAGATTAGTTAAGTAATAAATTTGTATATAGGTATAGCCTTGACAAATGTTTGTATAATAATTTACTTGTTTAATAAAAAAAAAAAAAAAAAAGTATGCGTCTAGAGAAGGCGATAGATGTGTTGCGATAGAAAAGTTTGGCGCACAGTTCTCTCTGCCTACCTCAGTAAGTAACAAGCGTGATGGTGTGTATGTATGTAAAAAAAGCGAATGTATAGTCGAGTATTGTGACCTTTGAAGTGTTATCCTTAGAATGATGGAGTTATCTTCATATTAAATGACAATCAATCGCCACAACTGGCTTAACTGAATATTCCTGGCATTCACATGTTAAGTCCTGCAGTTCAATAGTATTGCGTGATACCGGAGTTTGATGGATGTTTGAATAATAGGTTTAGGACAATATACTAAAACTAACAGGGGTCAATTTGAACATATCGGATATTTAAACTGGAATTGACAAACAATTTGCTATAGAAAGATGGACATGGCCGTAAGTATTAATGCTTATGTCACTTTGCGTTTTAAAATAATTGTTTTCTTGTAATTGTGGACCAAGACCTGTTTTACAGCTCGTTGTGATTTAAGCAATTTTAATTTCAGTACAGCGTGTGAATTATTGTGTATAAGATCAAAATTAAAAGAAATGAGCGAAAGTAAAGATATTCAAAAGTCTTGAATGTAATACGGAATAAGACTGCGGAAGATTAAGGGACTCGAATGATTTTAAACTGTCCCTTTAGGAACGTAGGTTCGTATCCTATCAATTGCGCCAGTTGTTGTATGCTATGATGCAGTGAATTCTCAAAAGATAAGCGGGTACTTTTAAATATATGTTTTTTTTAATCTTGGAAAATATGTTCGTTTCACTTTGTGGTGTACGTTTATATTTTTTAATAATAAAACACTTTTTATTTATTATTCACTACTTTTCCGAGTTCACTACCGGTTTCAAAGGCCTCCTTCTTCCTAGTCAGGTGAATTATATCTAAAATGTTTTTTTTCTAATTGTAATAGGCACAAGAGCTGCAACTCCACCTCCCTCGTGTGCAGAATCCGCAAACCATTCAAAAGCTTTTGACGCCTACCTACTCCCATCCCCTAATAACTCCCAGCCACTACTCCCATTATCTTCTATACAATTACAATTAGAAAAAACAATATTTATTATTTAGTTCATCTTTACTTGACGAGGAAGACGGAGGTCTTTGACACTGGTTGTGAACAAATAAAACAACGGTAAACACAAAACAAAAAATAAGTGTTTTTTACAATCATATTTAAAATGTAAATCTAGCGAATGGCGTGTATTTAATTTGAACTCTAGTTTCCAAGTGCCAACAGTTCTTTCACGGAATCAATTTATGACTTAAACGCGAGCCGCGCGCATGCTCCCTACTTCGCAGGTGTGCGGATACCACATGCATACATCACAATCAGATTATATATTGAATATTCCTAATGAAAATAAAAAATAAAAAAAAAAAAAAATATATATATATATATATATATATATATATATATATATATATATATATATATATATATATATATATATATATATATATATATATATATATATATATATATATATATATATATATATATATATATATATATATATATATATATATATATATATATATATATATATATATATATATATATATATATATATATATATATATATATATATATATATATATATATATATATATATATATATATATATATATATATATATATATATATATATATATATATATATATATATACGAAGTGGGGTTGAACATAAAATATAAATAGTTTCTGAATCAATTGTGCCCCCTACGTGATTAGGTACTGTGAGAGCAAGAGTTTGTTTGATACTCAAGAAATAATTTAGTTTCAATAGTAAAGTAACAAGTTGCTGGATGCCTTCGAGAGAAGAGTACTACGTAGGATCCTGGGCCCCGTGAATGACGGCGAAATCTGGCGAATACGATACAACGACGAGCTGTATAATATTTACAAAGCTCCCAGGCTATATGTACATATCAGACTGAGCAGATTGAGATGGGCCGGACATGTGCAGAGAATGCCGTCATCACGAGCACCCAAAAGAATCCTGGAAGGACACCCGGGTGGGAGAAAGAGAGTGGGCAGGCCAAGGCTGCGATGGGAGGACGAAGTTGAGAGGGACGCAACCCGGCTGCAACAGGCGTAGGATTGGAGTGTCGAGTCGGAAGACAGGAGGAGTTGGAGGCGAAGATTGACGGAAGCCAAAGCTCGATATGGGCTGTAAGACCATCGAAAGAAAAGAAAAGTTAAGTGACAAATGTGATTGTACTTGAATAATTCATTTCTTAATGTTACATTTCTCCGAAGTGCCTTTTGACAGTTGAACAACTCAAATAAAGATTGAATATCGTGCATAATTTAGATGATTTCAGTTGTTGAAACAATGAAAAAAATACGGTTTCACCCTCCTACATTACGTTAAAACTTTTCACGGGAAAATAGATTTGATATGTGTCAAAGAAAGCTTACGTTGTACGTGCGAAATATAAAAATATTTTGCCAATATAATATAATAACATTTGAAAGGGAAGACAGTGTCCGCACACAAATGGGACGGGTGGACAGCCCGATAACATTCGACTGTCATTTATACGACAAAATGTGCTGAGAGAGAAGGGAACATGGGAAGCTCGATATTTTATTGGACGCGGGCAAAAAAAGTTTATCCATGAGAACTCGGAGCTTTTATGTAGTTTTCTTGAATTCTAAATGAAAACGTGGTTGTCAATATGATGGATTAAAAAATAAAAAAGAAGATATATCAGTTCACAATTAATTATATACGAGGGTCATCCAGAAAGTAAGGTAACAACATTTATGTAGGTACGAAGAATGCTTGTATTTAATTGAAATTCACATGATACTTCACAAATATATTAAACCATTTTTCAAAGTAATCGCCACCGAGATCGAGACATTTCTGTAGTCGGGGCACCAGCTTTTGTATGCCAGTGTCATAGACCTCCGCCGCCAGCTCTTTCAGCCACTTCTTCACAGCTTCCTCGACCTCCTGATCGTTGGAAAATTGTTGGGGTGTAGTGACACACCCACGTCTCATCCCCCGTCACGATAGAGTTCAGAAAAGCTTCTCCCTCCTGCGTAAAACGATCCAAAAATTCACGCGCGGCGGTCACGCGATTTTGACGGTGCTCCGGTGTGAGCATTCTGGGCACCCATCTCGCACACAACTACTTGTAACCAAGTTTTTCCGACACAATATCACCAAGGAGACTTCGAGAAATGTCAGGAAATTCTTCGTGAAGGTCGTCAAGCGTCACACGGCGGAAAAAAGGTTGAAATTTGTGCGAAGCACTTTGGTGTGGCCAAGCATGAAGTCACCTAGTATATTAGTCACGTAGCACCTAGCACTTTGGTGTGGCCTTAGCCTAATTAATAAGACGAATATATTTATAGTGAGTGAAATATCTTATTTATAACAATAAATTATTGAAAAAAGTTAACTTATGTAGATTGAAGGATATCTTCAGACATATACGAGTACATAGCAAATTTGTATTAAAAGTTTTATATATTTTTTAACATAAAAAATATAGATTTATTGAAACAATACAATCGAACTTTGACGTGGTAAAAGAGAGATGAAAGAAAGGTAAATGCGAGACATGCGTGATGTGCGGGAAAACAATGTATAATATATTGTAATATAAAAGGTATATTAGGAAATACTCTGAAAATTATCCAAAAATGCCAGTAAAGTTAAAAGGAAAAGTATATCTAACGATTGTCAGACCCGCACTCCTCTATGGCTCCGAATGCTGGACGATGTATAACTATTACTCTAGGCAACTAGAAACTGCTGAAATGCGCATGCTAAGATGGTCAGCTGGTGTGTTCCTAAGAGACAAAATAAAAAGCTCACGCATTCGTGGAAGCCTAGGTGTTACAGACATCAACAGCAAGATGGAGGAGATGCGATTGAGATGGTATGGGCACGTTGGACACAGAGCACCCTATCACATTATGAACCAGGCAATCTCCATGGATCTTCCTCGAATAACAACCAGAGGAAGACCAAATAATTCATGGGTGGTGCAAAAAGATAACCTGATGCAGAGGCACGGCCTGGGGGACGTAGTCCGGGACAGAAGAGCATACAACCTGAAGACGAGGAGAGCTGACCCCAACAGTCTTCGCAGACAATGAGTTGGGATGGAGCCAGGGAGAAGATTAGGAAATAATACAGAAGAAATAAGCTTTGAGATGGTCTGGACACATGACACTGGAAAAATGTATGATAAATGAATTACGACTGAAATCTATTCGAGGAGTAAAGACGGCACAAGAAGTCTGCGAAAGGTTAGAAAATCGCGGCACTACCAAATGAATAAGATTCTGAAAAATGAAAGAATGAAAAGTCTTTACAATAATTAACTTACCATATACATGATAAGACGTGAGAAGTAAATAAAACAAATGTAAGCCATGATAGACACGAGTAGAGATCTATTCGTTTTATCTATCCCTAAAGGGACTTGGTGCGATTACGATGATTTTTTTTACAGAAAAATACATTTGAACTTTTATTTCACGTGTTTAAAAAAAATTAAGTAGAATATTTCGTTAAAAAAAGGTAGATCAGATTAATGTAACCATAAATTTTCTATACAGAAACATGTAAATTAAAATATTTTATTTTCAAAACTCAATCGCACAATATAAAAAAAACTTGGTTAAAACTACTTGTTTGAGGCAAATTGATAGAAACCGTCTAAGGTTTTTAGACGATACAATTTTTTAGCAGAGACGAGCCATCATAATATGGTTAAAGTCAAGACTCTATTTAGAGAGAAAAGTTTTCTCGAGATCAACTTTTGTCATATTAACATAACCAAAAACAGACATTTTGTCGAGTTAATTTAGATATATACTCGTACAAAGATATATTAGATACACGAACAGTTTCAGCAAACAATCCAGCTGTCGCAAATATAGTTCCTTTATACAAACATTTTTGTTAAAGTAAAAGAGCTAAAAGAGAAGAGAACTGAGCAGCGTGAAAGCGTGTAGAAGGCTTTATGAATAGGCAAGTATTAGGCGAGGATTATGGAATTAGCAATGGAGGGAACATGGAACATGGGACCATAGGAGGAAGGGGGGAAAAACCCCCTCAGGCAGGTGACTAATGGACGCGATGGGAGTGCCGCTATATCATGCCAAATGAGGGTCTGGCCTCAAGCCAGGGCCGCCACCATGGATGATAGGAGTTCATGAGTAATTTGACAGAATTTAATGGGATTTGTGCACTTGAACAAACCGTTAATTTGGCCGAATTGAATAGTCTTATGACTACACAAGACAATCGAATAAATAAAAAAAAACGCTAATCGGAAAACTGTTACTAACCAAAACAAAAATTATTTAGAAATTATCATAAATAAATCCAAAAGTTTTTTTTGATAATCTATGAAGGTTTAGGAGATGTGTCCTAGAAGGAAGAGATGATGATGATTTGTTGATAAATAAAACACGTTTTGGATCGCAATGCGGAAGAAGAGTTTTTATTAGGAAACGTGGGTATTTATACTATTTCTGCGTGTGCGCGGGAATGCGAGCACGATATCCTTCGTCTCGTTTCTGCATTAGCGAAACGATTAATGTTGTATGTAGGTATCATTCAAATACGGAACTGGCGAGACAAGCGTGGTGCGTTCTCGCTCTAGTATGGAATGCGGTCCGCTCGGCTATGAGTTGAATGGCCGGCGGGTGAACTTCGGACTTGTTTATTTAGATTTATCGAGGAATGCGAAGGTCATTTCATCGGTCATTGACCGTATGTATAGTATGAACGCCCACAGTGTTCCGAGTGGGTGACCGCCACAAAGGCAATGGGAAATCACCGCAATATTTTCCTAAAAAAAACCATATGAACATGCTCAAAAAGTTGTTGGCCATGTTCATCAGCATTGAAGACACGATGAGGAAGAAGAAAAAGCAGATATTCGGAAATAAGACTCTAGGATGAGGTACCCTTAGAGATTTTCCAGGACTTCGCGGCCGTTGGGTCAATCTCACAAGACCCTTAAAAATATTACGTTACCGATAGATCACCTTATAATTGATTCAGCCCCGGTTTTGAAGGAAGTGAAATACCAGGCTGTGGACCGACATGAATTATGGCATCCCTGTTTTGCTGATGAAAGTATAGGATGATACTAAATGTTTAAAGCTTGGTTGAGATCTTTACTTTTCCCCATTGAGAATTCCTTCTACACAAAACCTTTTCTTCTTGATTCCACTGCATTCATCTGCGTAGGTATTGAATACTATATACGAGTACAACGAAGGTCAAATTGACATTTAAACTGTTCAAACATAACATCGCTGTATGGACAGGCTGGACACAATTTAATTAACTTATTTTAGATATTTTTGTGCATACCAATTTATTTTTTAACCTATAAGTTTCACTAGGAAATACGTCTCATTTTGTATATTGGACGACTATGTTATGAATGTTGGACACCAATCTTCGAAATAAAAATTGTTGAATGAATGTTTCGAAACCCAAAGTCACGGTGATACAAAAGATTGAAAGGAAAGTTAAATACATATTGGTGAATGATGAAAGATTGAATCAAGTTGAGGAATTCTGCTGCTAATTGGATTGTATTTTCTCAGATGATGGAAGAGTTAAAAGGGATATCGAATGGCGTGTAGCGACAGGAAACAACAGGACACTAAAACATGCATACTCAAACTGAAAAGTACCAAAATCAGTCAAGATTTGCTAAGGTACACAACGGAATTTTAGTACCAACTTTGATATCTAGGAGTAAAACGTTAACGTGGAAAATACTGAAAGAAGCCGAATAAATACTGAAGAAATGCGTGCACTGAGAAGAATAAATGAGATGACAGAATACTTAATGAAGTAATGAGAGAAGACTGTGAACTTAAGGCTGATGTATTAAGTAAGATGAAGAGGAACACTCTCAGATGTATTGGGCATATAGAACGAATGAACGAAGAAAGAATAAAAAAACAAATATATGGTATGAGAAGGTATTTATGCCTTGGATGTGGAAGGTATGAAGGATGTGTTTCGAAAAGGAGAGTTTGCCACTCTGTCCTCTCCGCCTACCCCAACAGGTATGTATTTAATACTTAAAAAAAAACAAGTCGTGATTTTGTAAATAAATGTAACACCGATACATATTAATCTGTGGGTTCTACTAAAAAAATATGCTAAAAAATATACTAAGAATTTTGTTTTTAGTGTCACAAATAATCGTGCGTTCTCACTGATTGGAAGCTTGCGAGGAAAACATATAATTGCTTAATTAAAAGATTTTTTTAAAATACCAATATTGTTGAGATTCGAAGAAAATATAACAATAAATTTCAGGTCCGATTCCCGAGATGTAGCGCACTTGAACAACCTGCATAAACAGCGCATGGCTACGCGGAAAGTCACCGGTTCGACCCCCGCGCTGTGCTACGCCCCTCGAATGACACATGCATTTTTTCGCCAGTATTCGGGGGCATACGGGTACCTATGGAAAAGAGAGGAAAAAGAAACGTGTCGGTATGCTCCGATCGTGTCAGTTCGGATTAAAAAATATTAAAACATATTAAATATATCCAGCCCTGGGTCAGCTCGTTCATTACCTTAGGTAAACGAGCTCCTACTCATAACCCAAACGCGATGCGGGGACCAAATTGTGACCCAAAACGACCCAACGTTACAGGAATGGCGTGAACTGGAGTTTATTGTCCGTTGTGAATGATGACTGCTACCCTTGGCGCTCAATGGCAACCCTGGCTGATATCTTGCGCAACGAGAGCAACCTGACTCAATGAGTTAACTGCTTTATAAATTTGACACACTGGTAATACTGACAACTTTATTGCATCAGTGAAACTTAGTTTCCAGAAGCCGGTGTTAATTAATTTCTTGGTGTCTCTGAAACGGTACATTTTGGGACTAAAAAATATTAATTAATTTGAAAGCCTTCATGTGTTTATTATACTTCACGCAGCATCATCGATCTTTTAGCATTTTTTTACAACTTGCCAGCATTTGTATAATCACATGACTGTATTCGATAAAAATTAATATGTCACACGTATGCGTTCACTAAACATATCAAATATAATTTTCTTGTTCTGTTATCATAATCACCAAAGTTTTTACGATAAGACGGTGAAATAATAATAAAAGGCAACTTACATAGCGCCGTTAAGAGAACAGGTGTTTCTTAAGGTCGCTCATATTCGGGATTTGAACTCACCATTATGTCAGATTAAAAATAAAATAAGTTGAGTGAAAGGATAGGAAGGTGGTGGCTGCGGCTATTAGATTAGGAACTTAAAAAAACCGCAGAAAACTTAAAAAGGGAAGACGAACTACAAATAGGTTTTTGTAGATCTTCAAATATGTTATAGCAACACATTCGGGTTTAGGTGGAGAAGTGTTCATATATAAAAAAAAACCTTCCAAAAAAAGTTGTCTTTAAGTGCTGTCTAAAGCTGTACACGTCTTCTGTATATTTAACTCTTTGAGGCAGACAAATAAAGATCCAATTAAAATAATGCTTCAGAAAACCAACATTAACCAACAATAAAGATCATCAATTCATTAAACATTACGCAACAGTAATATAACTTTGTAATTTGTTTTATCAAACACTGTTTATTCCACGTTTTGTAACGGTATAACTGTACCGGTTTCAAGGCTTTCACCCCATCATCAGGGGAGTACAAACAAGACTGAAATCTGTTTGAACTGGTACCGAGATACACGCTTCTAACGGTTGGGGACAATCGGGTTGGAGGCTGGGGGCTGAGGGAGGCATGGGACGACCTCGGCGAGCAGCGGAGAGATTCTTGGTATATACGTGTTTGCCAGATGTTCACCTCAATGCACTGACTTAGAAATTTCTAGGGCCTCTAATCTGTCCAATTTATTTCCCTTACTATAATAATATAACTCTTGCAATGGCAAAATAAACACGTTAGAATGACGAAATGTTATCACTGTTATTGACTAAAATCAGTACAGAAATAGATAATCAATATAATGGAACATTGTTCACAGCTTCATAAATAGTCAAAAAAATGTATTATGGAAACTAAAAAACCCACTTAAATTGACTATGCGTAGACCTCCATTAACAAGAAATATTGTGTCGACTGTACACAATACTATAATTCTGGGATTTATAACTGTTGAGTATTTAAAAAACGTGCGTTTTTGATAAAATGATTCGTGTATCGAAAAAATTAATCATGCAGAGCGTTATTGTATGATTCGTTATAAATTAAATTTAAAATTGTTTCATGTTTTCGGTTTTAAGGAAATTAACATATAAAAGTTATGTATGTGAATAATATTTATTTTCTCAATGGGAGGAATATACGAGACGTACTTCGTGGCCTAGTCGGTAAAACACATCTCTCCCTACCCGGGAGGTTGCGGGTTCGATTCCCGTTAGAGCCCAGATTTCTTAAAAAAGGATTTAAGTCTGGTTTTCCCTCTATCTTTTCGATTGGTTGGAAGATATTGCCAAATGGTAATAAGCCCGGGAGGTTTTATTGTATGCAATAAAAGTGTAATACAATACAGTGTATCCGAATATATTTGAAATATCGATTCAAAGCTTAACCGGATGTAATGCAATGTGAGTGAAGAATATAAAATGTGAGTGAAGAACGATTGGAGGACAGAAGATTTTTCATTATATTTTCTGTATGAAATTTGTAATTATATTATTTATAGTTATGGCATTAACGTTGTGGAGGTTTAAAGAAATTGTAATTTGTTTTATCAAACACTGTTTAGTCCACTTTTTAGTGGAATAAACAGTGTTTGATAAAACAAATTACAAATTTGTAATTTTTACGGGAGATATACATACATGCATACATTAATATCAACACTCCGTGTCCCTTTCGGGGTGGTAAGAGAATATATTTCCAAACATTTACATCCAAGCATACAATTTTTGCCTTCTCCATATTCATAGATCTCGTCATGCTCAGCTTTCTATCATTCCTTCTCCATATTCATAGATCTCGTCATGCTCAGCTTTCTATCATTCCTTCTCTATATTCATAGATCTCGTCATGCTCAGCTTTCTATCATTCCTTCTCCATATTCATAGATCTCGTCATGCTCAGCTTTCTATCATTCCTTCTCCATATTCATAGATCTCGTCATGCTCAGCTTTCTATCATTCCTTCTCCATATTCATAGATCTCGTCATGCTCAGCTTTCTATCATTCCTTCTCTATATTCATAGATCTCGTCATGCTCAGCTTTCTATCATTCCTTCTCCATATTCATAGATCTCGTCATGCTCAGCTTTCTATCATTCCTTCTCCATAGTCATAGATCTCGTCATGCTCAGCTTTCTATCATTCCTTCTCCATATTCATAGATCTCGTCATGCTCAGCTTTCTATCATTCCTTCTCCATATTCATAGATCTCGTCATGCTCAGCTTTCTATCATTCCTTCTCTATATTCATAGATCTCGTCATGCTCAGCTTTCTATCATTCCTTCTCCATATTCATAGATCTCGTCATGCTCAGCTTTCTATCATTCCTTCTCTATATTCATAGATCTCGTCATGCTCAGCTTTCTATCATTCCTTCTCCATATTCATAGATCTCGTCATGCTCAGCTTTCTATCATTCCTTCTCCATAGTCATAGATCTCGTCATGCTCAGCTTTCTATCATTCCTTCTCCATATTCATAGATCTCGTCATGCTCAGCTTTCTATCATTCCTTCTCCATATTCATAGATCTCGTCATGCTCAGCTTTCTATCATTCCTTCTCCATATTCATAGATCTCGTCATGCTCAGCTTTCTATCATTCCTTCTCCATATTCATAGATCTCGTCATGCTCAGCTTTCTATCATTCCTTCTCCATATTCATAGATCTCGTCATGCTCAGCTTTCTATCATTCCTTCTCTATATTCATAGATCTCGTCATGCTCAGCTTTCTATCATTCCTTCTCCATATTCATAGATCTCGTCATGCTCAGCTTTCTATCATTCCTTCTCCATAGTCATAGATCTCGTCATGCTCAGCTTTCTATCATTCCTTCTCCATATTCATAGATCTCGTCATGCTCAGCTTTCTATCATTCCTTCTCCATATTCATAGATCTCGTCATGCTCAGCTTTCTATCATTCCTTCTCTATATTCATAGATCTCGTCATGCTCAGCTTTCTATCATTCCTTCTCCATATTCATAGATCTCGTCATGCTCAGCTTTCTATCATTCCTTCTCCATATTCATAGATCTCGTCATGCTCAGCTTTCTATCATTCCTTCTCCATAGTCATAGATCTCGTCATGCTCAGCTTTCTATCATTCCTTCTCCATATTCATAGATCTCGTCATGCTCAGCTTTCTATCATTCCTTCTCCATATTCATAGATCTCGTCATGCTCAGCTTTCTATCATTCCTTCTCCATATTCATAGATCTCGTCATGCTCAGCTTTCTATCATTCCTTCTCCATATTCATAGATCTCGTCATGCTCAGCTTTCTATCATTCCTTCTCCATATTCATAGATCTCGTCATGCTCAGCTTTCTATCATTCCTTCTCCATATTCATAGATCTCGTCATGCTCAGCTTTCTATCATTCCTTCTCCATATTCATAGATCTCGTCATGCTCAGCTTTCTATCATTCCTTCTCCATATTCATAGATCTCGTCATGCTCAGCTTTCTATCATTCCTTCTCCATATTCATAGATCTCGTCATGCTCAGCTTTCTATCATTCCTTCTCCATATTCATAGATCTCGTCATGCTCAGCTTTCTATCATTCCTTCTCCATAGTCATAGATCTCGTCATGCTCAGCTTTCTATCATTCCTTCTCCATATTCATAGATCTCGTCATGCTCAGCTTTCTATCATTCCTTCTCCATATTCATAGATCTCGTCATGCTCAGCTTTCTATCATTCCTTCTCCATATTCATAGATCTCGTCATGCTCAGCTTTCTATCATTCCTTCTCCATATTCATAGATCTCGTCATGCTCAGCTTTCTATCATTCCTTCTCCATATTCATAGATCTCGTCATGCTCAGCTTTCTATCATTCCTTCTCCATATTCATAGATCTCGTCATGCTCAGCTTTCTATCATTCCTTCTCCATATTCATAGATCTCGTCATGCTCAGCTTTCTATCATTCCTTCTCCATATTCATAGATCTCGTCATGCTCAGCTTTCTATCATTCCTTCTCCATATTCATAGATCTCGTCATGCTCAGCTTTCTATCATTCCTTCTCCATATTCATAGATCTCGTCATGCTCAGCTTTCTATCATTCCTTCTCCATATTCATAGATCTCGTCATGCTCAGCTTTCTATCATTCCTTCTCTATATTCATAGATCTCGTCATGCTCAGCTTTCTATCATTCCTTCTCTATATTCATAGATCTCGTCATGCTCAGCTTTCTATCATTCCTTCTCCATATTCATAGATCTCGTCATGCTCAGCTTTCTATCATTCCTTCTCCATAGTCATAGATCTCGTCATGCTCAGCTTTCTATCATTCCTTCTCCATATTCATAGATCTCGTCATGCTCAGCTTTCTATCATTCCTTCTCCATAGTCATAGATCTCGTCATGCTCAGCTTTCTATCATTCCTTCTCCATATTCATAGATCTCGTCATGCTCAGCTTTCTATCATTCCTTCTCCATATTCATAGATCTCGTCATGCTCAGCTTTCTATCATTCCTTCTCTATATTCATAGATCTCGTCATGCTCAGCTTTCTATCATTCCTTCTCCATATTCATAGATCTCGTCATGCTCAGCTTTCTATCATTCCTTCTCCATAGTCATAGATCTCGTCATGCTCAGCTTTCTATCATTCCTTCTCCATATTCATAGATCTCGTCATGCTCAGCTTTCTATCATTCCTTCTCCATATTCATAGATCTCGTCATGCTCAGCTTTCTATCATTCCTTCTCTATATTCATAGATCTCGTCATGCTGAGCTTTCTATCATTCCTTCTCCATATTCATAGATCTCGTCATGCTCAGCTTTCTATCATTCCTTCTCCATATTCATAGATCTCGTCATGCTCAGCTTTCTATCATTCCTTCTCCATATTCATAGATCTCGTCATGCTCAGCTTTCTATCATTCCTTCTCACTTTATCTACTTAAATTTGGTTCATTTAAATCAGCTTTGTTTTTCAAGTTCTACCTCTTCTACATTGCACTTCTGGCTTGTGCACTCACTTAGTCTTCTTTCGTTATGCATTCTCTCCAGATGTTCAAACCATCTTGAAGTTATTTTTTTTTCATCTTTTATAACGCATTTTTTAAACATTGACATATTTAATATAATGTTAAGAAACTACATTCATCTTCTTCTCCCTGGCTCCATCCCAACTCACTGTCTGCGAAGACTGTTGGGGTCAGCTCTCCTCGTCCTCAGGTTGTATGCTCTTCGGTCCCGGACTACGTCCCCCAGGCCGTGCCTCTGCATCACGTTATCTTTTTCCACCACCCACGAATTCTTTGGTCTTTCTCTGGCTGTTATTCGAGGAAGGTCCATGGAGATTGCCTGGTTCACGATGTGATATGGTGCTCTGCGTTCAACGTGCCCACACCATCTCAACCGCCTCTCCTCCATCTTCTGTTGATGTCTGTAACACCTAGGCTTCCACGAATGCGTGAACTTTTTATTGTGTCTCTTAGGGACACACCAGCTGACCATCTTAGCATGTTAAGAAACTACATTCATGTTAATGTATAAAAACTAAACTAACAACTTTGGTGTCATTTGTGGATACACGATCTTCTTTATCGGAGTTAGAAATACCCCTGCACGCTACTGTGTATCACTACGTGCGAGGGAGAATACCAGCCTTTCCGCAGGCAACTTTAATGTGACTGTTCTTGTTAAACGTGGCAAAAAGACAAACCGTTTCCTTAAAAGGCCCAAATACGTGGAAAGTGTATTTTCTCTGCAGTGGGGATTTGTGACGGATGGGACACGCAGCATCCGCAAGAGAATATACGTGGAAATTGTGTCAACTGCGAAATAAACGGTGACGGAAAAATGGAATACAACGAATCAGATAGGAGAATTCCCCCGGCTGTCTAGTTACGAGATGCTGCCATATAGAAAGATTTATTTCGTATTTGTGATACGTATCAAAAATATTTTTTATTAAAAAATGCTTCAAAACACTTTTTATTATCTTAAAAATATTGACACATTTATCTGGCCAGTCATATGTACGATTGATGTCATATACTCGTATATGATTTACCATGACTCACTTCGTAGAACAATACACTTCCAAACAAGTTGATCATGTTTTGAAATGTACACACAATTGGTCAGTTTATCGCAGTTTTTGTAAACATTAAACGTAAATAAGAACCCTTAGAAAATGAATAGCGATAATCAGTACGAACGACACGTTTTATATTTTTGAATGGTCAAATTGCAAATTCCGCAGCAGAAAAAATTAACAGCATTCATAATAAAAATTATATCAGTTTAAAGACTGCCCAGAAATGGTTTCAAACATTAAGAGATGAACAAAACAGTGTTAATGATGGGATCCTGCTAGGGTGTCCTGTTAATTTTGACAACGACGAAATTGATGGAGAGCAAGGAAGAAGTAGATGGAGCAATGCGTGGAAGGATATGGTTAGGATAAAATGAGAGCAGAGCGTGGGGATGTTTTGTCTGAGTACACCAAAATGGGTATGGCGTGATAGTGTGTATGTTTATTTAAAAAAATATTAAAATATTAACAAAGAATAATCTCTTTTCATATACACAACTCGCTTTAAGTTTGATATTTAAAATTTCCTTTCATCTACGAAAAAAACCATAAGTAAAAACCGGACTGGATTCTTTCTGGAAAAAATCTGGGTTCCAACGGGAATCGAACCCGCATTTGCCGGGTCAGAAGACAGGCGTCTTATCAACTAGCTCACGAAGGTAGGCAAAAGGTGTTTCTGCAGAAATTAATTAAGGATAAATTAAAGAAGAGTTGTTTCGAGTAGAGGAAAAGTCAAGAATAAAAATAAATTGTGTATAATAAAGAAATGTGCTCCAGCAAGAAGAAATACAAAATAACAAATAAAATATTAAACAAAGTATATTTTTTATTTGAGACGCGATTTTATTAAATGCTAACTTGAATGAAATGAAATTAAATTTTATTAAATGCTAACATAGAATAAAAACATGTTTATTTTTAAAACAAATTTCAGCGAAATTTCAGTATTTTCATGTCCAGAATTTACATTGTAAGTGCTGAACAACTGTGAGAATGCGCGACTATTTTATGTTTTTCTTGAGAATGTGAGTTTATATAAGAAAAGGAATTTACGACATCGGAAAATGATGAAAGATAACTTAGATGAGCTTGGATAAGTATGACGGGTAAAAAAGAGAGAATTTTAGGGAGAACTGATATGTATAAGATCGTAAAAATATCAAATAGGACATTGCGTTCCTTTTGGTACGCAGAATAGAGATCGAAGGGTGAGGATAGAGGAGAAATGTTGATTAAGAATATAAAAAACGTGATTTATTTCATAAATAACAACTTAGGAAAAATTACGATAAACTTCAAAACAGTTTTTTTCTAATATTTAAATTTAAGGGTAAGAAAAACTCTTGACTTTTCTTTTATACTCGTATTTTTCATGATTTAAAATTTTTTTAGAAATATGTAGTACAACTTGAGTAATTATTTTGTATTTGATATCTCAAAAATTATATTCTGGTATCACAAAAACTTAAATATTGATAACGTGCTAAATGAGTAATTTATAAAAAAAACTGACAAGTTAAGTAGGGTGAAAATATCACGTTGATGTGGTTTGAGCTTTTCGAACGGATGAATTATAAAATACCGACTAAATAATATAATGCAAGCTTTAGTGGGAGTCGTGGCAGAGAAGGCCGAGAAAAGTATGGTAGAACCGAGTGAATCACATTAAAATAAAAATATGTATGGAAGTGCAGGGGGTGAAGGAAGTATATCGTAATACTATATTTACGACTTGGGTTCTGTTCTCTGTGAATACCCGAATAGGAAAATGGCGCTATGGTATTTGTGTATAGTTTAAATCTTTTATCGTACTTTATTTTTTTATGTTATACTTACGTATCGGACGTATGCGTCACCTAAAACAAATAATGTATTTGTTTTCTTGTTTGTTTATATTTGTATAATATTGGTATTTTTGGATACGTAAATTCTTGGGTATTTTTTGTTGTTTGTATGTAATCATTTTATGTATGTTGGGGTCCGTGTTGTGTCGCGACCGTAACGGAAATGTGCCTTATGCGCGGCCATCGCGAGACTGTATCACAAGTCGGCCGGCCCATGCATGCGAAAAACTTTCGAAAATTGTGATGTTTCGCAAGTTTTGACGGCATGCACGGGCGGAAACAGGCGCATGCGATGAGCGATTTGCCGCATATAAGGAGCGCCAAACGTAAAAAATACATTCTCAGTTCATTCTGTCTACTGCATTTTACTTGCGACCATCTATTACCTGCCTAAGAGTAATTTCTTTTATTTCTCATCGACCTGCTACTTTTCAATGTGAGCTGCATTCTCCGAGCAGCAGTCATCCACCGATTGCAGTCTTTGTACCTGTGCCGTACAACTCAATACAGAACAATCGAGCAGCTCATGAAGCAATATCTTAAAACCAACCAGACGAATATCAAACGGCTTTAAGTGAAAATAAAAAACATTTTTTTGGCACCATCGAGAACAGAACCCTCACCCGCGGGCGGGAGATAAGCGTCTTGTATAAAACTTTCATCGTAAGCGATAAGAGAAGATGGAGTTAAAATAGAAATAAACTTGAATATACAATTTCATCATTATCCATTTGACGTACTTGATATTTTTGCATAATATATAAGAACTAGTTGCAACCCGTGAAGTACTCACGGAAGTAAAACAAATTCTACATTTATGAAAATATATATTCATAAATGTAAAATTTGTTTACATATATCATTTATACATCGTCCCCTTTTACACCGGTTCAAAAATTGTTAGCTAGGTATTTAAAATTCGTTCAGTATCCCCACCGAGATTCAAATTTCGAATTACTTTCGGAGAGAATCCAATTAATTATTCGACAGCCGTACGGGTTTTGCCCTATGACTATTTTTTTTCGATATTTTTAAATACTCGTTTATGTTTCCAATAAAAATATGTTCTATGTGCTGGGTTCTTTTTGCATACACAAGTTTGAATATTTTTTTATTATATCCAAGACAAAAAAAGCAATCTAAATTTCAAGTGTAATGAAAGTATTTAACCACATTATAAATGTTGCCTGATAATTGAACAAATTGTTGTTGTAATAATTGAACAAAATTGAATGTGACGAACTTGAACATTTTATAATTATTATCGTCAAGTGAAATGAAACAAATATGTAAAACAAACAGTACACTGGAATCAATATTACAAACACTCTATATAAGGTATTGTATTTTTAATTTTATTAAAAGTTAATGGATTATTGAATAAAGTTCAAAAAATTATTCATTTCTTGTAAAACCGAACAATTATACTGATTGAAAAGAGCTTGATACTTGATGTACTCGTATTATTTGGTTAATTCAATTAATGTTTTACGTGTTTTGTAAAACCGAACAATAATACTAATTGAAAAGAGCTTGATACTTATGTACTCGTATTATTTGGTTAATTTAATTAATGTTTTACGTGTTTTGTAAAACCGAACAATAATACTAATTGAAAAGAGCTTGATAGTTGATGTACTCGTATTATTTGGTTAATTCAATTAATGTTTCACGTGTTTTGTTAAACCGAACCATAACAAAAGTTTGGTAACATTTCAAACAGAATATTATGTTAGTTAAGTAGGCTAACTTAACAAAACTTTCGTGGCACATATATACATACCATCACGCCAATTCTTTGTCGGGTAGGCAGAGAGGACAGAGCGCCAGACTTTTCTATCCCGTCACACATCCTTAGCAACTTCTACATTTATAGAACTTCTCATACAATTTCTCTGACTTTCTTTGTTTCATTTTTTCAAAATATTTATTTGATCTAACCATACTTCTTTTGGTCTTCCTCTCACACGTCTTTCACTCACAATTGCACTATATCTTTGTTTTGTTAGCCTTTGTTTAACTATCTCAGTGTGTCTCTCAACATATCGACATTAAGTTCACATTCATCCATAATCACTCAATTCTGTGTTCTGTCAAACATTATTACCCTGTGTATACTTTTCAATGCACGCATTTCTACAACATTTATTGAGCTCCTATTACTAACTTTCCACATCCACGTTTCACTCACTCGATCATGCACTTCTTAACATAGTCGTACCCATCATTTCATTCGGGACAAATAGGAAATGACGAGCGTAAAACACACCCAAATGCGGAAATATTAAAAATCATTTAGAAAGAAAAAACTATCTTGACTGGTTGTGTGAGGTCTTTCGGTGTGTTGTATCATGTGGTTGGCTTATGATACCGATGTTTCGGTGTGTTGTAACGTGTAGTTGGCTTATGATACCGACGTTTCGGTGTGTTGTATCGTGTGGTTAGCTTATGATACCGATGTTTCGATGTGTTGTAACGTGTAGTTGGCTTATGATACCGACGTTTCGGTGTGTTGTAACGTGTAGTTGGCTTATGATACCGATGTTTCGGTGTGTTGTAACGTGTAGTTGGCTTATGATACCGACGTTTCGGTGTGTTGTAACGTGTAGTTGGCTTATGATACCGACGTTTCGGTGTGTTGTATCGTGTGGTTGGCTTATGATACCGACGTTTCGGTGTGTTGTGTCGTGTGGTTGGCTTATGATACCGACGTTTTGGTGTGTTGTGTCGTGTGGTTGGCTTATGATACCGACGTTTTGGTGTGTTGTATCGTGTGGTTAGCTTATGATACCGACGTTTCGGTGTGTTGTATCATGTGGTTGGCTTATGATACCGACGTTATGGTGTGTTGTATCGTGTGGTTGGCTTATGATACCGACGTTTTGGTGTGTTGTATCGTGTGGTTGGTTTATGATACCGACGTTTTGGTGTGTTGTATCGTGTGGTTGGCTTATGATACCGACGTTTCGAAAACGTTGCAGTGTTCGTAGTCCACTTCGCCGTAAAGCGGATGCTGGTTGAGGAATTATTAAGTTCTACATATTAAGCGTGGGAGGTGGTGGGATGGAACTGAACTGAAATAGTGAAATAATTAATAAAACTAGTGAAAATAAATCAATTGTCGTATTATTATTCAATAAATAAAATAAATAATACAAACATTCAAGAATTCAACTAATAGCTTATACGGTTGTGAAACATAATGAAAATATTAGGTGTTAACATAAGTTGTGTCCGTTTTTTTTCGATTTAAAAATGAGCACCAAAAGTAAAACAAAATGGTAAATGTTATACGTCATTTGAAAGAAAATGTTCTGCTCTACAAGATATTGTTTTTGCTTTTACGTTACATATATTATTTTATTTGATTATAAGCCTTCAAAATGGAATGTCAAGTAGACGAAAGTACATATTTTCGACACCTCCTTCTGTTTGCGTTCAATCGAGGGAATAAAGCTGCCAAAGCTGCTCGCAATATTTGCGAAGTGTACGGTGAAGATGCCAGAAAATTTTCTTTCGAATAACGTATAACTTTTACCATTCTATTTTATTTTTGGTGCTCATTTTTAAATTGAAAAAAAAACGGACACAACTTATGTTAACACCCAATATATACTCGTACATATAATTCGTTTTATCAAACACTGTTTATTCCACTTTATGTAACGGTATAACCCAAAAATGTTGAAACGCTTCACGATTTTGCGTGTAACCCGTGCGTAAAATCGTGAAGCGTTCCATATTTTTGGGTTATAAAGTGGAATAAACAGTGTTTGATAAAACCAATTACAATATCTTTAAACCTCCAAAATGTTACTACCTTACCTATAAATAACATACATATTTAATAATAGATACTGTTTAAATACAGTCTCGCAAAATTAAAAACGGCTTTACGTGCAAACGATTTGACTATCGTGCGTATAAATACCTTTCAAAACATTATTTTTACGTTTTTAGGAGTCTTTTTCCTGAAAGCGTGTTTTAAGCGTAACCCATGCATACGGAATTGATTTTCTGCTTTCTACGTTTGAAATCATTTTCAAGAAATCTTTTTACAGCATTTTCAGAATGTTTCAAAGTCTGTGACACGTGAGAGTGAATGCTTCTTTTCTTTATTCATCAAATAAGTTTCTTTGATGCTAAGCAAAATCCTTATCATTATTCCTTCATTTTAAAATTATATTTAAATGTAATATCTGGATGATTTGTGAGTTTTATGAAAATTGAACTATCATTCAAAATACAAGTAGTAAGTACAATATGTGCATAAAAAACAGAAAAAAATGATGACATACATTGTCCAGTCAATAAGAAGCCTGTCTTTCAACAACCAGATCTCGCTGGAAACTAGATTTCACAAAAAAATGGCTCCAGTCTGGTTACGCATAAGGCTTCTTTAACACATATCTGGTTGACTGAAAAATATTGTTTCAAGGTAATAAATCTTATACTGTATACATAAGGCTTGTTTAACACATATCTGGTTGACTGAAAAATATTTTTTCAAGGTAATAAATCTTATACTGTATACATAAGGCTTGTTTAACACATATCTGGTTGACTGAAAAATATTGTTTCAAGGTAATAAATCTTATACTGTATACATAAGGCTTGTTTAACACATATCTGATTGACTGAAAAATATTGTTTCAAGGTAATAAATCTTATACTGTATACATAAGGCTTGTTTAACGCATATCTGGTTGACTGAAAAATATTGTTTCAAGGTAATAAATCTTATACTGTATACATAAGGCTTGTTTAACGCATATCTGGTTGACTGAAAAATATTGTTTCAAGGTAATAAATCTTATACTGTATACATAAGGCTTGTTTAACACATATCTGATTGACTGAAAAATATTGTTTCAAGGTAATAAATCTTATACTGTATACATAAGGCTTGTTTAACGCATATCTGGTTGACTGAAAAATATTGTTTCAAGGTAATAAATCTTGTACTGTATACATAAGGCTTGTTTAACGCATATCTGGTTGACTGAAAAATATTGTTTCCAGGTAATAAATCTTATACTGTATACATAAGGCTTGTTTAACGCATATCTGGTTGACTGAAAAATATTGTTTCAAGGTAATAAATCTTATACTGTATACATAAGGCTTGTTTAACGCATATCTGGTTGACTGAAAAATATTGTTTCAAGGTAATAAATCTTATACTGTATACATAAGGCTTGTTTAACGCATATCTGGTTGACTGAAAAATATTGTTTCAAGGTAATAAATCTTATACTGTATACATAAGGCTTGTTTAACACATATCTGATTGACTGAAAAATATTGTTTCAAGGTAATAAATCTTATACTGTATATATCGCCACAAAAGCGTAAAAGAAAAAGTAAATGTGATATTTGGGTAAAGACATACTAGTGTAAATAGATGAGTTAAATTATTTGGGTAGCACGTTTTCAGACGATAGAAGATTTAGCAAATATATTAAAGGTTATGTTGCGGTAGGTAAAAAAGGCAATAGGGCACTAAAATAATGTACGACAAGTGCCGAAAGTACAATGCGGTAGCAGACTCGACCAATTTAGTTCAACACTTCAAGAAGTTAGGAGGATGGTGGCTGAATTGACTAAGGAATAAATGTTTTTTTTTTTTTTTAATATATTGGATATAATAGGTTAGTCAAAAAGTTTTGAAAGCGACATCTATGGAGCAGTAGAAAACCAAAATTTCTACGCCATTTTAATATTTCATCTTTCATAAGAACGTACTCAAAATTTCATTTTGATCTGTCAATTCATTCTTTGTTTACAAGCCATTTGAAGTTGACGTGTCAGTGTATTTTTTAACAATGGAAAAATCCGAATATCGTGCAGTGATTAAATTCTTTGTTTTGGAAGGTTTATCGGCTACTGAGATCCATGCAAAGATGGTCTATCGCCAAGATCAGTGAATTGGGGTACGAATGTTGCATCATCCACCCTATTCGCCAGATTTAGCTCCCTCTGACTTCTGGCTGTTCTCACACCTCAAAAAAATCCTTCGTGGAAAGCATTTTTCATCAAACGAAGAGGTTATAGCCGTCGTCCTTCCGTGGTTGCAGTCCTAAGACTGGTTTGCAGCAATTTGAACTCTTCTCCTCCATTCCCCTCTGTCCTGTGCGGCTCTTTTTAAGTCTGTGTATGTTGAGCAGCGCACGTCCACCAACAGGTCCTCCAGGTACTCTCGGCGTGGGCGTCCCCTAGAGTTTGTCCCCTCGGTCGTGCCCTCCATTATGGCATGCAAGAGGCCCTCTTGTCGTATTATATGACCGATCCATCTTGCACGCCTTTCGGACAGGATCCTGAGCAGGTGCCTTCCTCCTTCGATTCGTTGGAGAACCTCTTCATTTGTGATGCGGTCTCTCCAGGAAATTCCTAATAGTCTTCTATAGGACCACATCTAGCCGTCGTAGAGTAATAGTCTTCTATAGGACCACATATAGCCGTCATAGAGGAGTATTTTGCAGGCCTTCCAGAAAGTCACTTCCGTGATTGGACAACAAAGTTGGAAAATCGTTGGACCAAGTGTATTGATCTTATGGGAGACTATACTGAGCAATAAAAGTGATTTCCCCCCAAAAAAATGTATTTTCATTTCCGCTTTCAAAACTTTTTGACTAACCTAGTAATTAGTAATATTTTCTCTGACCTGTTGAGACGAAGGAACTGAGCATGATAGGAATATCAGTAATTGGGCTTTGAATATTTGGTTTTATTTATAAATTATACATTTTGTTTGAAAGTCTTGATTAATTTCCTGTTTTTTTTAAATAAAAAAATAAATGTATCATAATATAAATAGGCCAAAACCCGCACGGTTGTCGCCAAATTTTCCTAACACGACAAAGCCTTCTCCATGTCCTTATTCTGAGTGAGTGTTGCCTCAATCAGAAAATTATTCTGGGGTCTCAGAAATGTCACACAAGAAATTATTTAAATCAAAACAGCGGCGTTGTAGTTTTCGTAAGAAATGCTTTATTTATGAAATTTATATGACACACGCTAAAAGATTGAAGAGAAAAACGGGATGTAAATTTATGCGATAAATCGGTCCCATTTAATGTGTAAATCCAAGAACATGTGTTGGAATATCAACATGTTTTTGAAATTATGAAATACCGAAGTGTATACGAGTATATCATATTTTTTTAAGTGTTGTGTTTATATAAATAACATTATTATCGATATATTATAAACATAACACTTGTTGAAAAACTTGATGGTTACTGGAATTTAATGTATTTAATAAATTTAATTTAAGTCAAGTACAGAATTGAATCGTCTCGTGCGGCTTTTAATAAAATGAGAAGCGTATTCTGCGATGATAATTTAAACGTGAAACTTCAACAACGGTTAGTCAAATGCTACGTTTGGGCAGTGTTATTGCATGGAGTGGAATCATGGACCCTAAAAGTTGGTAGTATGAACCGACTGGAAGCATTCGAAATGTGGATACACCGGAGAATGCTACGGATACCCTGGACGGATATGGTCAGCAACACGAGGGTTCTTCAAAGAGCTAAAGTTGATAGAGAGTTGCTGACTACTATTAAAATCCGAAAGGTGTCCTATTTGGATCATGTACTTAGAGGAGCAAAGTACAAATAACTGCACCTGATCATCCAAGGCAAAATATAGGACCGAAGAGGTGTTGGCAGGAAGCAAATCTCCTGGCTCCGCAATATATGTGATTGGACTGGTATAAGGAGCGTCGGGGATCTTTTTCGGGCTGCCGGGGACAAAGATGCTTTCTCTCAGGTTATATTCAACGTTGGGGTGACCTGACATAACACTGGGAAGAATAATAGAGAATTATTTCAATAATGGATGCTGAAACGAGATGTCAGGGTACAAATACTTCTTGCTTGGATCATATTCACTGTTGATGTATAAATTATTATACGACATTTATAATTTACGCGAGTGTAAAGAATTTTCATTTTATCTCAATCATTCTCTATTCAATTCGATAAGATTAATTTCCAAGCACTATTTCTAACTGCCACGTAAAAATATATGCTCAGTAACAAATTTTTCGTCCACATTCCATGACTTAATATAGTAGAAAATGAAACATCTGTAGATAAACTATAAATCCAGAGAGATTACAAGTGATTTTCTGAATTTCTTCTTTGTTTCAATGAGAGAAAACCTAATGGGATCACTCCATTTGGTGGAAGCCAGTCCTCGCGACTTTGCACCCTAGGGAAAATCCACCACCATTACATTATATTTTGGATATGAATTCAACCTTATTTTAACACCTACTCATCTTTTACGAGACCAAACACTATATACAGTTGCTAACTGTCAAACGGCCTCATTAAATTATGTTAAACATATTAATTTATTATGATAATTTAATCTTCATTCATACATGAAATGTTTAACTCTTTCATTACATCAACATTTATGGGTTTCGGTTTTAATATTTAAAAAGTTTAAGGGATTAATAATGCTACGAAGAAAATAAATTTCCATCGCCAAATTTGGTCTTAATATGAAACTTATTCAATCATTGACGAAATTTCTAGACATAACAAAATTTTATATTCCACAAAATTATGAATCTTACGAAACTAAGTATATACGCTACTGCTTTAACCTGTATAAATCGGGTCATGTCAAACATGAAAGCTACTTTGAAAAGTTGGCAAGAATAGAAATATCGTTCATGGGAAATTTTCGCCTTACTCGAATTGTTCTTTTATGAGTAAGCCGAGAATTATGAACTTTGATAAAGGACGCGGGGGGCTTTACAACAAAGAGTACACAGTTGTAATATTTCATCTCCATTGATATATGTATGGGAGAAAACGGCCCAATTTTAAGGTGTGTAGAATAAGGTTCTAAAGCCGCTTTCATGCTCCTTCCAAACGTTCCAGAGTTTGGACACTTTAAATTACTTGCGAGTTCTGTGAACGCGGGGTTGGGATGTTTGAACTTGTCATCCATACAGAAGTGCCTATTTTAGCTCTGTGGTTTTATGGAGTACAATGAGATATATATTGCAGATGAGAAAATAAGTTTTGACTGCAATACCAATATAATGCAGCTATAATTACAAGAAATAAACATGAATATTGAAATCATAGTATTTTTATAGAATTTTAAGCACTGTCAAACGAAAAAAAATAGAATACATTACTTTGTTATTATATTAATTTAATTAATCCTCGCTACAAGTGTTTATAGCCTCGTTATATATAGTTATATCTCTACAATCTCGTTATATATAGTTTAAGCCGAAAACTATAATAAAAAAAATAAGACTTTGAATATTGAAAAATATATTTTATCAATTTTGTGGTGTCGTGTTAATAGTTTTATACAATAAAATAAATGAAACATTAATTGTCTTTGCATTCATCGCTGTTTAATTTAATGTGAACACTTCAAATTTCAAACACATTTGACTTCTTGGCCAGGAGATAAGGAATTCGAGGCGCAAGAACCCAAGCGATGTTTCCTTATCAACTCACGAAGGAAGCAAAGGTCTTTAAAATTGGTGAAATCAATAAATAAAAAAGGTTCGCAACATTTATTATCAGATCGTTCTCTTCACATCTCTCATACAATTTACATATAAGATTCTGTAATTAACCCTCATTATCCGCTAACAATAACATGCCATCAGTATAAACAATCCGCACATATTCTCGTTCGATATACGAGTAAGTATGCCACCCATTGACCTCTGTAGTTTCTTTACAAATGAATTAATCAAACAACTTAACCCCTTTTGAAATATTCAACCACTCGGTCAAGGCACCGTTCATATATACCATACACACCTGCTCCACTTTCCGCACACAATGTAGCAATACCACGTATTAGTATATTATAATATACATTCAACACTATATTCATTCAATATTTTCCATAGCTTCCCTCTTATCACGCGGTCATATAATTTTTCCAAGTTCACAAACGAACAATAGACCTTTGTATTTTTGCAATACATTTTTCCACAAAGCACTCATAAATAGAAAATCCGATTCACGCATTCTCCGACACTTAAAACCCACACTCTCTTTTCGGTCTTTTTTTCTCGCTCTTTCTATCAATATTTTTCGAAAAGTAGAGAGTAAATAATTCAAAAGAAACCATGAAAAGCATTATTTTTTAATACTATCAATAATTTGGAAAGAAAAAGGATAGAGAATGAACAGTAGAATACAGAAAAGGCAGACAATATGTCTTTGAATAGAGATATAACGATTTTAAGTCGATGTAACGACTTTGTGGGGTAAGCAGAGTTAATAAAACTCTTTTCAAGAACACAACTTTCACTTCCTCCATATTCAAACATCTCATCATGCAATATATTCTATTATTCAATCTTTTTAATTTACCGTCTTTTAAAATCTGATCTATATAATCCAGTCATGTGTTTCTCGGTCTACTTCTCCCACGCACACCTTGCACTTACTTATATACTCGCTTAGTCATGTATTTAGTCATGTATTCATTCTCTTAGTCATGTTTTCATTCTCTTCACAGTTCAAAGCTCCTTTCCTCATCTGACTTAAAATATTAATTTTATCCATGCATTCATTTAACATGCGATGTCTTTGTTCCACCCCAATAAATAAATAAGAACATTGACACCACATTTTTTTCTTAGTGCAAACATCTCACCAACATGAATCTCAATTTTATCGTTTTGCTAAATCCTAGTCTCACATCCATACGTCAAGATGGGGCACCCCACACTATTATGTATTGTCATTATTGGTACATTTGATATAACACAGTTGTTGTGTATTATATTGAGTGCTCCGTTTATATTGTTTCCTGTATTTATTACTCTTATTTTAATATCACACATAAAATACTGCCCAGACAACAGAACACATCAACCTGCTCCAGTATCTCTAAGTTAACCCATATATCGCAAACATTTTTACATCACCTCTTTCTATAACCATAACTTTTTTTTGAATAAAAGTATAGATATGATCGAAGTCATAGGTATCCTTATGGTATACCTTCGAACACTAGGCGGAAAAAGTGCCTGTGTCGTTCGAGGAGAATAGCACAGCGCGGGGTTCGAACCGACGACATTCTGCATGGAAGTCCAGCGCGTTACCGTGCGGCCATGCACCTGATAAACCTTTGATTTAGCAACATTCATTTTAAAACCTTTTACTATGCATCTGTAATGAAGCTCACTTATGATCAGCGGCGGCTGGCCCCAAGGTGCGCTGGTGCGCTGAGCACCAACGCACCTCGAGACGCTGAGCGAATGTGAAATATCGCTGTCTCACGGTTTATTGTATGTCTCTGTCTTCCCTAAATGAGTTTGCGTTTCCGTCCGTCCGTATTGGAGATCGCTCCGGTAGTATTGGCAAACTTGGCCGGTCAATTTGAAAGAAATGTTTTTTTTTAATTTTACTTAAAAAAAAATTTAATTTTCACTTAAATAAAAATATTCGTACTATTTGTCAGTATTATTATACATATTTAATATATAAAAATATTTAACATTTTTTGAAGTCATATAATTTCATTATAGCGAATTATTTCTCCGGTTCAGCGCACTAACACACCTCTAGACTAGCCACCGCTGCTTATAATATCTAAAATCGCCTTTATTTTCAGCAAGCATAACTACCCATGTCCTCACCACACAGTAGTCCACATACATTTACTTCGATCAAACTTAATTAGGCGATGTAATCTTTTTATTGCATTTTCAAGTTTTTGAAGCAATCCAATGAGGGTACAAGTGTCATAGCAAAACTCTTACTGAAAATCAGAACATTTAACAGTTTGTTTTTTCTTTATCGAAGATAAAACGGCACTATCGTATTTATTATACAGTGAATCATTTCCGCACGTCCCAAGCGAGAGGATCCCCTGGGCAGGTTGGGAGGCTGTTCACTGTGCTCTGTTTACTAAAAGCCCGAAATAATTCATGAGCGTTGATGTATAAGTTTTGCTGAAATTCAGGCTATGCCGGAAGTAAAGTACGGCAAAATATCTGTATTCAATCTATTTGTGATAAACGCCGGTAATAGTATGAACAATTGATAATACTAACAAGTACATATTTCGTTTTTTAAAGAGTATCCTTTCAATCGAAGAGTGTGGCCGGGAGACAATATTGTCTTCAACTCTAGTATACGCGAGCTTTCGAGTTCAGAATCTCGAAGTAGGCGTGTTGACAACACGATCGGTGCGTGAGAATATTGTTACCAAACGAACTCTTTTAACTAGACTGGCACCTTTTTTTTAAGGTACCATCGATAATCAAAATCGAAGCCCCCTGGTGGAATTTAAGAATGTTATTACTAGAGTACGGCTATTTCGATTGATTTTTTTTTCAACTGAAGTGTTGAGAAAGATGAAACAGAGCATTCTTAGATGGTATGGACACGGGAAACGAGTGAATGAAGAAAGACTAACAAAACAAATATACAGTGCAAACCCGAATGCAAAGCGTGGTTGAGGAAGACCAAGAAAACATGGTTGGATCAAATTAATGATATTTTGAAAGAAAGAAAAGTAAGATAAATTGTATGCGGTGTGGATATGGAAGCTGCGAAGTTTGTGTGTTAATATAGAAAAGTCTGGCGCTCTGTCTTCTATGCATATCCCGACAGGGAAATAGCGTGATGATATGTAGGTATATTAGTGTATTCCAGTCGGTGGCCATGGCTTAACGTGTGGATCGTTCATAGTTCAAATCCTTGCGGATTCACTTATGAACTGGTAAACTCGCAGACCATATTACTTATAAATTACTAATCATTGATTCTTACAAGGATAGAGAAACATTACCAAATTGTGACTCCTTTAACTATCTTGGGTAACTCATCCATAGCGATGGAGGATGTGCAGCAGATGTAACACATATAATTAGTGTGGGATGGATGAAGTTTAGATCGATGACGGGAGTTCTATGTGATTCGAAAATGCCAGTAAAGTTAAAAGGAAAAGTTTACCAAACGATTGTCAGACCCGCACTTCTCTATGACTCCGAATGCTGGACGATGTATAACTATTACTCTAGGCAACTAGAAACTGCTGAAATGCGCATGCTAAGATGGTCAGCTGGTGTGTCCCTAAGAGACAAAATAAAAAGCTCACGCATTCGTGAAAGCCTAGGTGTTACAGACATCAACAGTAAGATGGAGGAGAGGCGATTGAGATGGTATGGGCACGTTGGACGCAGAGCACCCGATCACATTGTGAACCAGGCAATCTCCATAGATCTTCCTCGAATAAAAACCAGAGGAAGACCAAATAATTCATGGGTGGTGCAAAAAGATAACCTGATGCAGAGGCACGGCCTGGGGGACGTAGTCCGGGACAGAAGAGCATACAACCTGAGGACGAGGAGAGCTGACTCCAGCAGTATTCGCAGACAGTGAGTTGGGATGGAGCCAGGGAGAAGAAGAAGATTGATTCTTACAGGATATTAAGGAACACAAAAATACCATTTTATCTAGTTAACAAAAGGCTACAGCAGAATGAAGCGGCCGATTGCATAGTCTTGTCATCCCCTTGCCATTAGAACTTAGTTTCTTTTTAGTGGGGGTCATTTTTTTATAGTGCTCAAGCGCAACAGCTCACACACAATTAATCAGTACAGGCACAAGTGTCTATAAGTCATATAGTGGCTGACAATCATTATGAATGATTGCCTATTATATTTATGTATGTCATTAGAGTATATAGTACATTTAAAAACAGTTAATAAATTATTGAAAAACATATTTAATAAATCCGTTATACACATAAAAACCTTGATAAGCCTTATGCCATTTTAAAATTTCTTTCAACCAAACAGAAATATGTTAAAAGGCCATAAATGAAAAACCATACATATTTTTTATTTATAAAATACAGTTCATAAACGTAAAAACGACTGTTAAACGATAAGCGCAAACACTTAAAAATTTTTAAACAGTATGTCGATTATTGAAAACACTGACAATAATTATGGCGCAGGTATTGGGTTTATTAAGACTTAACTAAAAAAGGGATGATAAGAAAATTGGAGTTGGTTAAATAAAACTTGAGGATAAATCTAAGTCTCTGATTCCCTCCAGTGTGAGGTCTAAAAGTAAACGGCTTGATTAAATTAGTGCGTGTATAGACAAATACCGGCCATGGCCTTTGCATGGTCGGGAATGTTACAACAGTTAAAATTTGATACTGCACCCTAGAGCCGATAAAATACGTGTTGTTTCGTTATATTCTAAAACGTTACAAATTGAATATTGCACGGTTATCAAATTTCTTTCAAACGCAGGTAAAATGACGGCAGAAATTAAATGATGTTTGGATGCTGTCTACAAATAATATTTTTCGTCATATTCCACGGTTGAAGATTGGGCTCAACCATTTCGCTTAGGGAGATAATCTATTGAAGATGGCCCTCGTCAAGGCAGATCAGTAGAAGCACTTTTAGGAACGGGTTGTTCCTTAAAGGAAAGATGATGAGGATGACTGTTGATATATAAAATTCGTTCGAAATCGGAATATGCAAAGAGGAATTTTATTGATAAACGTCGGTATTTATAATATTTGTAATGTGTGCGGGAATGCGCAAGAGATATATCGCTGTCTCGTCTTTGCCTTACAATATGTTTATTGTCGTCACATAGGGTATTCGTTGTTTTGACTGACAGCGCAGAAGATATGTTGCTCTCTCCTTTCCTCATGGAATGCGGTCTCCGCTAGTAGTGAGTTGAATGACCGACCGTGTGAACTTTGCCCATTGTTTGTCTCGCATTGTGAAGCATGCGAGTTTGATGACCGGGCGGGCAAAGGTCGCCTCGTGGGTTCAGTGAACGCACGTTTAGTCACATAGTAACTACACACTCAATTCACAATGTTTGATTAAACAGAAATTAATACATCCTTCTATGTAAAATATGTACTGTATTACAGAATAACTATACTGGAAAAAAATTCACCTTTTGTTATATTATTGTGCAGGAAACTTTTGATTTTACTTGATATATATTCACAGTATTTGAATAAAACATAATTGATCCAATAACTAAATTCGGTCCTGCAAGGAAAGGAAGTCGGCTAGTATCGGGTTGGAATAAAATCAACAACGGAGTTTGTTGGCGCAGAAAATGAAAGGGATACAAGAATTCTTGAAGTGTTTCGTATATTTGACAGAGCCCTGATTTTCTTTGCCCGTGATTCCCAATTAAGCACGCACTTTACCAAAAATGTAAATTTGCTCAAGCAATTCTAAATACAAGCTTCGAGATAACCACCCACAAAACCTAGAACAAGTAAAAATACATTCATTAATATTAATAGCGAACTCTTTGAAAATAATCGAGAGGATAACTGTTACCCTGTTTTACTGTTCAATAATTGATAACTGTTATACTGTTCAATATTTTTTTAGTGAAAATATTTGTTAGTAACGAAGAAAACGTTGCGCCAAATATTCAAATTCGAAAGAAAACGAAAAAATTAAAAGAATAATTATGTAAATAAGAAAAATTCTCATTTCATAATATTTTCGAGGCGAGGCGTTAGGTGTAACGTTTTTTTGGTAGTTGAAAGTGTTTCCTTTAAAAAAACAGGTATTATTTTATTGAATAAATATCAGACAAGAGTAATCAAGGATGCCCTACTCTTAGAATTAATGAAACCTACAAAAGAGGCATCTTGTTATTCAGTCTAGATATATATTGGGATGAACGAGCTTAAAACTGAAACCCGGTCGATAAGCATTATTCGAGAAAAGACGCTTGTTAATGACCACGCTTGACTTGTTAATCTGTATAAGAAGCTATGAGGTCCCGGAGGATGCCGTAGAAGGTAGAAGATAGAAGAAGGTAGAAGAATGTGGTAGAAGATGCGGGTTTAGGATTGGACTTCACAACCACTATAATCCTGTACTAAAATATCACATCCCTTAAGCATTTTTTTAATAAAAAACGATAGCTTATAGGAACTACGGTCGTCCCTGAATATTGTCAACACGCACGGTCAACGACCAACGAAACGACCTTCGGATATGTCCAAAGGTCGCATACCAGAACATTAATATTGTTTACCCGCAAATACTATTTACGATACATTCCACAGTAGAAAGAGAACGCATCGCGCTGTCTCGCCGTTTTCGCCAACAAATTATCTACCCACAATATTATTCGCGACGTCTGCAATATTTCGATCGACCACCTCGGCACGCACAGAGGGAGATAAAAATATATTGCGGGCGCACTCACGCGCCCCGTTCTGAATATGTATCAATACCTACTTACCGATAAATAAAGAATCATTAATCATTTGACCATTCATCACTGTTTTTTATTAATTGATTATTCACTCTCACTTTCCGCATTGCTAATCGACGTATTTTATTTAAATACCAAACAATCAAAATCATCAGCACGTCCAACAAGGACATTCGCTAAAAGCTTATGAATTTCACTTCAGACTTAACACGAGCCACAAGGTTATCTGCATTGAACGTTTAGACATACATCAAGATTTTTCTAGACCAGGGATATTACGAAAAATTCCAATAAATTTTTAACCATTTGCCGTCTCTTCAGTTTTTCAAAGGATTTTGTTTTTTTATCTCAAAATGTAATACTTTCAAAAAATTTAATACGAGTATCTATAATTTTTCTTAAAATTGAGGTAACATCAAGAAATTTCTCAAATCTTTGTCACTTAGTATGCGCGCTCACAGCATCCAGCGGAGGAATATGGGGTGGACGGCCAGAGGGGTAATCCTGGTCTAAATTAGTGAGCACATCAAAGCTGCCCCTCGTCCCACTGGCTCCTGCTTATCCATTCAGTGGCGCTCCGACCGGCCGCACGGTGGCGCGTCATTAGGGGAAATTAGCCATGGCCTCGGATGTATTGCGAGGGTAATTTTGGTACCAAGAAATATAATCTGGACTAAACGATATCTGTAAAAGAGAAAGGTTCCCCATAAACAGCATAAGTTTGGTTTCGTTAAGAAATTCAGTAAAATTACCTTAAAATATGTAATACGAAGAGCGAGGCTTCAAAAAGAAAAATTATCTCTAAGTTATTCCATGACAACTTAATACACGCTTCGTTTTTTACCTCTAAACCTTTAAAATTTTCTTGATTTTTAGTTTACACTTAGTATGTATGGAAATGACCTAAAATTCGAATACGATATATCACGGACCTACAGTATGTCGAAGACTGCTCAGATGTATTATTCTGTTGAACACCAGCAATAAATGCTTACCTCAAGTCGCTCTTAAATTAAGTGCTTCCAATACCAAGATTATATCTTAAGAAAATATCCATCTACATTTATGTAAATGGACAGATCATATAATCAGTGCAGCATTTCAATTACTTGGGTAGCATTGTGAATTACAAAGCAAATATGGATGACAAAATTTAGAATAGATTAAGTGCAGCTTCCCATGCGTTTTGGATTTTTCGTGGACGAGTGTTTGATAATCACGATTTAACGCTGAAAACCAAAACGGCAGCATTTTAAGCAATAATTTCACTATATTTGATATATGGATAATCATAGGTTCTCTACAGACGGCACTCGAAAAATGTCAGCACAGGCACCCCTAGCAAATAATGAAGATTCGATGGTAACATAGTGATGAAGTTTATAGGTTCCCTACAGACGACACTCGAAAACTGTCAGCAGAGGCACTTCTGGCAAATAATGAAGATTCGATGGTATCATAGTGATGAAGTTTATAGGTTCCCTACAGACGACGCTCGAAAATGTCAGCACAAGCACCTCTAGCAAATAATGAAGATTCGATGGTAACATAGTGATGAAGTTTATAGGTTCCCTACAGACGACACTCGAAAACTGTCAGCAGAATCACCTCTGGCAAATAATGAAGATTCGATGGTATCACAGTGATGAAGTTTATAGGTTCTCTACAGACGACACTCGAAAACTGTCAGCAGAGGCACCTCGAGCAAATAATGAAGATTCGATGGTAACATAGTGATGAAGTTTATAGGTTCCCTACAGACGACACTCAAAAAATGTCAGCAGAGGCATCTCTGGCAAAGAATAAAGATATGATGGTATCATATTATGAAGCTTTGAGAAGAGAAAATTGCTGAAGCATTGAGATTCTGGTGTTGTGTGCTGGTCTGCGTAGGTTTGGACACGTGGCTCGCATGTCTGAATACACTCGCAAAAATATCCTCTTTAGCAAGCTCATGTAGGGCAGAAGAAAGCATGGTGGACAGCGAAAAACATATAAGAACGTACTGCATGAGACGCTTAAAATCATTAATGCTCGGCATAACTGAGAGTCAACAGCAACAGATAGAGACAAATGGCGTATAACTATTGCTAGTTATCAGGGACTCATTGGAGAAAGAAGACGCAGACTGCACATACTGAAACTCCTTGCCCTATTTGCAACAGGATATGCCTATAAAAATAGGCTTAAATATTTATGTTCGGTGGCACCAACGTCAAGTATCCCGATCCTCCCTTTGTACTATATTATGACATCTATTATATTCGTGATGAGGTAATGAGCATTCATTCAAAGAAGTTAAAAAAAAACGCCAAAATAAGTAAAAACCTGCGTTTTTTTGGAAACACATAATGGCTGATAATTCTTATGTTAAAAGGTAAATAATATAGGTAATCGAACAAAAATAAGTAAATCTTTTCAAAAACTGAAAAAAAAATTTGGCGTACGAACTGTAAACCAAAAATCAAAATCTAAAGCCATCAATTTTTTTTTTTAATTAATTATGATGTGGCCTAGTTAGTAAGACACCTGTCTTCCAACCCGGAGGTTGCGGGTTTGAATCCCGCTGGAACTCAGATTAAAAAAAAAGGATTCCAGTCTGGTTTTCACTAAAGGCCTCTTTAAAATTTTACTGGTTGGCTTGAAGATATTGTAGCATGGCAATAAGCCCGCCAGGTTGTACCATATGCAACGAAAGTGTAATACAATTCAACGATTTCACGTGAAATAATCCTCCCATTAAATAATTCACTGACTTGTATTTAGAAATATTACCATAATCATTTGAACTAATGATATGATCATGTATTTGAATATCATTTTTAACTCAATATAAAAATAAGGCAGCGAACAAATTTTCAGGTTCTGTGAACTTACTTTAGTGTATTATTTATAGTTAAGGCATTAACATTGTGGAAGTTTATTTGTTTTATCAAACACTGTTTATTCCACTTTTTTGTAACGGTATAACTGAGGTAATGGTAAGTGGAATGAACAGTGTTTGATAAAACAAATTATGTTACAATACTTTAGTGTGTTGAACAATCGAAACTGTTCTCCAAATCTGCGTGAAAAAAACATTTTTTTCTGAAAATGGATTGTACCTTCGATCTGAGGGTAAGAGAATCCTTTATAATTCCAATACATCTTTTGGGGTCCACCCTGCTTCACTTTCGATTTTCTCGGCATAGAAAAATAAAAAGCTCCATTCTTCTTAAAATACCCCTCGTACATGAATCCATTTCCATATCCATCCATTTTTAAGTACCATTGATATTGAGATTTGTCTTTCATTCTTATTTTTACAAGTAAATAATACGTTACTTTTCATTCATTATACTTAAGACACGGCCATGGATATAGAAAATAATACGTAATGAAACGCTGAATTCAGGTTTATTGGAGAAAAAAAATATGCGACAAAACAATATGTTTACCTGAAGTATTTAAAAAAAACGATCCAAAATTTATACACATACATACATACTGCCACGCTATCTTCCTGTCAGGGTAGGCAGGGAAAACAGAGCGACTTTCCTATTTTGACATACATCCTTCGTCTCTTCCACATCTATATATTTTCTCATACAATTCCTACGATTTATCTAACGTTCTACGATACCTTCTTTCAAAATATCTTTAATTTGATCCAACCATACTTTCCTTGGTCTTCCTCTACCACGCCTTCCACTCAAATTTGTTTTGTTAGATCTTTTTTATTCGTTCATTCTACATGCCCAAACAATTTCAGACAGCTCTTCTTCAACTTACTCAACATATCAGCCTTAAGTTAACATTCATCCATAATCCCTCCATTCTTAATCCATAATCACTCCATTCTTAATCCATAATCACTCCATTCTTAATTCATAATCAGTCCATTCTTAATCCATAATCACTCCATTCTTAATCCATAATCACTCCATTCATAACCCATAATCAGTCCATTCATAATCACTCCATTTTTAATCCATAATCAGTCCATTCTTAATTCATAATCACTCCATTTTTAATCCATAATCACTCCATTCTTAATCCATAATCACTTCATTCTTAATCCATAATCACTCCATTATTAATGTATTATTTTCAGTGCACGCATTGCTGCGGCATTTATTCGTTTTGTTTTTCAGTATTTTTCCACGTCCACTTTAATATTGAATATGGTAAATAAAATACCATTTTATTCCTTCCATAAAGTCAGCATCATTCATTACTTTTTTACGACACTTATATTTTCTTGAGTGCGAATAGATCCTTCCGAGACGCAATAAAAATACTTAAATTGAATCAAATTTAAAAGGCGACGCTGATAACGAATATAATAACCAAAAGAATCAATACCGCTCCGAGTATCAAAGGGAAAATGGGTCAAAGGAGAAACTGAAAGATCAAAGACTTGCTGCAAAAAATATTTTTCCCTGCGAAATTATGGCGCCGCGAGTCCTTTTTGAACAATCTATATATATAAACAACTAAATCTTCAAGTATATACGACTACATGTAGCTTTATTTTAAAATCTCATCAAAACGCCGTTTCCCTGTCGGCGTAAGCAAAGAGAAGAGAGTGGTAGAATTTTCCGTAACGATTTACTCGTACATTTTAGTTGAATTCTTTCTATGTTATTTATAGTTAAAGTGTTAATACCATGGAGGTTTAAAGACATTGTAATTTGTGGAGTCTTGTTTGTCCTCCCCTGATAATGAGGTGAAAACCTTGAAACCGGTAGGGTTATACCATTATATAAAGTGGCATAAACATTGTTAGACTTAACAAATTACAATGAATTTTTTTTCTCATTTCTTTTCAATTATATATTTTTCAATCTTATTTACTTTATCCAATATATTATAATATGAGAACTTTTCTTAAAAGTTTATCATATACACATACGTATTATCACGCCATTTGAGTCAAATAAAACTTTGCTCTCGATTTAAAAATGTGAAAATTACTTGTTTTAATTAATAATTTAGGTCCGTATAAACTAAAAAGAAAAAGAAAGAGATTTCTCCCTTTATCCTGCAAAAGAGCGGGCGCTGGAAGGGTCCAGAAAGAAGGCCCAGAAGTGTCTCCCCGCTCATCTATGCCGAGCATTGTTTACAATTTACAAGTGGATAATTTGCTTAAAACTCCCTTTATTTATCATTTCGCCCAGCCGTCAAAATGACAAGCTTAATTCCAATTTTATAAAATGAAATTCCACAAAAGGTTTGGCTCATTTACAAAGGAATTATTGCGAATAAAGCAAATATTTTATTCTTCTCAGGCATTTCCAGCGGCCGACATGTTCAAATCTCCTACTGAAAATTCGCCGATCCTTCGGGTGTTTCAGAGGACAAAGGCTTAAATTAGACTCAACCCGGAATACATGTGTGGACATCCATTTTGCCTGTGTATGTCGTGAATGAAGTCATTTTTTATTTATTATCTACAAACAGAGAGCTCAGGACTAATGAAAATGAGAATTTATGATTCCTCCTGTGGTGAAGCGTAATTATATTCATATTTAAGGGTGTGATCAATAGAAAGGGGCTCAAAATAGAATGTAGAAAAGGAGAACCTAGGCTTATGAAGATTTTAGGCATTAATAATAAAAGATACAATCATAATAAAAAAAAACAGCAACAACTAAATATACAATCACAATGAAAAAAAAAAACAGCAACTGCTAAAAGATACAATCATAATGAAGAAAAAAAAACAGCAACTGCTAAAAGATACAATCATAATGAAAAAAAAAAAACACAAAAGTCTATAAGTACACACGTCATTCATACTCGTACCTCTCACAAAAATACAATATAAACAGATATTAACACATTACGGGACCGTTTTAAGGCGGGCAACCCGCACTGAACCGAACCGGGCGTCACTCTGATATTCATGTACATACATACCATCACGCAATTCCCCTGCGGGAAAGGTAAAAATAACTGAGTGTGTGAAATCTGACTATTTCCATATCTCCTTAGACATCATTCGTCTGTTCTACACCCATGCACCTTCTCTTACATCTCCTACGATTTCTCTGACTTTTTACGTTTTAATTATTGAAAAAATCATTCATTTTATCCAACCATACTTTCGAAATTTCGTCTTTCTTTACCACGCCTTTCACTCACATTTACACAATATATTTGTTTTGTTAGTCTTTTTTCATTCATTCGTTCCACATGGCCAAACGTTCTCACAGTGCTCTTCTTTATCTTACTCAATACATCAGCCCTATTCCACATCAATATTTCCTTCTTAAACAGCAATTCGATTCATTAAGTGGTGTAACGTTTTTCTAAGAACTTTAAGTTCTTGTATCTTCTTCTCGTATTCTTATTCTACATTATACTTCAACGACTAATAAAAAAATTGAAATCAAAGAAAATTGTGTATTTATTCAAGAATTAAAAAAAATTGAATTGAAAAAAAACCGCTCAATTTGAAAGACCCTTTTTATTATTTTTTATAAATCTTTCATAATTCATTCTTTCCACGTTTTCCGAACCATATCAACGTTCCTTTCATCGTCTTAAGACTGTATATTCGCTTAAACTGTATAATTTTCTTACGGCATCATTCCTAATTTTGTGGTACATTGTTCTTTCATACATTCTACGCAACGTGTTTAGTTCTACTGCATTTATCTTATTTCCTTTATTTTTTTTTTGACGCGTCCAGTTTCATTTACATATCCTAATGTTGGTACCAATATTCCATTAGCTACTAGCTTCGCTTCCCTTTAACTGCTCCGGTCGGCAGACAAATTCTTTAATCCACATTATTGCCAGCTGCTACTTTACTTTTGATATTGCACTTATTTTTTTTAATAAATTTAAAAATTTTGAGTGGAACAACTTCAGAATATTGCGATGTAAGTAGCTGACATGAATGGGGTATCGTTATAACTTTCAAGAAACCATTATAATTTATCGCTATAAATGCATGGTTTTTATAAAATATATTTTCACAAAAACCTTTCACAAACTCCATAGATGCACTAGTAAAATGATTAATGGGTTCAGAAAACCCTTTTTTCGAAAATCTAGAAAAGAAAAATAGATTAGGGTTTTACGAGTTATTTTTATATCGTTCATGTTTTTGATAAATGTAGTTGATTTAGATGATCGGCGCTGGTGTTAATTTTGGTTAAAATATTTGCTTTGTATTTTGGCATCTCGGGTTCCATTTCAGAAGTACAAATTATGGAACGATTTTCTAACTTTTTTTTAGTCATATGTAGATCGATAATGGTATAACGTTTCTTAATGAACAAACTAAAAAAGTTATAACGTACTATTATGATTTTTTTTAAAAGTGTTATATTTTAATAATGAAAGATTGAACCAAGTTGAGGAATCCTGTTATTTGAGTGGTATTTTTTCAGATGATGGAAGAGTTACGTGGGATATCGAACGGTGTGTAGCGATAGGGAACAAAATGAATGGGAACAAAAATATATATACTCGAACCGGAGAGCATCCAAGTCCACATCCACAAAAATATGATAGTCCACAATAGTATATTGGTGCCAACTTTGATGTATGGGAATGAAACGTGGACGCGAAGAAGATTGATAAGAGTCGAATAAACATAGTAGTTTTCTCTTAGATAAATATATGGGGTGATAATGTATGACTGAAGTGAGTAGGGATAAATGTAAACTTAAAGCTGATGTATAGAAGATCATTTTTAGATGGTCTAGGCATGTGGAACGAATGAATAAACACAGAAAGAATAAAAAAAACAAATTTGCAGAGCAAATGTATGACCAAAGAAAGTGTGGTTGGATCAAGTGAAGGATATTCGAAAGAAAGAAATGTAAAATGTCCTCAGTGAGATACAGGTAAAAGCCTAGTTTACTGGGGACACGACAAATGAAAGGCAACAAACCCAGATCCATTAAAATTGTGTGTCCGAATTAAATTACCTGTTGTTTTTTCGCAAATTACGTACATTTCTTGTGATGTGTAAAATAAATAAAAAAAAATAATAATAAAAAGTCGAAGAAATCGTAAGAGTTGTATGAGAATGTTTGCGGACGCAGAAGAGTCGAAAGTTATGTGTTGCAATATAAATCTGGCGCATTTGTCTCTCTGCCTACCCCGACCGAGCAACGGCGTGATGGTATGTATGCACAAAAGAAAAAAATAAGAAAGAAAAGCAATTAGTCCCAAAAAAATAAAATACTCCAAAGGGAAAATATAACAAACAAAGTTCAAGCCTCCATGTGATATCCATATTGTTTGCTAAGAAATAAAAAGAAAACTGCGGAAAAAGAAACTATTTGTAGAGAAGGGGGGAAGAAAAAGAAGCGGGCAGAGAAGGCGCACCAATCCAATAAAACGTTTACAATACAAATATAAAAAGATCGCGTTTCACATGGGCCTCCACCTCTTTAGCAGATCGTTGGCTTCTCAGTCAGAAGACCTTAAGTGACATTTTTTTATTAAACCCTCGATATTTTATTATCTGAATGTGTGTCATAAATGTTATTGCATACACTAGAATTTAGCGGATTGAGTGCTATATGATTAATTTCTCCAATTTACAAGTAAGATGGTTCAAGGAAAGCCAAACTGAGAAATATTTTTTGGTGTACTCGTATTATTGAGAATTGAACTTAGAGCACTTTGGTAGAGTCACAAGCATTATATCGACTAAGCAACGAGGTCGTCAATTTAATAGTTTTATACTAGAAGGCATAAATAAATTTTTATTTTAGATTCATGTTTTTTTGTTTATTAAGTTCTAACTCTACCGATATTTTTTTGTTTATTAAGTTCTAACAGTACCGATATTTTTTTGTTATTAAGTTCTAACTCTACCGATATTTTTTTGTTTTTTAAGTTCTAACTCTACCGATATTTTTTTGTTTATTAAGTTCTAACTCAACCGAGAGTATTAAGTTCTAACTCTACCGATATATTAAACTAAAGTTTAATCTTGGCAAAATAAGGTTCAAATACGAGTAAATTAACGCTGTGGAGATATACGAAGGTCGATAATAAAATAACGAGATATGTTTATTTCGCGGGTTGTTAGTTTTTTAATGAGACCATCTTTTTCCTCGCGTTGGCGACACTGTGAGTGATATACGGGTATATTTAATTTTTTATCTAATTTGGATGGGTAGTTTGTGTTTGACAGGTGATTTTTTTCATTTAAAAAATGACTGGACAAAGATTTTTTTGAGGTTTACGCCAGTTGCGTGAGGCAATCCGAATTGTGGGCAAACAACTCCTGGATTTTGTACCACGATAATATACCGACCCACATTTCACAACTATTCGTGAATTTGTGGCCAAAACCAACAGTGTCGTAATGCCGCAGCCACCGTATTCACCAGATATGCCCACCTGCGACTTCCCTTTCCAGAATATGAAGAGGACATTGAAAGGATAACATTTTGCGACCATAGGTGAGATAAATGCATAATCGCTCAGTGAGCGAGCTAAAAGCTATCCCAAAAAGTGTGTTCTACAAATTATTTACAGATTGGAAAAAAACGTTGGCAGAAGTGTATTATATTAATATCCAATGAGGACTAATTTGAAGGGTTAAAGATTAATATTAATTATTAAATAAATATTTTTTTATAAAAATGAATATTTTCGTTATTTTTTTATTTTTGTACGTATACTACAAACACAAAGTGAAATGTTTTTTTATGAATGAAGACACCAGAATTGAATGCATATATAAAATGTTTTATGTAAGATGAAGGAAGTGTGGACGTGAAAAAATACTAAAAGGAGCGGAATAAATGCTATAGAATGCTTGCGCTGAGAAGAATATATACTCGTATATAGGGTGACAATGTACTTGTATAAACAAGCAAATACAGAACATCGTATAAGTTGCACGATACGGTGTATGGATGTAGAAGAGGTGAAGGATGTATCGAGATAGGAAAGTCTGGCGCTCTGTCCTCTGCCTACTCACTGTGGAAAATGTCATGATGGAATCTATGTAAGAAAGTATGGACGTGTGAAGAAAATGAACGAAGATAGAATTACTTAGCAAATATACGCGTCAGAATTGCATGGTGAGCGTACTCGTAGTATGGGTAGACCAATTTTTTAAAGAAGGGAAATTAAAAAGAAAGAATTACGGAACATTGGATATGACGATAAAAGGTAGACTTCAGTATAAAAGATAGAAACATTAATCGAGATAATATTAAGTTGAAACTTCGTATCGAACACCAATTGCTTACATATTTGACCATTGTCTAAGGTGACTCTGACATATATTTAGCAGATCACAAGAAATATAAAGTCAAAATAATTATTCTGGCGGATTTTTGAACACTAAACTCCGCAAAATTCGCATAAGGTAGTCTAGTCCTTGAAGGATATTGTTATATTGGATGGATGCTGGGTACAGACAGATCCCTAGGCCCTTCAAAGTTCCCGGGATGAATGGGATACTCGAGGAACTTTAGGGGATGAAGAAATGAGGGATGGTTGTATTCTCATACTATTTGCTACACAAGCATGTATGGACGTTAAAGCATAAGAGAGATTTTATTTTACTTTTTGTAACAAAGAATTGTTAAGGATTTATAATAAAAATATATTTATTTCAATTTTTCAGGTAAATATAGAGCATACCTATAAAATCAATATTACACGCAGTGCAATGACACTTGAACAAAGTTAATGACACTTGAACAAAGCGCAATGACACTTGAACAAAGTTAATGACACTTGAACAAAGCGCAATGACACTTGAACAAAGTTACGGCACACACGTACGAAAAAAAATACTGAAAATAAAAAAGAATGATAAACAAGATAAAAAGGCAAAGAAATTTAGAACACATCAAGAAATAATCACCACAAATTAACTTAATGACCAAGTTTCTTAAAATTACCGTTCAACGACTCATTATCCCAAAATACATTTATGTAATTCGATATTATACAAAATTATCTTTTTATTGATTTGTAAGTTCAAGCTGGCAGCCGCGGTCTAATGGTTTTCATTTATGCTTAGCAAGCAGGCGACCCAGGTTAGATTCCTAGCGGATTCATTTCCCAAACTATTTTTGATCTTCTTCTTCTCAGTGTCATGTCAGATCCCCCCAACGTTGAATATCACTTGAGAATAGACATCTTTATCCCGGCAGCCCGAAAAAGATCTCCAACGCCCCTTATGCCAGTCCAATCACGTATATTGCGGAGCCAGGAGATTTGCCTCCTGCCAACACATCTTCGGCCTTCTATTTTGCCTTGGATGATCAGGTGCAGTAATTTGTACTTTGCTCCTCTAAGTACATGACCCAAATAGGACACCTTTCGGATTTTAATATTAGTCAGGAACTCTCTATTAACTTTGGATCTTTGAATAACCCTTGTGTTGCTGACCATATCCGTCCAGAGTATGCGTAGCATTCTCCGGTGTATCCACATTTCGAATGCTTCCAGTAGGTTCATACTACTTACTTTGAGGGTCCATGATTCCACTCCATGCAATAACACTGACCAAACGTAGCATTAGCTATTTTTGATACATTGCCTATATTGCGGTGTCTGAGATTACTCAAAGGACGCGTTCCACTTGGTTTACATCAGCGTCATCATCATAATTCATGCTTCACTCGTTCCTATCATGGTCATATTGTTACAGTTGGTCGGCATTCCAGCACTTGAGATTTTACATCAGATAATATATCATACATTCCGATATATCGGTCATTCGTGTCTGGCATACATGCTGATTGATTAACTCTGATGGTGCTTGTAACGTAGGGCTGATGGGACAAAGGTCAAATCTCAACCTTGTTTTGTGTCTCCTGGTTCGTGCTACAACAGAGAATCCACAAAAATTCTCAACACTTCAATTTTTAAACTAGAAAATTCAGCGCTGTTTTATGGGATCACTATAATATCCTACGTGCTATACTGGGAAGACTTTGCGTGATCGCGTAAGGAACACCACAATCCGAGATGTCTGTGAGGTCCAAGATGTGGTCAGATGGCGAAGACAGCGTCAACGATACTGGTACCAACATCTACAGATAATGAATTCCACAAGAATCCCATACATAGTTATGCATAGGGTGCCGGATGGACGGCGTCCACCAGGGAGACCCCCGAAACGATGGAGAGATAGCTGGAGCTCAGCATCACAGGAGGTCAATCCTGTAGTAACAGACTCTTGAGTCTACGTAAAGTTGAAGATGAAGACTATAATATCATAAACACGATTGCATTTTTTTCATATAATTTAGAAGTAAAATAAATAAATTGTCCTTTTCCTAATTAATATCAATAAAGGCCATATAATAAAATATACTTCAATGTATAATAACTTCAAGTATTCACCAAAAATTAAATGTTTGAATATTTGAAACACCCTTATGTCACTCTGAAAACTATAATACAAAACAGATATATGAGCAATTTTTAAATTAAAGTTTGATTAAATTTCCATGAATAAAAAATTTATAAATAAGCCGACCACATATCTATTATACTCACATAAAGATATAGATACTAAATATACAAGATGAGACCGAATTTTCGAAGACGGAAAGAATTTCATTTATCGCCTTCGATATTTTCCTAAATGTGACCTAATCCAAGCTGGGGGAAGAATCCGTCTATCGCTCTTGGGTTCCGATAATTAAATTCCTGTCCCGTTTGGTCCACAAAAAATATTGGTCCTCAATTGATTTCTCCACAGACACAGCAGTGCTTAGTACGTGATTCGATACAGTGAAAGCCTTATACTTTCAGCACATATCCTTGCGAGGATATGTGCTGAAAGCCTTATACTTTCAGCACATATCCTTGCGATGATATAAAATTACTGAGCTTATAAGTATAATATACGAGTATGTCAAGCCGTATACATTGTATTATGTTATATTCCTACTTTTGGCCAAAGGCATCATATTTTTAAGCTCCTTAGGTGTGTAACGCAGCATACCAGAAGAGTGGAAGTCGTTTAAGGGATCAAAGCTTAAATACAAACTGACGCAACGACTCTATTCTCAGGGTATTGCTGAGTCTGAGAGAGCATTATTGTACATTGGGGAATAGTGGTGGGGATCTTATTGTCTATCATATAGGTGGATAAATATAAAACAGATATCTCGATGTTCATGCATTGTATACCAATATTGAGAGAGGTTATTTTTTGTTTCTGACATGTCACTATTATTGTCTTATCTATTTTGTTTGTTTAACTAAAAAGTTTAAATATCACAAAAATTATTTAAAATGTTCTTTTCATTGACACGTGTGATAAAGGGATTGACTTAAAACAGGAATTACTAATTAGTTGGCAAGCAGGTGCACGGAATCTGAGCATACAAATATAGCATGATGGGGGAAAGATAATTTGTTTTTATATATAATTATTCAAGTGCGTGTCTTTGAACGGTTGCATTGTTACTTTTGCATATTTCCTTGTCATGTAAAAGAAGAAGTAAATAAACATTACACTTTCGTTGTATACCTTATAACATAGAGTTTATTACCATGTAACAATATATTTCAATCAACTAGAAACAACGAGATAAGTGAAAACCAGACACTCGTTAAAAAAAAACATAGTACCAACGGGAATTGAACCGGTATGCCCTAGGTTGAGAGACTAGCATCTTACCAAGTAGGTCGAGGATGTTGCCCACAAGGGTTGGGGGGACATTGTATTGTATTATACAATACCTACAATGAAAACTATACAAACAAACGAAATTAATGGAAATTTATTTCAACTAACCAGAAGAACTGTGCAACAATGTGACATACTGGACGGAAAAATGTTTACTCGGGGATTACAGGTTAAATTGCCGGAAGATAACCCCGTCAATCAAATCTTTGGGTTTACAAATAGTGGAGTAGGCACGGAACTAACAGTTCGTCATTGCATACTACTGCACGTGAAGATGCAACAAAACTCGGAATCGCATGTTAGTATTGTTACCAGATGAACTAGAGTCAATAAGGATCCTTTTTGTTTTGTTTAATAATATTGGGAATTGGACCTGAAACCCCCGGGAGGAAGTCAAGATGTTTTTTTTTTTTTTTTCATGTTTTCAGCAAATAAATTTCAACTATTATCACTTTTGACTTCAAATTGAATTAATTTAAGCGATTGGTTATGAATATTCTTATGTTTCCGATTTTAAATAGCTCATTTTTACATGTGTATTGAATACACATCAGCGGAACGGGCGGATTCTTTTAGCACAGGAAGGGAAAAGTTAAGGTTGATTTCTTTATCATCTAAAACATTGATTGATTGACTGTTCTACATTAATCCCACAGGGCGGGATGTTATGGCCGAGTTTTTGTCGATGCTAGTCCTGTCGCACGACAAACATTTTTGAGAGGTCTTATCAAAATGTTTGATGTTATACGAATACAACATTCATATCCTACATTACACCTAAAGCCGAATGTGTAACTATCATATATCGGAAGATCTACAAAGGTTTCTACGTAGTTCGTCTTCCATTGGTAAGTTTTCTGCGGTTTTCTTACCAAATATGTTTTTTTGAACATAAGAAGATACCTTATCTAATAGCTGCAGTCATTACCTTACTATTCTTACACTCAAGTTTATTTTTTATTGTGTCAAAAAAAGTGTGTTTGAATCCTGAAATAGTGCGTCCTTGAGAAGAGTCTTCTCACAAAACGGCACTATCTATGGTCCTTTTATTATATGTGTAAGAAATAAAAGCGTTGTATAGAATGTGTAAAAAACAAAGAACGGCATAACAAGGAAGAAGAATATTAAGAAATAATGGAGATCGAAAGAAGATTGGATGCTTAAGATAAAGAAAGTACCATTGAGGTAGATAAAATATTTATTTTGTAATATTTTAAATCCATCAATAATAATGGCTTTGAGTCCCAAATTAACAGCGCCCTTGTGTAGAGTTTGCTCTCAATACGCGGCTTTATAAATTTTCCTTTTATTATTATTACAATACATCTGTGACCTAGTTGGTTAGACACTTGTCTCTCAGCCCGGATGTTGCGGGTTCGATTTCCGTTGGATTTTTTTTAAAAGAGGTTTCCAGTCTGGTTTTCCCTTAAGGCCTCTTTAACATATTCCTGGATGGTTGGAATATGTTCTCACATGGCAATCAGCCCAAAAAGTTTAACTGTATACAAGGAAAGTGTAATACAATAAGATACTCGTAAGTATGTAATATTGCGTTAAGGTTAGAAAAAAAAATCTGAATGATGGGGTTTTAACCAGATTAAAAGAATGGTAAAAATAAGACATATATTTCTTATCTGAAGAAAACAAGGAAGAAATACAATTGAAATCAAGCGGACCACCCTTTACATGTCAGCGTATACCCCAAGTCTGTTTCATTTGCAAAAGGGGAGATAAAAAGGACGTAAGAATGTAAATAAAAAGATCCTGCGGAGATGGACGGAGGATCACGTAATGGTTTGCAGAAAGCCAAGGGTCCGGGCTGGGAGATGGGGAGAGGTACCTCATCAAATTTCGATATCTTCCATTTTGAGTTATCTTCACTTTATAAAAACTGGACGAAAATATTCGTTTAGATAAGCTGCCATATTTTCCTTAAGATCAATACTCGTTGTTTCATATACCACATTTTTTGGATCATAAGGCGCATCACACCTTTTTACTTAGAAAAATCGTTATTTCATATACCACATTTTTTGGATTATAAGGCGCATCACACCTTTTTACTTAGAAAAATCGTTATTTCATATACCACATTTTTTAGATCATAAGGCGCATCACACCTTTTTACTTAGAAAAATCGTTATTTCATATACCACATTGTTTGGATCATAAGGCGCATCACACCTTTTTACTTAGAAAAATCGTTATTTCATATACCACATTTTTTGGATCATAAGGCGCATCACACCTTTTTACTTAGAAAAATCGTTATTTCATATACCACATTTTTTGGATTATAAGGCGCATCACACCTTTTTACTTAGAAAAATCGTTATTTCGTATACACTATTTTTTGGATTATAAGGCGCATCACACCTTTTTACTTAGAAAAATCGTTATTTCATATACCACATTTTTTGGATCATAAGGCGCATCACACCTTTATACTTAGACAAATCATTATTTCATATACCACATTTTTTGGATCATAAGGCGCATCACACCTTTTTACTTATAAAAATCGTTATTTCATATACCACATTTTTTGGATCATAAGGCGCATCACACCTTTTTACTTAGAAAAATCGTTATTTCATATACCACATTTTTTGGATCATAAGGCGCATCACACCTTTTTACTTAGAAAAATCGACTTAAAATTGGGGTGTGGTCTTATGATACGAAGGTAGGAGTTATGTGGTAATAGGTCCCTACAGAAAATTATTATAACTACCAAAAGAAATATGATACACAAAATTTATTTATAAAATAAAGCATTTATTTTTTTCCTTCGTTCGTTCATTGCTGGGTCTCGTAGTCAAGGATCCTCTCATCGTTCCAACGTAAATTTAATTGGAAGGCGAAGCTGTGCCGTGGAGTTTTTAATTGAGTGAGTTGTTGTCCACCAGCAAACTCAACGTCCACACCATTGTACTAGATCCGATGACATACGGGCATTTTGTGTTTTTTTTTCCACTTTTATTTTAAAGAATAGATATAACCGAAGTCATAGGTGTTTTTTTTAATACATACGTATTATATTTTTTTATTTACTCCTTTTCCAACAATTAAGCTACTATATTTTATATACGAGTATTTTCTTTACCTATTGAATCTTTCCATATTAATTTTATCGTTCATTTAGCGCGCAATATAAAAACAGACGGGTGAAAAAATCATAAGTAACTTTAAAAGAAGAGACTATTACAAAGCATTTTAAGAAATGTAGTATTTATAAGTAGCGAGATAGATGGTATAGAAGACAATTCAGTTTTTTTTAACCTGGCGAGTTTATTGCCATGTGGCAATCACTTCCAACCAACCAGAACGATGTTTTTATAGACCCTAAGGGTTAACCAGCCTGGAATCCTATTTAAAATAATACGAAAAGTGACAGAACCGAGATGAATAAAGTTGAACTAAATACTACTGGTACAAATTATGGTAAAAATATTTTTTTAAATAAGAGTTTTCAAATATCTAAGAATTGTCTTATAAATTTGCAGTCCGTCGTCTGGTTCTATTGGACCACATGCTCTGGGCAGGACCTAATTGACGTGAATTATAACATAGAGCCATCTCCGTTGTTCACTACTGGATACACGTGACATCATAGTATAAATAGGCCAAAACCCATAGAATGGTTGTCGTCAAAGAAAGAATACGATAATTGAATTTTGAATACAAGAGAGCGAGAGACGAGTACTTAGATTCTCTGCGAAAGTAATTCGAAATTTGAATCTCGGTGGGTCCGTGATAACTGAACGAATTTTAAATACCTAGCTAATAATTTTTGAACCGGTGTAAAAGGGGACGATGCATAAATGATATATATAAACAAATTCTATATTTATGATTAAATATTTTCATAAATGTAGAATTTGTTTTACTTCCGTGAATATTTCACAGGCTGCAACTAGTCATAGTATAAATAGGCCAAAACCCATACGATGGTTGTCATCCAAGAAAGAATACGAGAATTGAATTTTTAATACAAGAGAGCGAGAGACGAATACTTAGATTCTCTGCGAAAGTAATTCGAAATTTGAATCTCGGTGGGTCCGTGATAACTGAACGAATTTGAAATACCTAGCTAATAATTTTTGAACCGGTGTAAAAGGGGACGATGGTTAAATTATATATATAAACAAATTCTATATTTATGAATATATATTTTCATAAATGTAGAATTTGTTTTACTTCCGTGAATATTTCACCGGTTGCAACTAGTAATATATAATTGAAGGTCCGGACACGGAAATGAATGTTGTCTTTAAACAAAAACTAAAAAAGTGGAAAACATAAAACATAACTGAAAATTTCATTAAGACAAACCCCTTGGGTAAAGAGTGGTGAACGAAAGAAAGCAAAAAATGTCAGAAATTGTGTTTAAATAATCTCAGACGGCGCGGCACCGCAGGCACGACGGGGGGTACATAATGTTTTGTGCGCATACATTACCGTGGGAAACGACAAGAAGAGAATTTTCTTACAATAAATAATTAGTCCTCGGGTTAAACCGCGGTCATTAGGTTAAGTGTTTTCTTCACTTTATTATCTAACTAACCACTTACACCGCAGTACTCGTATAAACATCAAGCCGTGCTTGATTTTAAGTTACGTTAACTTTCAGATGAATGCTGTAAAATTAAAGATACGGAAGAGCAGAATTATCATCATCACGGGGAAAATGCCCCTTGTCAAGTCTCTCGTCTTCAAAATATTCATGGATGACGTAGAAACTTGGACTCTGAAAGCAAACGAGAGACGTAGAATAGATGCATTTGAAATGTGGTACTAGAGAAGGGTGTTACGAATTTCATGACAATCAAGGTGAACTAGTTAATGCCTCTATCATCGGAGAATTGATAATTACCCACAATATGCCTTCGACGAGTCATTCCATTCTTTGAGCAGATTGTTTATTTATTTATTTAACACTTTTATTGCAAATACAATCTGGCGTGCTTATTGCCAGACAGAAATCTCTTCCAACCAACCAGACAAAAGTAAATGAAGCAAGTTACGTGGTCACATAAATCATTCAAATGACTATCCATCCCCACGAAATCCATAAACATTTAAGTGAGCATATGCCCACGAACCCCACAGAGATGGACAATCTCCCGAACATTATTTTTCATATAAAGTGAGATATCATCAATCAAAAGGAAAGGAAGGGATGGTGGAGAGGAAAGGAAAAGAACAATCAGGAATGAAACATGTTATTTTACTGACTAGAAATGAAGAGTTTTTTCAGTCGCTTCTTAAAGCATGCCAAGGACGGAGCGAGTCTTATGTAACTGATTCCAGAGTCTCACTGCATGGACAGTAAAGTTAAATTGTTCGGGGATAAAGATAACGTTTTGAGAGGTTTGTGGTTAATTGAGGCATGCTCGCCGCATAAGAGGAAGAATCCCAATGCGTTGGACTGACCAAGTGAGAGACGCAACTGGACTATCCTTAACAACTGCCCTTCGAGACGCGGAATGCAGGGATGGATGTTTTTTTTAAATCTAGATATACGGAGGTGTGGGCTGAAAGCCCCCCGATGTCCTTGAAGTCGGGTTCGCCCTACATTAGTGGGGTGTATCTCGGCCGGGAGAATGTTGATGGGATGAGTCCGGACCTTTTAATGTCTTCTCTCTTCAATGTATTTTTCTGCCATCTATTTATTTTCTTTGTTTTTTGTCTCTTCTTATTCTATACATACAAGGGTGTGAGCTGAAATACATCTGGTGTCCCCGTGGCTGGGCTCGCCCTATATTGATGGGATGTATCTTGGCCGCGGAGATGTTATTAAATAAGCCCAAACCTTTTGATAGCTTCTGTCTTTAATGTATTCTCTGCAATGTGTTCTTGAAGTATATTTAAATGTATTATGTATATACTATGTTGCTATCAATATACCTATATTTATTTATTTATTATATCAGTAAATAAAAAAGACTAAATTATGAACATTAGGTTTCTGTATGAATGGAGTCTGCACTAACATTAGATATTACATTTCTAATGAAGTCGCTTTATTCTTACATCATTGACTTAATTATTTCTAATGAACTCGCTTTATTCTTACATCATTGACTTAATTATTTCTAATGAAGTCGCTTTATTCTTACATCATTGACTTAATTATTTCTAATGAAGTCGCTTTATTCTTACATCATTGACTTAATTATTTCTAATGAAGTCGCTTTATTCTTACATCATTGACTTAATTATTTCTAATGAAGTCGCTTTATTCTTACATCATTGACTTAATTATTTCTAATGAAGTCGCTTTATTCTTACATCATTGACTTAATTATTTCTAATGAAGTCGCTTTATTCTTACATCATTGACTTAATTATTTCTAATGAAGTCGCTTTATTCTTACATCATTGACTTAATTATTTCTAATGAAGTCGCTTTATTCTTACATCATTGACTTAATTATTTCTAATGAACTCGCTTTATTCTTACATCATTGACTTAATTATTTCTAATGAAGTCGCTTTATTCTTACATCATTGACTTAATTATTTCTAATGAAGTCGCTTTATTCTTACATCATTGACTTAATTATTTCTAATGAAGTCGCTTTATTCTTACATCATTGACTTAATTATTTCTAATGAACTCGCTTTATTCTTACATCATTGACTTAATTATTTCTAATGAAGTCGCTTTATTCTTACATCATTGACTTAATTATTTCTAATGAAGTCGCTTTATTCTTACATCATTGACTTCATTATTTCTAATGAAGTCGCTTTATTCTTACATCATTGACTTAATTATTTCTAATGAAGTCGCTTTATTCTTACATCACCGACTTAATTATTTTGTTGACTGTTTGAAAGAAATGAGCATAAGATTATATTCTTGCTTTCTAATAATTTATTAGCTTTGTAGAAGAATTTGTCAACAAGAATGGATCAAAAAGTTTTACAGTAATACGTGTACATATATATACTCGTGTATAAAACGCCCAGAGTTCGTAAAACTAAAAAAAAACTTAATATAAATTTTAAAATCCATCCATTCTTACCATATTTGCTTGATAATATATATTGAAATGACATACCTGGAAAAAAAGAAAAGATCGAAATTAATAACATATACATAAAAGTTTTTCAAAAGTAATCTCCCAATATCCTTAAAGCGAAGGGTCTACAACCAACGTATTCTCCCAGAACTTACGTATGGCTGCTAGACATGGACGCTCACAGTAAATAACACACAAAAGCTCCAGACCGCACAAAGGGGCATGGGGAGATGCATGTTGGGATATACTAAGAGACCGTAAACGAAACACCTGGATTCGCAATATTACAAAGGTAGAAGACGTTATAAAGGTGTGCAAAAGAATGAAGTGGCAATGGGCAGGACACGTAGCCAGAATGTCAGACTCCCGATGAACATCTGAAATAATCTAATGGTACCCAAGAGGCATAAAGAGGCCCAGAAGAAGATCGAAAGTACGCTGAATAGATGAAATCAGAAAGCATGGCAGCATCACATGGCGTCAACGAGCAAAAAACCGAACTATTTGGAGTCAACTTGGGGAGACCTTCATCCAGCAGTGGATCGACCCTGGTTAACAATGATGATGATGATGACATAAAAGTTTAGCGCTTTTTACTTAACAACATGTATTGATATATCATATATTAACGAGTGAATGCTGGTAAGTTTCAGGGGATGACCAAGGATCACTTTCTAACAAGTGGTGGAACAAGACGATGACCAAGGATCACTTTCTAACAAGTGGTGGAACAAGACAGGTAACCATGGCAGGTGACCTACGAAGACGTGCAACATGAAGCAATTTATTGGGTTTCCCAGGCCCTGCTCTTTTTTAACATAGTCCTGGGATGTCCATACAGTGAGACTCTGGAACAAGTTACCATCTAATGTTAGGTCATAGTCATTGGCGTGTTTCAAAAAGCGATTGAAAAACACTACGGCAAAGTTCATATGGTTGCGCGTGAACGCGCGTTGCACAAATCACTGGAATACGCGCGTAAAAATATTCATAATGCTCATATACAACTGTTTATATAGTCGCGCGACCATATAAACAATTGTATATGAGCATTATGAATCTTTTTACGCGCGTATTCCAACGATTTGTGCAATGCGCGTTCATGCGCGACCATCTGAACTTACCCTTAATTTCAAGTCGGAAATGTTACGTGTTTTATTGCCGATTTTCCATTCTTCTACACTATTCATCTGCTTTCTTTCATCGATTGACGATATCTCACCTTTTAAAAACTTGTAATTTATATATTTCATGAGTTTTTGTACAAATTAACAAAAAAATTAATAATTTTTAAAACCATGTAGCTTTATTTGTTTACTTTTGCACGTGAGAGGTTGTTTGCCTGGTAATGAGCCCGCCAGATCGCTATATAGCAAAGTGTTAACATAAATAAATAGAGATGGGTTGAGAAGAAAAGAAGATAGACAGGTTTGAAAACAAAATGAGACAGACCACGATAAGAAGACAGAGTTTTAATATTTGTATATTTTAATTATTTTTCAACATACACTTTATTTGTTAATATTTGTGATAATTCAAATCTAAGTTATTCAAGTGTACTTAAAACATATCAGATTGCTCCACCAACAATTTAGAGAGACATTAGAAGCAGTGCTGAGAGATCCAACCAACTGGGTGACCCCAGACATCTTTTACATAACCATCAGTCCCTAGCCCCTAAGTTAAAATCCAGGCAATGTACGATTGAAGAGGAACATGGGCCATAAAGGGTGGATTTCGGCAGAAGAAGTATTACCATCTAACTCTTACTGTCTCAGATGACTTAGATAACTCTTAATACAATCTGACTAGGGATTGGGAGAGCCAATAACAACATGGCTAAATGATAAATATTATGCGATGGATCGACTCGCTGTACTCGTATTTGTGGTGAATAGTAATCCACGCGGCATTTGCTAAAGTGCCTTAGGAGTCTGATGTCGTGTATCGAAGAGGACTTGATAAGTGTACTGTCAAGTTGACAGAATTTTGGTAGGAAATAATTTAGTGCCTTTGACACGATAAGAATTAAAAGAAAAACAAGATGGGTTACAAAATCCTTGGACATTTGAGAATGATAAAGACATGTTTTAGTTGGATTTTAAACAATCAATGTCTTGCTATTTTTGCTTTTGAAATCCATTAATTCACAAGACAGTAACAAAGCGAAAAGACATTGTCAATAAACACAATAAGGTATCCATTCTAAGTAATTTCCTAAGAGCCATGCGAACTTATCGCTTGACTTGTGCCGTAAGAATCAACAGGATTAATAGAACAAGAAGATGCTTGAGCGTTTCCTCCTATCTTACAGGATGCTCCACCTAATATCTCCCTCCCAAGGATGAAGACTCCCCAGGATGTTGCGCTCCACTTCCCGATCCAATCAAACTTCCGATGAATTAGGTGTTGCTGAGACGAGGAATCTTATTCCCAACAAAGCTCGGAGGGAATATTTATAAGCAGGAAATCAATATAATTAGAATGGCAACACAAGAAGAATTCGATTAAAGAGAAAACATTTCTCCGGCTTTTATTTTCAGAGAAAAAATAAAAATATCTGCAGTAAAAAAAGGGTAGGAAATCATAAGTTTTTAATTTTTCATGCCATTTTGAAATTTACAGACTTAAGTATTTTGCGAAGTTTTAACGTTACTTTGTCAAATGAAATACACTAAAATAATAACATTACAATAGAACAGTTTTTAAAGTTATTTCTATGAAAAAATCTTAACAAGACTTGATTAATTTGATTACTTATCGAGCTGGTGTTAATTTGAAAGAAATCCGTTAAAAATTAAAAAATGTACATCAATACAAAGTTCTGAGCAGTTTGACAATGTTTTTACGTAGATTGGTAACTCAAAATTAAAAAAAAAGGGTTCCAGGCTGGTTTTCGCTTAAGGCTTCTTGCACACTTTTCTGCTTGATTGGAAGAGATTACAATATGGAAATAAGTCCGCCAGGTTGCACAGTATACAACGATAGTGTAATACAATAAAAAGTTTTCAGAGAGCGAAATATGTTAGGCCTCGAAATAGTCAAAGTTTTTTTTCAATAAATTGCTTCAGCTTTATAAAAGTCATAAAGATTTAACTAATACTAGGTTATTGTTATTTGTTTTATCAAACACTGTTAATTCCACTTTTTGTAACGGTATAACCCTACCGGTTTCAAGACGTTCACCTCATCAGTAGGGGAACACAAACGAGACTTGTTTGTGCTCCCCTTAATATGATATGAAAGCTTTGAAACCGGTAGGGTTACACCGTTACAAAAAGTGGAATAAACAGTGTTTGATAACACAAATTACAATGTCTTTAAACCTCCACAAAGTTAATGCTAACTATAAATAATATAATAATAATAGGTGGCTTACATTAAAATAGTTCATTGTTTAAACTTACAATATTTTTCAGAAGACATAAAAACTTCTCTTTACAAAATGTATTGTATTAATAAAATAAGAATTCGAAAAGCCAACTTCCCTATAGTGTAATTTAATTTTTTTTTTCTTTAAAGCAAAATATTATAAGTAAAAAATTAAATAACAGTTTAGTAAAAAATACAAAAAAATTCATTCAACAAAAAATACAAATTCAAACTAATTGTCGTTTTTATTTTAAAAGGAAAAATAAATTGTCAGCAGGGAGAAAACGCTACAAATTTATTTAGCGAATTCTTTGTCGGGTTCAATATCCAAACGACGTACCACACATTTTCCAATTATTAGCAAGGAATCCCGTTGCGTGATGTTCCCAAAACATATTGAGATTGATCCTTCAAAAAGTCGCTTAATAGGGCACAGGGAAGATCAGAGAAGAAAGAGAAAAGATGAAAAAAGGAAATGTGATGGGAATTTGGGAGGGGGATGTGAGAGGGTGGCACTGTTAATCTTCGTATTATACTTCAGGGGGGATGTTGTTGGGATATGAATAAGAATAAGAAGAGAGAATACAATGAAAGGAAAGTGATTTCTTTATAAAGTCTTTGTTGTATTTCATTAATTGTACACTATACAATTTGGTAAATTTGTTTTATAATGCATCTTTTTACAAACCTACCAGAATGATGTAAAAATATTTGTTTTGTTAACTATCAAGAAACGAAACTGTAGGGTGGAGATCGAAGCCATAGCAGTGTTTTCTGCAATAATTTGTAAGCAGAAAGAGATAGAACAGTAAAATAATATGAAAAAAATCACTCGCATGATACTTTTATTTTTAAATCTGCAATGTTTATTCGTATACGTTAAAATGAGCGGCTGGGATATTAATTTTTTTGGCCCCATTGGGCGGTCTTCGGGTTTAGATTAATTGGAGTTAGCACGTCACTCACTCACGATTTGGTCTACGTGGTGGTTGGTCTAAGTTGTGAATACAGCATGCATGGAGGTAACAATACTAACACGCAACTGCGTACCAACATACATTTAGCTAACGATAATTTATTTTAACGAGATGGAGCCCATTTTTTCGGAATCAAAGTTAAGAATCGAACAAAATAGTTTATGATAAATATAGTCTTAAATCAGTGCTGCTCAAACTATAAACCCCGAAATAGTACTGGTCCATATTTTTATTTATTTTTCTTATTCATTCAGTCTAAAATAATATTCTTGGTGGCCGTCGTCTAACGTTTAGCATTCACGCTAAGCAAGCAGGCGCCCCAGGATCGATTCCAGGCTGATTCACTTCCGGGCTGGTTTTACTCTTAGACTATATTACGTCACAATGTAGGTTTATCTATATATGCTGCTTGACATACATTCGCATGCCTTCGTAGTTACCCAAAAATAGCGCCATGTAAAAGTGCAATACGAAAGGCTGTATGTAGCAGATTAAATCGATCGATCGTCTTGGAAGTTTAATGTCTTGACCATCGGAACTTTGGGTTTCATCCGTTAAGAATATGTTCTCATACACACAATAAACCAATACATTGCATAAGTGTCATCCATCCACAAGATAGATGTCTGACAATCATATTCGATCATAAAGAATATCATATTGTCGTAAAAATTAAAAAAAAACGTCCGTATTTAAACTGTGTTCTCTTTGTTCAAATGTTTTATTTAATTTCACAAAAATAATGGGAAGCGATAAATTGGAATTAAAATAAATGGTTCATAAACACAGAAAGTTTGAGAAGCATTAATTTAATTTCATACTTGAGTCGCCATTATATGGGGTTGAAATATATTTTTTAAAGATTATATATTCAAACATCACTGCTCAATATTTTGCAAAAAAAAAAGATTTTTTTTATTTAATTATGTATTTATTCAATAAATAAAACTTCATTGTTTTTTTATTTCTTGATAATATTATCCTCTAATATAACTTATATATAGTGTATTTGTATTTTCGAAATAAATCATGGTGGTTGAATCAGAATTAATCATATTGTTTATTGTAATCAATTTACGCGTTTTCGCCTCGCGCGAGGTGAATTTATCGCGTTAAACGAGATATTTCTGTAAAACATTGAATCACAATGAATAGGGTGCCTTTACATAGGTTGGTTATATTTTTACATAATATGTTTGTTATAAAGATAAAAGCGGGACATATTTTGAACCTCATTTAATGATATAAATATAATTCGACATTTGAATGCCTCATTTTTTTTTATTAAACAAAGTAAAATATTGCACAAACATTTGTCAAGGCTATACCTATATACACATTTATAACTTAACTAATCTTAATTATATGTTATAATTTATGAACTTACCTCATCTTATTTTCCTACAAATCATTTTATTTTATTTTTTATAATCTTAATATATGGTTTCTTAGAAATAATTAACACCTACATACTACTTATAACTAGATAACAATTCTTACACTAATTATTTAGCAAAAACAAGTCCACTCGTTCAGGCTACTTGTATTCCATCACATTCACTCAGACCTTGGTCGTCCCAGCTAATACTGTAGGTGGACTAGTCAGGCAACAGATAATGCTTCGGGAGCCTGTGCTTATAACGGAAAGGTAAAATATAGCTGACAACCGATAAACTTTATTAAAAATTTAAGCAATTTAATAATAAATTGTGTCGGTTATATACTCGTAACACATCATGAAAAAGGGGATAAATGGAGTAACAATATTTTAATAGACCAAATTTTCGTGTATAATTTTTAATGTTTTCATATTATATTAACAAGGGTTTATTTTATGCGTGGCAAAGTTTATTCAAATAACTATTTCGCTTGAACTTTGTCCAGTACACATACGGAGGATATTAGTTAGTTAGAGTACAGTTAGACCTGTTTCGTCGCACTTTAAAACATTTCTTTTTTGGCATTAATTTATTTATACATTTAACACCTTAACGCGAATATATCTCGTGGATATATTGCTTTAAAACAATATTTTTTTCAATCAACATGCTTTAATTTTAATTCCTTTTTTATATTCCACTTTATACGGATTTCTCCTGTTACATATAGAAGGCTTGCTAATAGTTAATTTATTGTCTTGTTTACACTCTCGTCGTATACAGTAGAATTTGGCCTATTGCCATGTGGAAATCTCTTCTAACCAATCAGGAAGACGTTAAAGAGGCATTGAGTAAAAACCAGATAGGAATCCATTTTACAAAAAAATTGGATTCCAACAGGAATCGGACATGCAGCCCCCGGGCTGGAAAAACAAAGATTTTTATGGATCTGGGTTTGTTGCCTTCCACTTGTCGTGTTTTCAGTAAACTAGGTTTTTGCCCATATGTTGCTGAGGACTAATAACATGGAAAAATAAATTGATAATTCTTTTCGATTTTTGATAATACAATACCCCGTTGCATACTCCAATCAATTCGATAAACAGTACCACTCAATTACATATGTATCATATATACACACGAATCAAATACCTCATACTTCATCACTTTAGTCAGATAAAAAACTCCATCCTATAATGTGCTGCACATAATCACCAAAAACACACCCCACTCAAAAGTTCAAACAAACCTTTGCTTTCCAAATATTATACTTAAACTCCTGTTACATATAATGTAATTATAAATATTGAACTTAATAACACCCAAAAAAAATCTTTTAACGTTTTGTACACGTAGAATAAACGACGAGTTAATATTTAGGGAATAGAAACAGAAATATAAAATAATAATATATAATATAAACGAAACGCGTCAATTCAGGGTATTATTGCAAAATGTATGTGAGCGTTTACCATAGCATAACCCGAAGTATTTTGTACGTAAGAACTTGCCTCTTTGTCACGTTATAGCCTCCAGGGAGTTGGCTTTGTAGGCGAGCTAGAGGGGCCCGAGAGACAGAAGACAGGAGACTGCGAGTTGGGCAGACAGAGAGATAGGAGGAAGAGAGGCAGGCAAGGTAGTGTACTGGTGGAAAATGCTTCAGGTGGAAGTTGCACGAATGAACTATGATTTTTGCAACTAACTAGGGGCCGACACAGTATTTTTTTAACTACCCCCATAAGGAATATAATCGTAATTTACAGGTCGTAAACTCTAGATATCTGCTTCAACAACCGAGTAATATAATTGGCGATGATAATGATCTACATAACATTGGCGATGATAATGACAAATTTGCAGTAAAAAACACTTATATTAATATATTAACCACTGTTTTATTTGAATTCACTACCGGTTTCAAACACCTCCGTCTTCCTTGTAAGGTGAAGATGGACTAAATTATGTATAAAATACATTTTTTCTAATTGTAATGGGTACAGTAGAGAGGAAGGGAAGAAGTGGCTAGTAAAGAGAGGAAAGTCGGTAGGCGTCAAAAAGGTGGCTGTTGAATGAGACTCATATGGAAGGAACTTGAATGAGACTCATGTGGGATGGAAGCCCCCCGATACCCTTGCGGTCGAGCTCGCCCTACATTGGTGGGGTGTATCTCGGCCGGGGAAATGTTTGTGGGATGAGCCCGGACCTTTTAATGTTTTTTCTCTTGAATGTATTTTTTTTGTCATCTATTTATTTTCTATGTTTTTTTTATCTTCTTGTTCTACGTGTTCAAGGGTGTGGGCTGAAAAACATGTGGTGTCCCCGTGGCTGGGCTCGCCCTATATTGGTGGGGTGTATCTTGGCCAGGGGGATGTTATTAGATGAGCCCAGACTTTTTGATATATTCTGTTTTTTAATGTATTATCTTTTTAATGTGTTCTTGGAATGTGTCTAAATGTATTATGTACATACTATGTTGCTATCAATAAACCTGTATTTATATTTACCAGAGGACTATTATTGAAATAAACTTTATTGTTTATAATGTTGAGACTTAATTGAACACTTTTTTTAATCTCCTGAATTTCTAAGTTGTCCAGTTGCAATCACCCCCGGCTCGTGTGAAGAATCCACAAACCACGGTCGATATCAAACGAATGTTTTTTTTTTTTTCGATTAAGTAGTTGGTGAACTCCGAAGAATTATTGTTATTGAGACATCTCAAATGTTCCCTAACTCTTTTTTTAAAGTTTATTTTTGTCTCGCCTGTATAAAAATATGAACAGTCGTTTTGTAATTTGTAATCTCCAGATTGGGCTAGTTTACGTTCTGTATCCTTATTGTTAACAAGATTGGGCCAGTTAACGTTCTGTATCCTTATTGTTAACAAGATTGGGCCAGTTAACGTTCTCTATCCTTATTGTTAACAAGATTGGGTCAGTTTACGTTCTGTATCCTTATTGTTAACAAGATTGGTCCAGTTAACGTTCTGTATCCTCATTGTTAAACAGATTGGGCCAGCTTACGTTCTGTATCCTTATTGTTAACCAGATTAGATCAGTTAACGTTCTGTATCCTTATTGTTAACAAGATTGGGCCAGTTTACGTTCTGTATCCTTATTGTTAACAAGATTGGGCCAGTTTACGTTCTGTATCCTTATTGTTAACAAGATTGGGCCAGTTAACGTTCTGTATCCTTATTGTTAACAAGATTGGACCAGTTTACGTTCTGTATCTTTATTTTTAACCAGATTGGACCAGTTAACGTTCTGTATCTTTATTGTTAACCAGATTGGGCCAATTAACGTTCTGTATCCTTATTGTTAACCAGATTGGGCCAGTTTACGTTCCGTATTCTAATTGTTAACCAGCTTATTTATAAACTTATTGGCTGTATAATATGCTGGGTGAATATCTTTAGGCATTGCTTTAGATACCATTTTTTAGACTTGCGGGTACAAATATTTATTAACATATATTTGTTTTTTCAATAAAATTTTATTTATTGCGTTTAGAGAGTATCCGTTATTTAAAGGTATTATTTTTATTGTACATTTATTGTATATTCATGTTCAAAATTACTTTTGATTGTATATTTTTATTCTATATTCATCTTGAAAATTATTTTTGCACTCCGGTATACAAAATAGTCAGTTAATAATCGAATGGAAAGCGGCAAGTTTTTATACAAAAGGGTGATTAGATGTATTATGAATGACAATAAATAATATGTATGTTTCTTTTCGATAAATATTGAAACTTATGTTGTTAATCATAATTGTTAGTCTTAAACCTTAAACAATTTTAAGTTTTCTCTCTGTGCCAGACCATAACCACACAATGTCGTCAACATACCACCTGTATAATAAAACATGTTTTAAAAATGTGCAATTGCTATTAAATATTTTCTCTTCTAAATTGTTAAGGAACACATCCGCAAACCAAGGACTTGATGGGATTCCCATCGCAAAGCCTACATGTTTGTAAATATTGTTGTTAAATTGAACATATTTATGACTTTACCTTCTTACAAAATCTGGTCAATTGGATGCAGCTTTATTTTCATTTCTACTACTCTACGCACATCTTGCAATTTTGGCTTTTATACTCAGTCATTCATTTTCTCCACATATCCACAACTTCTTAAAGCTCCTTTCTTCATCATACATCACAACATCTTAAAGCTCCTTTCTTCATCATACATCACAACATCTTAAAGCTCCTTTCTTCATCATACATCACAACATCTTAAAGCTCCTTTCTTCAACATACATCACAACATCTTAAAGCTCCTTTCTTCGTCATACATCACAACATCTGAAAGCTCCTTTCTTCATCATACATCACAACATCTTAAAGCTCCTTTCTTCATCATACATCACAACATCTTAAAGCTCCTTTCTTCATCATACATCACAACATCTTAAAGCTCCTTTCTTCATCATACATCACAACATCTTAAAGCTCCTTTCTTCATCATACATCACAACATCTTAAAGCTCCTTTCTTCAACATACATCACAACATCTTAAAGCTCCTTTCTTCATCATACATCACAACATCTTAAAGCTCCTTTCTTCATCATACATCACAACATCTTAAAGCTCCTTTCTTCATCATACATCACAACATCTTAAAGCTCCTTTCTTCATCATATATCACAACATCTTAAAGCTCCTTTCTTCATCATACATCACAACATCTTAAAGCTCCTTTCTTCATCATACATCACAACATCTTAAAGCTCCTTTCTTCATCATACATCACAACATCTTAAAGCTCCTTTCTTCATCATACATCACAACATCTTAAAGCTCCTTTCTTCATCATACATCACAACATCTTAAAGCTCCTTTCTTCATCATACATCACAACATCTTAAAGCTCCTTTCTTCATCATACATCACAACATCTTAAAGCTCCTTTCTTCATCATACATCACAACATCTTAAAGCTCCTTTCATCATACATCACAACATCTTAAAGCTCCTTTCTTCAACATACATCACAACATCTTAAAGCTCCTTTCTTCATCATACATCACAACATCTTAAAGCTCCTTTCTTCATCATACATCACAACATCTTAAAGCTCCTTTCTTCATCATACATCACAACATCTTAAAGCTCCTTTCTTCAACATCCATTGTATCCATGCATACATTTTTGATATCTTAATTTCGTCTTCCTTCTTTCATTGACACCTAATTTTTTTCTTAAAACACGCACCTTCAAAGCGTCAATTTTCTAAGTCAAGTTCACGTTTTACTTCCATACGTCAAGGAGGCCAGTTACAAACTATTATGTATTGCTATTTTTACTATTTTTGCTATAACGCGGTTGTATATTACATTAAGTGCTCTGTCAGCCTTAACCTTGTCACCCCTTAATAATTTCATCCCCTTATTTGTAAGTAAAACAAAGTGTATCGTTTGTAAGTACATAAAAGGAAAAAAAATACTTTCACTTTTTCCTGCCATCCATCTCTATTGTAATATTCCACTCCATACCCCATATACTTTCCCGTGGTATGGCCCCCTATATTATATTATATATACCTCGTATTGGCATTCTTGTTTGACATTTGTCTTCCGCAAGCCTTTGCCGTAATGTCTTTCCAATACGGTGCTCCTTCGGACGTTTCCCCGGCTTGAAGACTATCAAATCACTTTGTCCATTACTCTTTTATGTTTTATATTGCTTTCCGTGCTTCAGAGCTTGTGAAATGACGTTATTTGATACAGGTCAAATTCTTATACTCAATATATCCTTTCCAAGACTTTTTTTATCATTTTCGTTATGACAATATTACCTTTAGTTTCACAACAACTGTTCTACTGTTTAGACGTGTTTCGGTTGAAAAATAATCAGTACGCACCCTTTTACACCGTTGAGATTACACAAGTTTTTTTTTTACCCTCTAAAATAATGGAAAAATCGCAACTGAGTGAAAGTGAAAACGAATTTATTTTAAATGTATATAGTGATGAAAGTTGTGATAGTAACATCAATATTCAGACCTCTAGTGATGAATCAGAGTACATTGGTCATAAAAAACGCAGAGTTGGTCCTCTTCTATCATCAGATAGTTCTTCAAGTACTACAAGCGCTCAAGATTCACAAGACGATGAATGGATTGATATATCCAATACGGTGGATTCTCCTGACATTATAAATTTTGACATCGGAGCTCAGAATGTCGGACCAAATGTTCCTTTAACAATCAAAGAACCAAGTCAATTTTTCAAATTATTTTTCACGGAAGAAATTGTAACGGAGATAATACGGGAAACAAATGCATATGCAAAAGTCAAACTTCAATCAAAAGTTCTAACTGCAAATTCTATTTGGCAAAATTGGCGTGATGTACAAAAAGATGAATTTTGGGCATTCATTGGGGTCATTTTAAATATGGGAACAATGCCACTTGCCAATATGCAAGAATATTGGTCTACTAGAGATAATTCCAGAGTCCCATTCTTTGCAAATATTTTCACGAGATCTCGATTTCATCAAATATTCTGGATGTTACACTTGAATACACAAGAAACTGGCCATAGTGATTTAAGAACACGGATTCAGAAAGTCAGTAATTTTTTAGAATATATAAATAAAAAATTTGCTGACTATTTCATACCCAACAAAAATATATGTGTTGACGAATCAGTAGTGAAATTCAAAGGAAGAATATGCTTCATCACTTACAATCCAAAGAAGCCTACTAAATGGGGAATACGCATTTACGTTTTGGCGGATTCTGAAACATCATATGTGTACAGTATTCTTCCCTATTACGGTAGTATTACTACAGAGAATTTACCAAGCCCAGATTTGCCTGTGAGTTCGAGAATACCCATCTACTTGTTCAGAACACCTTGCATCACTATATAATTTTATTTATTCATTCATTATTTTTAATATGACAATATAAATTATTTAAAGAGATACATTTAAATATTCAGATAAAAAAATAATCTGATATTTATTCATTCATTATTTTTAGATAATCAGATATTTATTCATTCATTATTTATAAATATAATGGGTTATCAGACATTTATAAGATATTTATTTATTCAGATATTTATTCATTCATTATTTTTAGATAATCAAATATTTATTCATTCATTATTTATAAATATAATGGGTTATCAGACATTTATAAGATATTTATTTATTCAGATATTTATTCATTCATTATTTTTAGATAATCAGATATTTATTCATTCATTATTTATAAATATAATGGGTTATCAGACATTTATAAGATATTTATTTATTCAGATATTTATTCATTCATTATTTTTAGATAATCAGATATTTATTCATTCATTATTTATAAATATAATGGGTTATCAGATATTTATAAGATATTTATTTATTCAGATATTTATTTATTCATTATTTTTAAATAATCAGATATTCATTAATTATTTTTAAATAATCAGATATTTTTTTTATGACAATATAAATTATTTAAAGAGATATATTTAAATAATCAGATATTTATTACATATTTATTTATTCAGGTATTTATTGATTCATTATTTTTAAATAATCAGATATATTTTTATGACAATACAAATTATTTAAAGAGATATATTTAAATAATCAGATATTTATTAGATATTTATTTATTCAAATATTTATTGATTCATTATTTTTAAATAATCAGATATTTTTTATATGACAATATCAATTATTTAAAGAGATACATATAAATAATCAGATATTTAATCAATCATTATTTTTAAATAATCAGATACATTTAAATAATTAGATTTTTATTCATTCATTATTTTTAATATGACAATATAAATTATTTAAAGAGATACATTTAAATAATCATATAAAAAAACGATAGGTGATGCATGTTAACTTGAGGAATGTTACTGCACATGAAATATTAAATTGTTTGAATTTTTAATGAAGTTAAACGGTTGACAACTACACGTTTTTTTTGTTGAAATATTCACTGTCGATTTCCATTTAAATTCTATAATGATATTCAATGTCGTAGAAATGCGTGCAATCAGAAGATTACATGGGGTGACAATGTATTCATACTTCTGTCCCAATTATAACCACGCTCCGATCCACTGGCTGAATTTTTTGTATCATAGTGATCATAATTTTCAAAACTACTTAAAATACCGATTTTCAAAATCAAACGAAATAGCACGGCAGAAGTTATTTGTGCACCTGCAAGTCGACAATTCATCATAGAATTTGGGCATATTAACATCTGAAACAGTACGTAACCAAGTGCCTTCCACTTTTACATAATTGGCTTTAATTTAACAATACACCACCACCGAAATAGTGGATAAAACTCTTAAATAACAGAAAAACTGTAGCAGTGATTATTTACAAGTATTTATCCTTCAATAGTCAATTTAATAATAAAGATCAATAAACACGCAATACGCCCCTAGATAGCACCGCATCACTTTGAATATCAAATTTCATCTTTGTGCGAATAAACCCCTTTAACTTTAGCCATATTACGAATATTATTATCATTTCTTATCTTGAATATATATCACCGTTTAGGGCCAAACGAGAAAACTTTTCTCACATGTGTATCGATTTATTTCCTTTTCGTTTAGAACAAACTTTTATTAAACCACGCGTCCTTTTGTGTTATATTTTGCATGAATTGTTATTCCGAGATGAATACATTGAAACAGTATTTTGACATGTTTTCCATTTCCTATTTCGGTATTGAAACGGGCGAAGACGCGGTCCCTTCACAACAAGAAGATTCCTGTCGAAAATTGACAAAGGCTATTAAAATTTTATTGACATTCGAAACATTTTCATGTCTTTTTCTTCAGCCACGATAATTAGAAATTGAATGGGAAAATCGACGGATTTTTTTCTGGAGCAATTAATTAATGTAAATCAAACAACGTAAAAGAAATTCAAGAAAAAGTTTGATTTATTCATTTAAAAAAATAAAACATTGGAGATCCTTGCCTAAATTTAGTTCGACAAATTAAATGATGAAATTCTTGAATAGACCTCCTTTTAACGTTCATCTTTTTTTTTTAAGTTTAAAGTGTAAAAATATCATTACATTTGTAGGGAAGCTGAGACGAAGGTGGGGTTCGATAACAAGGGTAGTTAAAAGAAGCTGAGGACATATAATGTAAGTATAGCGTGTTGCTTAGTTTGATATGTCGTGATGATCTTGATTGATATTTGTTTATTTACAAATACTCAGGAATGCGGATAAACAATGAAAGTGATAACGGGTAAATAATGCAAGTCTTGACAGCTGAATGAATGACAATACTAATCTGTTTATTTCTCGGCGCGCAGGTATTTTATACAAATGAGTGAACCAGTTCGCGCTACATGCTCCGTCTCACTCTGGCACGTGAATTGGCGGTAGCTTATTTATTTGTATTTGGAGATGGCTAGACAAATCGCGAGTACTACAAAAATAGTTAACATTGTCGCCGTTCTTGACGTGTGGCAATCTATGAATACTTCATCGGTCATTGACCCTGTATGTTTATTATTTCAACAATAATTAATTCAATTTAATTATGTTTAATAATTCATTTATCCATTTTGACAATTATTTATTTATTTATTTATTTAGGTAGGTATCCTACATAAGTATCAATGTAGGCGGGTACACCCGGAGAACCCTTATCGAATATAACAAAAAATAACATATTTTGATCTATGTGCGTCAATAGTGACGAGAATCATTCTGCAAATTAATAATACATTTTATTGAATAATAATATGCCATTTTTCGTTTATACCTACTTTGGAAGATAAATAATTATGTTTTCTTAAAAAAATATTTTGACTTTTACAAAATCTGCGAATTTATTTTTAATAGAATCAAATAATATAGACCTTAAACTGAGAATACTCCTCATCAAGACCTATGTATGGAGTATCTTGATGTACGGCTGCGAGACATGGTGCCTATCCGAAAGAGATAGACGAAGACTAGAGGCTTTTGAGATGTGGTCCTATAGAAGACTATTAGGAATTTCCTGGAGAGACCGCATCACAAATGAAGAGGTTCTCCAACGAATCGAAGGAGGAAGGCACCTGCTCAGGATCCTGTCCGAAAGGCGTGCAAGATGGATCGGGCATATAATACGACAAGAGGGCCTCTTGCATGCCATAATGGAGGGCATGACCGAGGGGACAAACTCTAGGGGACGCCCACGCCGAGAGTACCTGGAGGACCTGTTGGTGGACGTGCGCTGCTCAACATACACAGACTTAAAAAGAGCCGCACAGGACAGGGGGGAATGGAGGAGAAGAGTTCAAATTGCTGCAAACCAGTCTTAGGACTGCAACCACGGAAGGAAGGATAATCGATCACAAAAATTATGATACCGAATAGTTGATAACGTGTCACCTAATATTTTGATAAAGCGCCCGAAGCCATTGAGACAACTTGGAAAAGATACAGGGGGTTTGGATGGACGGCGCACAAGTTGAAGATCTCAAATGGGTTGGAACGACCAAATAAGGGATGCAGCGAGACTACCCTTAACCGTTATCTCCGAACTATGGAGTATGGAGCTGTGTAGTGAAGAATTATTAAATGCTATCATAGGAGTCATAATTCTAAACTTTTAAATGGCTTGGTAAATTTTAATATATGACTCAGTTTATTTTTACATTTGACGAAGTTTTCGTTTTAATTTCATAGTTATTAAATATATTTGTCAGAAATTAAGTGAACAAGGAAGCGACAAACCAAGGAAAGAGTGGAATAAGATAGTTGGAGAAATTAAAAACTAGGTAAAGTTAACATATACTATGAGATTTATGGATGTGGTCAGAGTCAGTGATGTACGCGTAGATATTTATCTGCCCTCTCTGCCAATCCCTAAAGGGACATGGCGTGATGGTATGTTTATATGTACAGTTAATAATGTAAAAAACAAAGAGAGAAAGTAACAGACAAAATGAATAAAAAATCGAAACGATGGAACCATGCGTAATTCCGAAATAATTTCAATTGGGAATTGAATAGAAAATCTGCAAATATGTACAGTGTAGTTCAATAATTTCGAGGATAAATAAATGATTTTGAAACCGTAAAATAAAAATGTACAAAACAAGTGTTGTACAAAATGAAAGCGAATTCTTGGCAGTTTATACGGCGTATTGCTGTTTCCGTGGCAATGCCCGATTTTATCTGCGGTATATTCGAATTAACGGAATAGCGAATAAAAGTCGCGTCATAAAATTCGTTGTGTTAATTTTACACGACACGTTAAACTACCGAACTACGGTCCTGGACGTAATATGGTTCAAATTCTAATTCATTGACGACGAGTCGTGAGCTAGATACGGTTTTATGTAAAACTCGAGACAGGACCGGCTCCAGGGCTTACGTGGTTTAACTAATATGTAAAATAAGTATAATAATACAGTGCTTGGAATACTAGACATATACATACATACATACATACGTACATACATACATACATGCATGCATGCATACATACATACATACCTACATACATACATACCTGCATACATACATACATGCATGCATGCATACATACATACATACATGCATGCATGGATTTGTTGAATGACACAATACATAATTAGTTCTCTTTACTGAGAGATATCAAATATATAGTGCAATTTTTCGTTTCTTCTCCGATATATTATAACAAAGGTGATTTGAGTTTTTCGACCAGTCAAAGATTTCGAAGTTAATTTTAATTTATTTTATTTTATAAGACGAAGTAAAATTATTAAAAAAATAGTGGTAACCTTCTAACAAAATTATTCAAAAAACTTAAACATTTCTCAACTATATTTATATTAAGTTGAGCGGGAACGTAATATGACAGAATAGTTAATTCTTGTACAAGTTTAACTGAGATAATGGCCAAAGAAAATAACTTAGTGCGCAAATTGACGTGCGATGAGTCCTTGGTTTTAGCGGAATACAGAAGTCCCTGAAGGCACAATATAAATCACTGTGTATCGTTCTAAGTATACAGTAAAACCTGATGGTTTTATTAACATATGACAATCTCTTCCAAATAACCACAAATATATTAAAGACCCCTTAAGTGAAAACCAGACTAGAACCCTTTTAAAATATGTAAGGTTCCAACCGAAATCGAGCTCATAACTGCCGAGTTGGAAATCAGGCATCTTACCAACTAAGCTACGGAGGTCGTCTGATCAAGTGTTCACCTAATCCAATAGACACGGATAAAACAAATCTTTGTTAATTGTTTTAACTGCTTGTTTATAAAATTTCTCCAATGCTGCCCGGCTGCAGTCCCCAGCCACCCGGAGCGGATTATATAATAAATACGAATAGGAATAGAGCTGTATCAATTGCTACAGAGATCTCCTGTGTTTGACAAAGGGATGATTACGTCGATTGCGACGAATTAATGAAATTCATATTATTCAGTTATTTTTCCTCAAAAAAGAAGACTCAAAGGAAATACTTTAATTACCAATTTCTGGATGAAAGTCGTTGATAATAAAAACGCATTTATTTCTAAATCCATTCTATTACTTTAAAACACTTTTTTTAAACGAATATTGCTCATGAATATTTAATAAACATACATACAAATTATTTGCCGCTTCCCAGTCATAGTTGGTAGAAAGGGTACAGCGCAAGACTTTTTGATAATTCTAGACATATTTGCCGTATCAACATTCATACCATTTAATTTTACGTTTCGTCCTTTCAAAACTTCATTCACTTGGTTCAATCATCATTTTCTTCTTTTACCACACTCACATTAGAACTGTCAATTTGTTTAGTCATTAGAATTAATTCTAGGGTTATAATGTGTGAGGAGTTGAGTTTCGCAAGATGTTTCCAGTTGTAGTTGAGTGTCACTGTTTGTCAGGTTGATGAGAGCGTGCAACGGGGTTTTTTTGTGTTATCAAAAATCGGAAAGAAGTATCGATTTATTTTTTCATGCTAAATATCCTCAGTGAGATACAGGCAAAAGCCTAGTTTACTGGGGATATGACAAATGAAAGGCAACAAACCCAGATCCATTAAAATTATATGTCCAAATCAAATTACCTGTTGTTTTTTCTCAAATTGTGTATATTTCTTGTCATGTGTAATAATAAAATAAATAAATAAAATAAAAAATTTTAAACGTGTGCAAAACCTAATTCACTCATATGTGTTATATTTGGTTTACTTATATTTGAAAAACCGCTCCATATTGGAGTTTAAAATGAGGTTGCACCTTTGTTACAAACTTAATACAGGTTTAACTCTTAGAAGGCAAAAACAATAAAACAGAAATAAAAGAAAAAATATTTAAAGAATAATCTCTTTCAAAATTTAAGGTGTGGTAGATAAAGACCGCTGAAATTATGGTTGAATCAAGTGAATGGTGTTTAGGAAGAACGAAAGATAAAGATAGAAATCGAAGGAAAGTATAAAAAGGAGTATGGATGTAGAAGAGGCGATGGATGTGTCGAGATAGGAAATACTGGCGCTCTGTCCTCTCTACCTATCCTGGCAGAATAGCGTGATGATGATTCTGGCAGGATAGCGTGATTATTTCTTTGAACATTCTTACCATCATATCACTGGTTAATTCGTCATGTCCTATTTCCTTGTGCGCGATCGAACCGCGAAGCTTTTGACCAACTTCGTGTTGAGAATTCCTCAAAACTCGCCAAGATTTAAGTCCGAATGATGTTATAAATCATGTTAACACCCTGTTTTATTTATGATATTTAAGTACGTGCCATCTTAAAGTGCCAATTAATAATTCCATTTATAAAGTTCATCCACTATAGCGCTCAGAAAACACCTCGCTAAGGGGGTCAAGTGTCTGCCTCATTCCGGGCTGACTGAGTCTGAATCCATCTGCTTGGGGTGGGAGAGACGAGTAGGTGGGGGCAATAAAGGCCGTACTCCCGGCGTGTAGTGCGGCAGCCTGAATCGGAATTGCAGAGCAGGTCATTCGGGCCAAAGATTCGCATTTAGCGAGATATTAGCATTTTATACTGTTTTCTGGTGAATAGAGCCCACTACCTTATAAATGTACTAACACGGAGGAGTGGATGGATATATTTGTCTTCTCCTGCCATGTCAGATCCTCCACTGACATCAGCTATCACCTGGGCAAAGACCTCTCTTTCCTACGTTTTATAGATATATTGACGGAAATTAAATGGTTTAGTCTAATATTTAAAAAAACAGAGTTGACTTCATTCATAATTTCATAAGTTAAAACAGTATCAGCGCAGTGATCTAACATGGCAAGTCATTTGGTACAAAGATTTTCATCAAACGAGATATCAGCATATTAAACTGTTTTTTTTTTTGTGAACAGGGCACACTACGCTGTAAATAATATTACCAATACGAACGAGCCGTTGGATAAACTGACATAAATAAAATGGATCAGGTTAATTTTAAGAAATAGGGTTGAGTTATATAGGGTCTTTTAAATTAAGCGTTTTTTTTTATTTCTTAGATAAAACATAGATGGCGTCGCGAACTTGCCTGGGTCTTGTGACATTTGAGAATTGTAATGTATGACATTTATAAAAATGGAGTTGTATACAATATAACAACGCGTTCAAATTGAGAATTATTGTATCTATTGTAATTTCCGGAAACGGTGATGTTAATTGGTCACTAAGATCATGTGATCTGACACCGTTGGACAATTTTCTCTGGGGTAACGTGAAAATCCAGGTCTATAAGAATGCCCCTCAATCAATTCCTGAGCTGAAGGACGAAATTATTCGCGTTATTGGTGAGTTAGAACCCCAATTATGCCAAAATGTCATCGAAAATGTTGACAAAAGAGTGGACATCTGTGGAGCTGCAAGAGGTGGACATTTTGCGGATATTTTTAACTGTGTTTAAATGTCATACATTATACTTCAATGACCAATAAAAAGTTTTTTTGAAATCCACGCAAATTGTGTGCTTTATTCAAGAATTAAAAAAAAAACTATAAAAAAACCGCTCAATTTGAAAGACCCTATACATAATTTCGTAAATTAAAATAGTATTGATGCCGTGGTCTTTCGCGGGAAGTCATTCAGGTAAAATATTCATATTTTATATAGTTTTATGGTTAACAAAGTGTACTACGCCGTAAATATACGAACAAGGAAGAATATTCGGATTTGTTGACAAATGCAATGGTTCAAGCTAATATTAAAAGACAGGACTGACTTTATTGATAATTTCATAAATTAAAATAGTATCAGCGCTGTGGTATAATGTGGGGTAGGTGTCACTAATTCGATTCTTGTTGAATCATCAAAATTGGCTATTGTAATTTATTTTAACAAACACTGTTTATTCCACTTTTTTTCACAAAAAAAAAAAAAAAGTGGAATAAACAGTGTTTGTTAAAATAAATTACAATGTCTTTAAACCTCCACAACGTTAATGCCTTAACTATAAACAACAAAAAATTGGCTATATTTTTACCTTAATTTTATTAATACATCGTTACGTATGACTTTTTTTTTCTGGCAAATATTTAACGGCAGCAATCCGAAAGACCTAACGTGGGGAGAAGTGAGAATTGTCGTGGGCATGTTGGACAGATGAATTGAAGAGATCACGACCAAACGATTGTTTCTAGATATAAATTCATAGACCGCTATTAAAAAAACATTATATACTACTGCTATACTAAAGCTTGCAACATGAAAGAACCTATCAATCGCCTTGGAACTCTGATCTCCTGGTCATTCAAATAAACATGGGTTTTTGCAAGTTATTGCATTTCAGCAAAGTTATTGCATTTCAGCAAGCACACAAAAATCAACATTGTGTGCTTGCTGAAATGCAATAACTTGCAAAAACTAAAACATGGGCAGGTGCCCATTCACATGGTGGCCTAGAATAAGTATCTTTTAAACGATCACTATGGTATTCTTGGTAAGGCGATTGATTTCCACCCAGGGATTTCGGTTCGATACCCGACGGTATTAAAATAAAAAAAACACTTTCTAGGCGTGTTTTTGGCTCATTTATTACAAACACATGAGATGTCAAATCGCGAGATTCGTGCCAATTCCAATGGTTCTAAATCCGAAGGCTCGATTAATGAGGCAGAAGATAATTTTGGAAAAAAATTTAAAACGTATATACTTGAACCGTACAGTATCAAAATCTGGTAAGCATAGTATTGTGGGAACCACGGTCGTCGCTGAATATTGTCAATACATACGGTCAACGACCGACGAAACGACCTTTGGATATGTCCAAAGGTCACATACCAAAACATTGACGCGGCCGGACATCTCGCCGTTTTTGAAAACAAATGGGTTTACCTACAATACTATTTACGACACATTCCACAGTAGAAAGAGAACGCATCACGCTGTCTCGCCGATCTCGCAAACAAATTGTCTACCCACAATACTATTTGCGATGTCTGCAATACTGCAATCGACCATTTCGGCACGCACAGAAGCGAGATAAAAATATATCGCGGGCGCACTCCCGCGCCCATTCTGAAATGTATAAATACCCACTTACCGATAAATAAAACATTAATTCATTGGCTCTCTGCTTCCGCATTGCTAATTGACGTATTTTATTTATTTACCAACAACTACTATCATCATCTCTTCAGACAAGAAGCATACCGCTAAAGTATTTTAGTGCCAATTTTGATATATGGGAGTAAAACGTGGAAGTGAAAGAATGCTGAGAGGAACCGAATAAATTATGTAGAAATGCCTGCATTGAGAATAATACATGGAGGGCAATGTATGACGAAATACGGAATTAAGTGAAAAGGAATGAATGTGAATTTAAGGTTTATGTGTTAAGTAAGATAAAGAAGAGTACGTTGAAATGGTTTGGGCATTTGAAGGAATGAAGAAAGACTAATAAAACAGATACATATTGTAAATGTGAGTGGAGGGCGTGTGTGAGAAAGATTAGGTTAATTATGGTTGAATGAAGTGAACTATATTCTGCAAAAAAAAAACGGAGAAAGTCGTAATAGTAAAAGTTGTATGAGAGGGTGTATGGATGTAGAAAAGGCTCAGAATTTGTATTGAGATAGGAAAATTTGGAGCTCTGTCCTCTATATTTATTCAAAAAAGATGGCATGATGGTTTGTTTATTTTTAAGATAATCTAGTCTCCCGGCCAGGTTCTTCAATATGTCAGAATCAACAATTCGGATATGTTGAAGAGTTACTATTCGAACACGTTAATTGTATACAGTATAATTTTTCGAGCTTATTACCATTTTGGACATTTCTTTCAACTGTATACTCGTATTTCTGGATTTAAATATATAATTAGAAATTGAAAACGCAGAGCAATGGTAGCTGTATACACTAGTTTATAAAAGGAGTATATTAAATCCTAACAACTTTCACAATTGTTATTTTCCTGTCATCTCATCTAGTTCCGGTCCTTCATTACCACAAAGCACCGCGACAAAGCTACCGCAAATCTGCATAGCAGACGGAAAATCTCATTTGCATGTCACTAACCTCTCTGCCCTTCCAGCGAAATGAGAAGTGCAGAAACAAATTGAGGGGAAAGACAGAGTGAGGTTTATAGCTCGTGGTGGCCGAGCTGTCAAAAGGCATGCTTTAAAGTGCAACACGGTTTACCCTGCACTGTAGACAGGATGGGATAAAAAGGAAAAATTGTAATACTGAAGATCAAAGGGACGAACAAAATAATCTGGAAGGATGAAATATAATCGAGTTCTTAAGAATTTAAATCATATATACCATCACGCCGTTTCCTTTTCGGAGTAGGCAGAGAGGAGAGAACGCCAGATATTGCCATCACAACATTCCGTTAACCCTTCATGTCCTGTGATGTGTAACTAGTACACATTGCTTCTAAAAACTTTAATATCTCTATAAATATAATAAATACTGGGTTCAGATTTTAGGTATTCTTCGGTAATACATTTACGCATTGAATGAAAAAAATAATATAAATAATAATTAGCACTTATCGGCCACATCAGAGATATTTTGTGAAAATCGGGAATAAATTCACCAATACAATCAAACGTGTGCCAGTGTGTAACGTAGATATATTCTATAAAATCGCTATGGGTGAGGAAGCGACGCTATTCACGTCTCACTCTCACTCTACTTCGGTATATGGGAACGCAAGAAATAGAATCTCAGTTCGCTCGCTTCTCTCGCTCAGTAGCTTGCGGGTTTTCGTTCGAGGTGGTCGGTTCGCCCGTTTTGTGAACGTCCGCCGTTAGTTTTTTTCATGTTTTCAGCAATTAAATTTAAATTATTATCCCTTTTGACTTCAAATTTAATTAGTTTAAGCGATTTGCTATAAATATTCTTATTTTTCCGATTTTAAATCGCTCATTTTTACATGTGTATTGGATGTGTACAGAATACACAGCACCGGAACGCGCGGTTTTTTTAGCACAGGAAGGGAAAGGTTAAAAATATCACTCACTTGACCCAATCGTCCTTTCCTCGCAGTCCCTTGACCAAGTCTTCCACACACATTTGCAATGTATATTTGTTTTGTTAGTCTTTCTTCCGCACTGTGCTAATCCTTTCAAATGACGTAGGTATTTTTTCCGCCTAGTATTCCGCCTAGTACCTATAACTTCGGTCATATATATTCTTTCAAAAAGATAAAAAAAACCTGCCGGTGTGCTCCGATTGTCTCACTTCGGTATGCAATCGGATCCAGTACAGCGGTGTGACCGGTGAGTTTGCTGGTGTGCAGCCGCTCACTAATTTATAAAAAAAACTTCACGACACAGCTTCGCTTTCTAGTTGAATTGATGTTATAAGGGTGAGGGGATCTTCGAGTACGAGGCCCAGCAATGGCGATGATGATGATCCTTCTTCATTAAATCGTTAGCTCTTCTTGATATTACTGAATAAACAATGTATTTATTAATTTATTTCTTTGCTTCACGATACAACAGTGTTCTTAACATAACATGAAAACCACAGCGTACAAAACAAATTCATTTCAATACTTAAAATTATCAACAAAATTATATAAGATTTATCTTAAACTAACATAAAGTTAAAATTAAATTTAAGTTATTATAATTACTAAGTAACTGTTTGAATTAATGTAATATTTATGAAGTACGTATATTAAGTTCGATAACTATACGTACACATATATTAGAAAATATTGCCGAAATTTAGCCAAATAAACTTACTTAACAGTGGAATATCCGAGTATATTTTATAGGAAAAAATGTTGGAAGATTCAATTGTTTCATCAATGCATTTATTGTATTAGGTGTTAACATAAGTTGTGTCCGTTTTTTTTTTTCAAATTTAAAAATTTCCACCAAAAGTAAAACAAAATGGTAAAGGTTATACGTCATTCGAAAGAATATTTTCTGCTCTACAAGATATTGTGTTTGCTTTTACGTTACATGTATTATTTTATTTGATTACAAGCCTTTAAAATGGAATGTCAAGTAGACGAAAGTGAGCATTTTCGACACCTCCTTCTGTTCGCGTTCAATTGAGGGAATAAAGCTGCCAAAGCTGCTCGCGAATATATTTGCGAAGTGTACGGTGAAGATGCTACGAATGAAAGAACAGCTCGTCGATGGTTTTTGCGTTTCAAAGACGGTAATTTCGACCTGAAAGACATGGAACATTCCAGACGACCAGTGTACTTCGGTGAGGACCGCTCAAACCATATTATTCATGAAGATCTCCTTCAAATAACCGTAGAATTAGCTGAGCAGATGAATTGTAGTCACATGATAATATACCGCCATCTTAAATCAATGGGAATAGTCCAGAAGTTCGGCGCTTGGGTTCCACATGTTTTGAACCACAAAAATCAATTGTCGAACGTTGAAGGAGGTGTCGAAAATGCTCACTTTCGTCTACTTGACATTCCATTTTGAAGGCTTGTAATCAAATAAAATAATATATGTAACGTAAAAGCAAACACAATATCTTGTAGAGCAGAAAATTTTCTTTCGAATGACGTATAACATTTACCATTTTGTTTTATATAATAATACTACTGATATTATTCTAACGTACAATTCTATCAGTTTTAATTATTTTTAGGGCGAGAAAAAGTTTATAAATCTTTAGAAAAATTATTTAAAATTAGTGGTACAATAATACTAATGTAGAATAAAAAAGTATATATATATTTTTTCTCGTTCGAGAACAAAAACAAGATATTAAATCAGTTACATTTGAGTATGTTGTTTATATATACATATACTATTGTAGTTATAATTACAAATTTTATTCAAGGCGACAGCACTTAGATTAAGCCTATTGTAGTTTACAATCTTTCAGAAATCAGAAACACTGAAGTAAGTTCTATAGAATTTATTTAATTCCTCAAGGCTTATTAGACATTTGACAAAGGCTTAATAAATTGAAATGGCCGTGATTACAAGTTAAATAAAATTAATAGATCTGACAAACATCAGTGTTCTCGATTTATAGAGTGATAAATAAGTTTTAATCCGTTTAACTTAAACCATTCTAGAGAGATATCAAATCAAAGCTTTAATTTTTCATAACAGGGAAACGGAAGTGAATTGCGAGATTTTTTTTTGTTTAAATATGATACGAGTACGTCGAGAATTCCATTATTGTTGATATGATACGAGTATGTCAAGATTTCTATTTGTGTAAATATGATACGAGTACGTTGAGATTTCCTTTTGTGTTAATATGACACGAGTAAGTCGAGATTTTCTTTTGTGTTGATATGATACGAGTACGTCGAGATTTCCTTTTGTGTTGATATGATACGAGAATGTCGAGATTTCTTTTTGTGTAAATATGATACGAGTACGTCGAGATGTACCTTTGTGTTAATATGACACGAGAATGAATAAATATTATTTTGTGTTAATATGATACAAGTACGTCGATATGTCATTTTGTGTTAAAATGATATGAGTACGTCGATATTTTCGTTTATGCTAAATGGTGATACGAGTACGTCGATATTTCATTTTGTGTAATATGATACCAAAAAGACGAGATTTCCTTTTGTCTTAATATGATACGAATACTTCGCGACTTCCTTTTGTGTAATATACGAAAAAGTCGAGATTTCCTTTTGTGTTAATATGATACAAGTATAAATTATGACTACGTCGTCAAGAGGAATAGCTGTTTTCTGATAAAAAAATAATGAACTTGTTAAATGATTGGACTGAGTTGAGGAATTGTGGTATTAAAGTAATATTTTATCAGATGATGAAAGAGTTAAGAAGGATATCGAAAGACATATAGCGATATGAAACATTGTCAATGGGGATTAAAGCACTCCCGAGCCGGACACACAATTAAACTCTGCCAAGGTGATAGTTCACAACAGTATATTATAACCAACTCTAATGTATGGAAGTGAAACATGGACGTGAAACTAGAATGGAAATAAACTTCGAAGAATACATGGGGTGACAATGTATGACAGAATACGGAATGTAGGGATTAAGAATGAGTGTAAACTTAAGACTAATGTGATTAGTAAGATAAAGGAAAGCATTATGAGATGGTTTGGGCATTTAGAACGAATGAAGAAAGACCAACAAAACAAATATACAGTGCAAATGTGAGTGGAAATCGTAGTAGAGAAAGACGAAAGAAAGTATGGTTGGATCAAATGAATTATATTTTGAAAGAAGGAAACGTAAAAAGTCAGAGAAATCGTAAGAGTTGTATTGATGTAGAAGAAGCGATGGATGTGTATGTCTAGATAGGAAAATATGGCGCTTTGTCCTCTCTGACTACCCAAACTGGGAAATAGAGTGTGCGTATGTACGCATTAACGAATATTTTTTTGCTGTTAGTTAAAAAAAATGTAAGAATTAAATGTGAGTGTGTGTGTGTGTGTGTAGACGCGTTTCGAACACTACTTCAATAATAAGCTTCGAATAAATATGGCCTAAAATTTTATTGATACTCCGGAGAAACGAAATATTAGACTTATTCGACCAACAGTTAGGATTATCTTAATTTTTTTTTGTATAAAAAAGTGAATTAATCTCATACTTAAAACGTTTCATTTCCGAAATCATAAAGTCCTTTATCCAGCTCATTCAAAAAAAAAATCTTTTTTATTTGCTTTAATATGCTCGAAATATCCCTTTATTTCGGCAGCATACGCGAAAATGGGAATCAGCATAAAAAATATTCCGCATTTATTCCAGATAAGAATGACAAGGAGCGAAGGGACGATAAATCACCGAGAACAAACAAAAGCGGGGTTGGAAATTTTTAAAATTAAAATTTCGTCTATGTTTAAGGTTAGTGCCGAAAGCTGGCATTATGTCAGCATTAAAAATAATTTCAACTCATTAAAATGGACATACGATACGAGGCACAAAACGTCATCACCATTAAAAAAAAAACAGCTGTACTAAAAATAAAACCTCGCTTTCTAAGTTTTCTTATATTCAAGAATTAAGATAAATTATAAAATCTATCAACGAATGTTTTCAAAACGAAGATCGACAAAATGGTGAAGCGACATAACGAATATCCTTTTTTGTTAATTTAGATACATAACTGTAACAAACATTGTTGGCGCTCTTTCTTAGTTATATATTTTAGACCCATTCTATATCCTTATCAGACTTTTGACTCTAGTAGTTTACATGTCAACGCGTGTGATTTTTTAGCGTTCTTAAAGCCGAAAGTTATCACTGACAAAAGGGTGTTCATCAGGATCATAAATCCATTCCATGTCAGTATTTTTCTTGCCTCGTTAAAGATTGTAACTAGACATTCGATAAACACTTGCCTTACTGTGCTAAAAAATTCCATCAGTTTTTATTTCGTAATGACATCATTCAAATCATAGAGGTTTTGATGAGGAATACATAAAGTATGAAGACCCTGCAATCAGTATATTTAGAGAAATTAAATAAAATATAAGTCCTGGTCACTCGCTATCCATTACAGGGCGGAAAGTGTTAATATAACGCCGTTGCCCTGTCGGGATTGGCAAAGAGGAGACCGCCCGATTTTTCTCTAACGACAAACAACTATCGCCTCTTCTACATTCAAACATCTCATAAAATTTCTGATTTTTACATTTCCTTCTTTCGAAATCATTCACTTGATACAACCATACATTCATTAATCTCTCCTTTCACTCACATTTGTACAATATATTTGTTTAGTTAGTATTTCATCATTGATTCGTTCTACTCGCCCAAACCATTTCTAAGATCTCTTCTTGATTTTACTTTATACTGCAGTCATAAGCAAAAACGCAGCTAACAGGAAAAAATCAGAAATTTAACTAAGTAACATATGAGGCAATATCCTATATCAAATTCTAAATCATAATTCATTAAAAAAAATACTGAAAAACATTTATTTCAAAACTAAAATCGCCATAATGTATTTTTTAATTTTATAAAATACTAGGTTTTTCAAAGCAAAAAAAAAACAATAAAATGTGATTCATAAGCAAAAAGATAGCGAGTGTCTATGCGTTTGCTGTGTTTTTGCTTATGAATCACATTTTACTGCTTTTATGTTTACGAATCACGACATTTTTAAGCAGCAATGAAAAACATAAAAGTGTAGTTTTCTCAAAACTTAACTTTTGCCATTAGCTGCGTTTTTGCTTATGAGGGGAGTATACTCGTACATGAGACTGAATTTCACATTTATCCCTTATCACTTAATTCCGTATGTTATCATACATTTTCACCTCATGTACGCTTCTCTACCCAACAGTATAGAGTCCTATTTAATGTTTTAAAATATAACAAACATTACATGAAAAAAAAAACCAAGATGAAGACAGAAACAGAAAAATGTGAAAAGACGAAATTTTCTTGTATAAAAAATCTACTTTTATTTAAAATTGCAACACAAATCTACTTATTTAACTATAAAAGGTACATAATAAATGTGAAACAATATGTTTTAGACTTTCTATACATCTTAAAGTCTATAGAAGTTGGATGTTATACCCAATGGTATCGCTTGTTCCAACTGAAATGCCATTTTCTGGTCGTGTCAGACAATAACGCCAGTTAGCAAATTTAATTTTAAGTAAAACCATGTAATGTAAGTGTACATTTTTCAAACAAGGAAATACAATTTTAAATTCAATTAATGGGATTTTATGGGCATAAATTAGAGACAATAATTCGGATATTATAAGAGAAGGCAGATAAGACGTTATTGGCAGGGATTCCAGCGAGACCTTTATATGTAGTTGCCTAATAAGATGTCGACCACCGGGTACACCTCAAAAGATATAGAGGAATAGCTGGAAGTCACGCAGAAAAAAACTCTTTGCAAGGATTTAAATTTTTTTTATCCACTTTGCACGGATTTCTACTGTTACACAAAGAGGGTCTGCTTCTAGCGTTAGCTTATTCGTTAGGAATAATATCAACCAGGATTCTTCTCATACTGCTAGGCGGTACCAAGAATATATCAACAGTGTCATTCAGTTGGTTCAATATCTCTATACCACGCGTGACAGTGTTTAGCCATGATATTCGTCCTGTAAGTTGGTATGTAGAACAGAGGGTGATTCCTTGCACGGCTATATTTATTGGGTACATATAAACTTAGTGCTTCTAGAATCGCGGGACAGTGAAAACAACATTGAAAAACCTTTATTAGGAATATCACAATGGATTCTTGCTTTCTTGTTTCGAGGCTTCTATAGTTATACCATGAGAAGTTCGGCACGGTGAGCATAAATTGGGTAATCGCCCTTTGTTCTGTACCATAGATATCTGAGGATTTTTTTTTGTATTTATTCTATATTTTTTTTATATTTGAGCTGATGAGGTTTTTTATATTTGAGCTAGATGCATATTCTAATTTGGTTCTAATTAGATAATTATATAAGTTTCGGAGGATATCGGTGTTGTTAAATTCTCTTGATATTCTCATTATAAAACCGAGTAGTTTGTAACAGTCCGATATCAAACGTGAGACATGGTTAACGAACGTGAGTCCGACATCAAAGGTTACGCACAAATCTTTGAATTCAGAAACTGTTTAGTGCCACTCCCTGTATAGTATACTGATGGTGGATTGGTGAAAACGATCGACTATAAGATACACACACATTTATTAATGTTGAACAGAAGATAAAAACTTTGATGTTAATATACACAAAGGACCTAAATCATATTTTACCTGTTGTGAGATAATTGAGGAAATATCGCGTGGGTTTGTATGATATGGATATTAACTATGAAATACCCATTTAACTGGCTTCATATTTTTGCACATACATGGTTGAGAAATGTTTATTAGATTAAAAAATAAATGAATTGTGGGTTCGCCTTTATACAAATAAATTGTATTATATTTCATTGTAAAAAACCAATTTGAAACAATGTATTCCAACCAACGAGAAACATGTAAAAGAAGCCTTCGGTGAAAACCGGACTGGAACGCTCGTATTTTTTTAATCTGGGTTCGTCTTACCAACCAGGCCAGAGGTCAACAGTTACAGACATAACGTACTTAATGTACTATGTACTGTAGAGTTGTTTCTGTAAATACCATTTAATTTAAGTAATACAAAGAATGTGTGCTAAGTGAAAATGTGAGTGGAAGGCGTGTAAGAAGAAGACCAATGGAAAGAATGGTTGAAACAAGCGAATGATATTCAGGAAGAAGGAAAAGTAGAAAGTCAGAGAATTCGAGAAGGCGTATGGATGTAGAAAAGGAAATGGATGCATGTCGAGATATGAAAGTATGCCGCTCTCTCCTTTCTGCCTACCTCGACAAAGAAATTGTGTGTATGTTTTAAATACTAAAAATAATATAAGAAATTTAAAGAAACATGAAATAAGCGTATTTTATGATAAAGGATAAAATTCTTTAAATGAAAAATCTATTATACAGGTAATACAATTTTACGGTAAAAAAAAATCGACGGTAAGAAATTAACGACATCTTATAAGTTCCTTGGGGAAATATCAAATGGCCTTAGAATATCCTCTTACATATATATGTATATATATATATATATATATATATATATATATATATATATATATATATATATATATATATATATATATATATATATATATATATATATATATATATATATATATATATATATATATATATATATATATATATATATATAT
>OX463839.1:52525360-52680360 GCA_949825065.1 Odontocerum albicorne
ATCCGATTTAATATGTTTCGATTTCACCCTATCCATATTGAAACACTATATCATCCGAGTTATTATGTTTCGATTTCACCCTCTCCATACTGAAACACTATATCATCCGACTTATTATGTTTCGATTTCACCCTCTCCATACTGAAACACTATATATTCCGACTTATTATGTTTCGATTTCACCCTTTCCATACTGAAACACTATATAATCCGACTTAATATGTTTCTATTTCACCCTCTCCATACTGAAACACTATATATTCCGACTTATTATGTTTCGATTTCACTCTCTCCATACTGAAACACTATATCATCCGACTTATTATGTTTCGATTTCACCCTTTCCATACTGAAACCCTATATAATCCGACTTAATATGTTTCGATTTCGCCCTCTCCATACTGAAACACTATATAATCCGACTTATTATGTTTCGATTTCACTCTCTCCATACTGAAACACTATATCATCCGACTTATTATGTTTCGATTTCACTCTCTCCATACTGAAACACTATATCATCCGACTTATTATGTTTCGATTTCACCCTCTCCATACTGAAACACTATATATTCCGACTTATTGATTTCACTCTCTCCATACTGAAACACTATATCATCCGACTTATTATGTTTCGATTTCACCCTCTCCATACTGAAACACTATATATTCCGACTTATTATGTTTCGATTTCACTCTCTCCATACTGAAACACTATCTCATCCGACTGATCATGTTTCGATTTATTTGATTATATTACACTTTTGTCTGATCACGGGTGTGGGGGTGTGCAAGATGAGCCTAAACAAATATCCGATTAATTATGTACGACAAATAAAATAAGTGAATATATAAATATGTCAAACACAATTTTAAAAAAACTTATATGAATCATGTTCTATAGTATATCTATAGTAATGTATATTTTCGTTGTATTAATAATAATGAAAGAGACAATTTATACAGCGCCGTTTAGAGAGCAGACTCTTTCAAGAGCGCTCCAATTCAGGATTCGCACCCATTATTATATACAAATTAAAAATTTAACAAAAGAAAAATCAATTAAGTTGAATGCAAAGATAGGAAGTGAATGCATTCTTTAAATACGGTACTTTCCCGCATCTACATATGTTCAGAAAAATATATATTTGGTAAGATAACAACAGAAAAATTCTCGAGAGAAGATGAACTGCAAAGAAATCTTTCTAGACATTCGGCTTTAGGTGTAGTGTAGTGTATATTTTTAGTGATCATACACTCGTATAAACTTAGAGGCACACCATTCCACGTCACAGGACCAGCAACGGCAAAGCCCTGTCATAATAACCCGTCCGATCGGATCGATTCGGAAAAGTTTTTTTGAAAATGACTACGACCTCTTAGTTCTATTCCTCTCTGAAGGAACATCCCTCAGACACAGATTCGAAAGATACAATGAATACATCTCATTAAGGGACTTGAATACAAAGAGACAAAGTTTAAAATCAATCCGTTTTGCGACACTCAAAGCAACGCACTATTTTTAAATGGGGAAAATAAATAAAAATGTATAGAAACCAACTAAAAAGGTAAAAATTAAAGTGTATGTGTAGTGTAGTGTTCATATAAAATCAAATTTTTTGATAAGACCCCTAAAATGGGTTGTCTTTTCTTTTCTGAAGCTACACATGTCACTCATATCTCTAACAATGAGAGACTGATCATTCCACACTACAGGACCAGCAACGGTAAAAGATCTATCATAATACACCGCCATATTGGATTGAATTGGAACAATAAATTAACAAGACAATGAAGAAATCATAGTACGTATATTTGCTGATAACTTACCACATCAAGCATTATATCAATGGAGCAGTAAGATTAACCAGGAATTTAATCGACTCACCTGAAAAAGAAAAAAATGGTTTAAAATACTGTTACTAATAGTTTGTCTTGAAAGTAATTTGTTTTTATATCAAATTTAAACCCAAAATTGAACCAAATGCTTGTGGATGATTGTTTACAATAATTTCAGTATCTCAGCAATATCTTGTGTCGTAGAACGCTGGTTATTCTCGATCAAAGCATTTATTTATTAATTAGTGGTAATCGGGCTTTCAGAGCGGTAATCAATAAAAGTCATTAGCGGTAATCAGACTTCCAGAGCGGTAATCGACAAAAGTCATTAGTGGTAATCGGGCTTTCAGAGAGGACATCATCTTCGAGTATCGTATCACTATTACAGATTTTTTAAACCACATTTGACACACACTATCGCTTACTATATAGTCGCCATAACAATAAGAAACGGATCATTCCATGCCACCGAACCGGCAACGGTAATAGTTCTATCACAATAGCCCGCCCTATTGGATCGATTTGGAACAATCAATTTATTAAATAAAGAACAAATCAACCTCAAAATTCTACTCTTCTCAGACGAAACATCTGTCAAACACAGATACGAAATATACTCGTACTATAGATACATCATATTAAAGATACTTGTACTATAGATACATCATATTAAAGATACTCGTACTATAGATACATCATATTACAGATACTCGTACTATAGATACATCATATTAAAGATACTCGTACTATAGATACATCATATTACAGATACTCGTACTATAGATACATCATATTAAAGATACTCGGACTATAGATACATCATATTAAAGACACTCGTACTATAGATACATCATATTAAAGATACTCGTACTATAGCTACATCATATTAAAGATACTCGTACTATAGCTACATCATATTAAAGATACTCGTACTATAGATACATCATATTAAAGGACTTGAATACAAGAAGACAAAGTTTGAAATCAGTCAGTTCGCGACAGTATGAAGACATCACTTACTGATGAGGTAGGTGGAGTGATAAATCATGTAGATCACTAGCTCAAACGCTAAAGCACTAAGAAAGATAAAGGGTATATAAAAATGGAGAAGAATCGTTCCACCAGAGTGATTTTCAGTCATGAAGAACACTTTGAAATATAAAAAAAAACATAATTTTTGTTTAAAATTAAATTATCAGAGAAAATAAACAACGCTTAACATTTCAGTTAAATATGTGGCAGTTAAGAAGGGAGATTTAAATACATTTATATAAAGAAAAAAACCCATCAAAAATGGATCATTGTTGTTCCCTGGCAGCGAATGATCCTGATGGATTGCGAAATGGATTAGTTACCCATCTGGTGTCAAGTCTGCTTTAGTCATCTGTTAATATTGACAGTCCTGTAGGACAAATCAGTTGCTAGTCCTGATGGGATCATTATTGTCATTTCATGTACGTGTATGTTTTCAATTTGATTCCTAAAATAAAATTCTCGACATGTGAATTAATTTTGAATATTTGAGCTTGACCCAACCAATTATAATGAATTGAACAAGGGTGAGTATACTACTTAATATTGATTATAAAGGACCAATTATTTGGCCCCGCTTAGAGAGCCTACTTTCCTCAAGGGCGCTCTAACGCTATCAATTATAATCAATTGAACGAGTATGCGTATATTACCTAATAATAGTAATAATGATATTAATAATTAGGACGAATTATTAAGCCCCGTTTAGAGAACAGATTAGCCTCAGAGGCGCTCTAATGCTTCTTATTATAATCAATTGAACGACGCTATATAATGTACCCTTTTATTATAATTAATAATGCTAATAAAATGACACATAATTAAGCGTCTTTTTGAGAGCAGACTCTCCTCAAGGGCGCTCTAACTCAGATTTTAAACCCAATATTATAGAGATAAAAAAATATTACAAAAATAGATAAATCCAAGGATAGGAAGGAAGTGTCAGCGGTCATTATATTGGGTACTTCCCCATTAAACACTTCTTTGATTCACACATTTTCATTTAATTGGTTTATAGGTTTACGAGTATTTTTTTTTATGTCGGGTTCAAGTGCTCACGTTTACGGTTGAGGTTCTGCTTTAGAACTAGCGGCAAGCGGCCCGCATTCTCACTCAAATCTAAGTTGATAACCGATGATACTTGAAGATGAAATTAGAGACGTTCTTGAAACGTCGGCAATATGAGTCACTAAAACGCGGTATCAACTTCGATTTTATACCATATGAGTATTATTAAAGTTTAATATTAGTTTATTAGAAATATTACTTACACGTTTATAAATTAATTATTAAAAACTCACCCATATAATATTTAATGTCGATGCCAGTTTATTTCTAATTGTATTTGATGTAATTCTTTAAATTATTTTTTTCTATTATTTTTATTCAAGGTATCGTTTATTTACATAAATAAATAAAGACAATTTTCCAATTATATAACTACAATTGTGTTCCGAAAAATCCCCTTTTACAACAGCTTAGTGAAACAACAATTAATTTCTAGAATACATAGTATAGGCACGTCAATGAATGCTTCACTCAAATGACCAACCCAAGAGATAATTGGAAACTGTGACAATATTTTCATGAATAATGAATAGCACATTTTCCCAAATTCGATGTAAAAACAATTATCGACTTGGTAATATTTCGACTCCATTTGAAAAATGACCCGTCGAACTATAAATTCTTTTAAAATAGTCGACATTCCGAGCAATTTTCTGTTTGGTTCAATTTGAAACGAAAGAGTTAGCCTTTTAGAAACACAAAGAGAAATAATTTGAAAGGTTTCCTCCGGCAAAAAGTATTAGGATCGACAACAAAGGAGCAGGTGTTACTGAATCAGAGAGCTAGGACAGGAAATTAAATTGACTGGGTAATTTGGACGATATTGTGAGTGATGAAAGGAGAAAGGGGTTATCACAGGTTTCAACCGACACTTGGATGCGCTACGAAAAATGTAAGCCCTTTTAACTATCAACGATATTACAAAATTATTAAAAATACATTTAAATGAGTTTGATGAAACCATAAGATAGATTGTTATCGTGTTTCATTAGATAGATTGTTATTATGTTTCATTAGACATAGTGTTATTGTGTTTCATTGGATAGATTGTTATTATGTTTCATTAGATAGATTGTTATAAAGTTTCATTATATAGATTGTTATTATATTTCATTAGATAGATTGTTATCATGTTTCGTTAGATAGATTGTTATTATGTTTCATAAGATTGTTATCATGTTTCATTAGATAGATTGTTATAATGTTTCATTAGATATATTGTTATGTTTCATTAGATATATTGTTATTATGTTTCATTATATAGATTGTTATAACGTTTCATTAGATATATTGTTATTATGTTTCATTAGATAGATTGTTCTTATGGCTCATTAGATAGATTGTTGTTATGTTTCATTAGAAAGATTGTTATTATGTTTCATAAGATAGATTGTTATTATTTGAGAAATAATCCCAAATCATAATGATAGAAAAAAGTGAAATGAAAAATAAATTAAAGGTTTTGATACCGGACAGTATCAAATTCTGCTAAGAAGATAGTCTACAATAGTATTTTGGTGCCAACTTTGACGTATGGGAGCGAAAATTGGACGTGGAAAAAGACTGAGGAGAGCCAAATAAGTGATGTAGAAATGCGTATACTGAAACGGAAACATGGAGTGACAATGTATGACAGAATACGGAATGAATTGATACAGGATGAATGTAATCTTAAGGCAGATGTGTTTACGAGTAAGAAAGATGAAGAATAGCACACTGAGATGGTTTGGGCATCAAGAACGAATGAATGAACAAATACTAACAAAACATACTCGTATAGTGCAAATGCGAGTGGAAAACGTGTGAGAGAAAGACCTAATAAAATATTTATTTTATTTATTTATTTATTACACATGACAAGAAATATACATAATTTGCGAAAAAAAACAACAGGTAATTTAATTCGGACATACCATTTTAATGGATCTGGGTTTGGTGCCTTTCATTTGTCGTACCCCCAGTAAACTAGGCTGTTGCCTGTATCTCACTGAAGATAGTATGGTTGGATCAAGTGAATGGAATTTTTAGAGGAGACGTTGAAAGTCAGAGAAATTGTAGACGTGGTATGAGAAGATGTATGGATGTAGAGGAGGCAAAATATGTGTGTCAAGATAGGAAAATCTGATGCTTTGTCCTCTCTGCCTACTCCGACAAGGAAATGGCGTAATGGCATGTATATATGTATGAAAGATTAGACCAAGTTGAGGGATTCTGCTATTTGGGTAGTATTTCTCAGAATATGGATGAGTTAAGAGGGATATCGAATGGCATGTAGCGATAGGAAACAAACTCAATGGGGCATTAAAACAGATTATAGTACACAATATACATATATTTTAATAATCAGATAAAAATTTGTGAGGAATGTAAACTTTAGGCTGATGTCTTAAGATGACAAATAACACTCGAGATGGTTTAGGCATCTAAAACAAAGAAATAATAACACAAACAAATATATGCTATGTCCTCTCTGTCTACCCTAACATGGAAACGGCGTAATGGTAGTATATATGTACAAAGTAATCGAGACAAGACGTTCTTCTCATTTACTAAACGAGTCACTAAAATAACTATAAACCGAAAACGGTTGGATAATTTCATTTCAACTTTATTCACGTATTTACTCTGGGGTATTTAGTATGCCAAAATGGAGTTATGCAAAACAGTCTTTGTTTATGGAAATGTTTACAGCTTAATGACCGTGGACGAAGGAACTTTGTATTCATGTGTTATGATGTTAGAAAACTCTCTTTTTAATATAAATTTTCTTTCATGCATACCAAATTGATTGATAAGTCTTACGACAGATATAACAAAATATTTATTTAGTAAGTATAAAGTGACATAATGGCGACCTGGTTGGTAAGAAGCATGACTTCCATCTGGGGGTTTCGGGCACGAATTCCGACAAAACTCGAAAAAAAAATCTCCCACTCGAGTAAAAATAAAAACGTTCATCTGGTAACAATACTAAAACGTTCACCTGGTAACAATACTAAAACGTTCATCTGGTAACAATACTAAAACGTTCATCTGGTAACAATACTAAAACGTTCATCTGGTAACAATACTAAAACGTTCATCTGGTAACAATACTAAAACGTTCATCTGGTAACAATACTAAAACGTTGACCTGGTAACAATACTAAAACGTTCATCTGGTAACAATACTAAAACGTTCATCTGGTAACAATACTAAAACGTTCACCTGGTAACAATACTAAAACGTTCATCTGGTAACAATACTTTTTTATTTTAATTTTTATTATACAAAGTAAATTATTGTACAAACATTTGTCAAGGCTATACCTATAAACAAATTTATTACTTAACTAATCTTAATTATATGTTATAATTTATGAACTTACAATACTTAATCTTATTTTCCTACATATCATTTTATTTTATTTTTTTTCAATCTTAATATATGATTTCTTAGAAATAATTAACACCTACATACTACTTATAACTAGATAACAATTATTACACTAATCATTTAGCAAAAACAAGTCCACTCGTTCAGGCTACTTGTATTCCATCACATTCACTCAGACCTTGGTCGTCCCAGCTAATACTGTAGATGGACTAGTCAGGCAACATATATCATCTGGTAACAATACTAAAACGTTCATCTGGTAACAATACTAAAACGTTCATCTGTTAACAATACTAAAACGTTCATCTGGTAACAATACCAAAACGTTCATCTGGTAACAATACTAAAACGTTCATCTGGTAACAATACTAAAACGTTCATCAGGTAACAATAATAAAACGTTCATTTCTTAACAATACTAAAACGTTCATCAGGTAACAATACTAAAAAGTTCATCTGGTAACAATACTAAAACGTTCATCTGGTAACAATACTAAAACGTTCACCTGGTAACAATACTAAAACGTTCATCTGGTAACAATACTAAAACGTTCATCTGGTAACAATACTAAAACGTTCATCAGGTAACAATACTAAAACGTTCATCTGTTAACAATACTAAAACGTTCATCTGGCAACAATACTAAAACGTTCACCTGGTAACAATACTAAAACGTTCATCTGGTAACAATACTAAAACGTTCACCTGGTAACAATACTAAAACGTTCATCTGGTAACAATACTAAAACGTTCATCAGGTAACAATAATAAAACGTTCATCTGTTAACAATACTAAAACGTTCATCTGGTAACAATACTAAAACGTTCACCTGGTAAGAATACTAAAACGTTCATCAGGTAACAATACTAAAACGTTCATCTGGTAACAATACTAAAACGTTCATCTGGTAACAATACTAAAACGTTCATCTGGTAACAATACTAAAACGTTCATCTGGTAACAATACTAAAACGTTCATCAGGTAACAATACTAAAACGTTCATCTGTTAACAATACTAAAACGTTCACCTGGTAACAATACTAAAACGTTCATCTGGTAACAATACTAAAACGTTCACCTGGTAACAATACTAAAACGTTCATCTGGTAACAATACTAAAACGTTCATCTGGTAACAATACTAAAACGTTCATCAGGTAACAATACTAAAACGTTCATCTGTTAACAATACTAAAACGTTCACCTGGTAACAATACTAAAACGTTCATCTGGTAACAATACTAAAACGTTCATCTGGTAACAATACTAAAACGCGCTCCACTTATGCAAATGTTGTATCTTTGCGTGTAAGGGGCAGTAACTCCAACACGTGTGATGATGAACCGAAAATTCTGTGTATACTACCCCAGTGGTTCTTAATCAATAATGGGTCGAAGACAATTATCTTCCAGCCCCGTTTTATCGTCTTCCAGCCACGTTCATTATAATGCCCGAATCACCAGTTCGGACAATTTGGAGGGTTCTAACATACTCGTATGTATACGAATAAAAAAAAATACGTTATGATTTGTACTCCATTTTGCCGCAAATAATTCGAAACTGTTTTCAACTGTTTAATATGGTTTAAAAAGATTTAAACTGTTTGATGTGGTTCAAAATGTTTTCAACTGTTTAATGTGGTTCAAAACGTTTTCAACTATTTAATGTCTTCTATTTATTTATTTTTTTGTTTATAACATAATAAGTTCTAATCAATTTCAGAATATTTATTACCTTTAACCTGTTCACCGCGTTAAAAATCAAATTCCACGAATCCTGTGCGCGGCACAATTTCAGCGTTTTTTAATTTCTAAGTTTAAACACATATTTTGTTTAGAACCACTGATATTTGATTACAACACCAAGTAAACATGACACTTAAGTAATTTTCTGATAATAAATAATAGTCATTACTCTTAAGGAGACTCATTAAATAAAGGAGATAAACTTAACATTACGTAAAATAAACAAAGGAATGCTACGATCAAATCAATGCTTCATGACACTCACCCAATCAAATGCATATAGCACTAGTAATGTTTATTTACGTAAGAGAGACATAGTAATGTTTATTTACGTAAGAGAGACTCATCGCAGGACTCGATCCGCGCGACAGGTCGTTAATGCTGGAAATATTGAGAAACCAAAAAAATTCGGCGCTCTGTTAATTCAACAATATCTCATAAACTAATATATTATTTGACAAGGTTTTCAGAGATGTCGCTAGAATAAAGATTATTTTAAATATTAGTTCAATTTTTATTCCGGTTTTGTGTCATTTTTTTTAAGTATTTGTGATTTGAAACTTGGATTGTCGTCAGATCACAGGCGTTTGTGCTCCCCGCGGGGAAAGAGTTAAAATAGTGTTTATACTGGCATAGTTAATGTTTCAAGTATGGCTTAATTTTCCATGGTAATTTTTTCCACGAATAACTCATTGATTTATTCTTTAATATTGTATATTTTACAGTTTATACATGTCACGCATGAACACATGCAATCACGCCATTTCAATGTCAGAGTAGGCAGAGAGGACAGAGCGAAAGACTTTCATATTTCGACACACATCCTTCGCCTCTTTCGCATCCATTTATATCCTCATACAGCTCCAACATTTTCTGATTGCCTTTACATTTCCTTCTTTTAAAATACAACTCACTTATCTAGCTATACTTTCATTGGTCTTCCTGTTCACTTACATTTGCACTATATATATTGTTCAATTAGTCTTTCTTCGTTCACTCTTTCTACATGGCCAGCCCATCTCAGAGCGCTCTTTTTCATCATATTGAGCACATCCGTCTTCAGTTCATTTTCATCCCTAATAATTTAATTTCGCATTGTATCATACATTGTCACCCCCTGTATTCTTCTCAATACACGCATTTGTACTACATTTATTCGGCTCTTTTAATTTTTTTCCACGTCCACTTTTCACTTCCATATATTAAAGATGGCTTTGAAATGCCGCTGTGGACTGGTTGGCTTTAAAATAGTGTTGTAATGTAGACTATAATCTTAGCAATGATGATCGCCAATCTCCAAAGAGAGGAACGTTAAAGAAGAAGAAGAAGATTAAGATACTTTCCACAACTTTCCTCTCTCCCAACTTTCACTCAATGTCTAAATATTATAACATAAATTTAAAGATATCTTATCAAATAAGTTTTTAAAAACTGTACTGCAGATTTATTTTTATGGCTATTCAATGGGATTTCGGATAATTTATTGAATGCAAATAAACATTTCCCCGCCGTTATTGAGTGGCTGAGATGTGGATGTGTAACGTAATGTGCGCCGCTCTGTATACCGGCAGCCTAAGGCAGTGATTTAGAGCAATCTGTAACCGTACAACTGAGTGAATAACGTGAAACGCGTCCGATAAGGCTGATATATTTTTACCGAGTTCGCCTGGGTCACTCGACATAAAGATACGTTTCCATGTGGAAATACTCGTAGAATTGACACCGATAATTTATCTCTCAATATTCTTTCATTATGTGGTAGCAAAGAGCTCTTCAGCATTTCTGTATTGGTGATGTATACACGTTGAAAATTACCAGAAGACTAAGTTGAGGTATAACATACGTGTATTTGCAAAAAAAAACGTAAAACAGACACATTAATTTTCGGTCCATCGACGCGCCCCAAATTTATGACATTTTTTAGAAAATAATATTTTACTATACAAAAACGTTTTCAAAATTTTATTTTTTTATTCTTACTACCGTAACTTATAGAAGCAGCATTCATTTAATTTCTCGTCTCAGCAATGTCACTTGCATTATTGTCGTGAATGTCTATATAGACATGCGAAAAAAATAAACATTTCATTTGAGAGCGAGTCAACAAGAATACGTAGGTATTAAAATTAAATACATGCATAGGTATAAAAATAAATGCGTATATAATGTTAATTTTCGTATTAAAAATTATTTTCTGCAAGGACCTATTAACACGTATCACCTTCCTTCAGATCATAATACGTACTTCAGACCATAAGACGCACTTCAGACCATAAGACGCACTTCAGGTCAAAAGACGCATTCCAATTTTAAAGTAAAAATGTCTTATGGTCCGAAAAATACGATATTTTTGGTAACTTTCAATATCATCAAAAAAAGATATAGAATAGAGTTTTCATGGCAAAATACCATGTAAATGTTCCAAAACAAGCTACTGGATGATTTTCAATTATCTCAGAAAGGGGAAATGTGGTTTGGGTCCTTTTGGCACATAAACGCCTATATTGTCTCTTTCATCGGACCTCCGGGTTAAGGAATATTGAAGTAGGCACGTAACTTACAGTTTGTTGTCGAACGTTTTTGTAATAAAACTAAACGTATTAATATAACAAAAACCTGGTTGACTAATTAAACTAGTGGATAACGTTTACTATTTTTTGCTATTTTCCGGAATAAAACCGAAATCAAAGTTTAAAAACAACATTTTCAAATTGATTCATGAAACTGATGAAATACTAAGGCACAATACTGTACACAGAATTTTTTTTCTTTAAGTTGTACTTTATGGTACAAATGGATCTTAGGAGAATGGAAAATAACTGCCTAGGAATTCCGAAGCAGATAATGTTAATTTAAGATAGACAATGAAAAAATAAAACAGGTCCCAAAAAAAACAAACAATTTAAAGGGAATAACACTATCTTCATTATGACTGTACCGTTTATACGCGACGAACGTGACATCGTTAATACGGCTGCCTTTCTACCTAGGTGTGAATTTGATTAAATAAATAAATACAGGTTTATTGATAGCAACATAGTATGAACATAATACATTTAAATATATTTCAAGAACACATTAAAAAGAGATTACATTAAAAAACAGAAGCTATCAAAAGGTCCGGGTTCATTTAATAACAACGCCCGGCCAAGATAAACCCCACCAATATAGGGTGAGCCCAGCCACGGGGACACCAGATGTTTTTCAGGCCACACCCTTGAACATATAGAATAAGAAGAGGAAAACAAAACACAAAATAAATAGACGACAAAAAAATACATTCAAGAGAGAAGACATTAAAAGGTCCGGGCTCATCCCACAAACATTCCTCCGGCCGATATACACCCCACCAATGTAGGGCGAGCCCGACCGCAAGGGCATCGGGGGGATTCTAGCCCACACCTCCGCACATCTAGATTATATAAAAAAAACAAAAACGTATGGCAGAAAACAAAATAAAAAGTAAACCCACATATACCACCTCAGGTCGACTGTCAGCAAGAACGAAAAAAAAATAAAAGCCTCAAAGGAGACCAAATTTCATAAAAGTTAAATGACAAATGGGAAATGCTGTTCACACATAAAAAAAACCATGACACAATACATTAAAATAGTTAAGCAGTAATATAAGAATGAATGAGAAGATAATGCACAAACATGCAAGCACAATCTCCGATTCACCACCAGTGAAAAGAAAGAAAAAGAAAAAAAAGCAAACAATGATTCGAGTTGACTCCCAATTTATTAAAAAGAGCCTGGTATGATTTTTAAACAAGTATTTTTTAAACTAATGTCTCATTGGTTAAAGAGATTGCTTTTATTGTATTTAATGGCAATATAAAATTTAAAAAAAACTTAATTCACGTTGATTAAAGTTTATAAAGAGACATAAAAAATTATTGTGTATTACTCGTAAGTATTGGCTGAGAATCCTGATGATTTTCAAGCGAGATTACAAGATTTAAAAAGATAAGGTGTTTTGAAAAAATATCGATTTAAATAAAATCTTATTTCAGACGCAATAGAAACGTACCTTAAGAGATATAATATATTCTTACTGTGTTCGCGCGGGTCATTCAGTGTTATTGACAAATGCGAAATCATTTAAAACAACCATTATCGCGAATATGGCAAACACATCGTACTGATAAATGAGTACTTAATTGTAAAAAAAAAATATGTAATAGTCAACTCCTTTACAAAATAAACGATTGCTATGTTAGAATAACGAAAGTAAAAACACTAATCAAATTATATAATTTGTAAGTATGTAATTTATTTGGAGGTGTGTTATATTATTTGGAGGTGTTTTATTTTATTTGGAGGTGTGTTATATTATTTGGAGGTGTTTTATTTTATTTGGAGGAGTGTTATATTATTTGGAGGTGTTTTATTTTATTTGGAGGTGTGTTATATTATTTGGAGGTGTTTTATTTTATTTGGAGGTGTGCTATATTATTTCGAGTGTGTTATATTTTCAAGTTTTCGAGTTTGCTGAATCAATATAGTGTTTAGGAATATAATACGAGATGAATAAAAAGTAAATTAAATACATAATAAGATCTTTTTACCAGTTAAAAAGCAACAGCATTTTTGTTATTAACGGGAAAATATTTAAAAATAAACACAGTTCTCATAACAAACAGGGTATCAATACTGCTCTCATAACAAACCTGAATCATTCCCCTTTTAGAGAGCCTCAGGATATGAAGTAGAAACAGATGCAGCGGGGATTAAGTTAATTAGTGGAATAATAAAGCAATTTAAAATTAAACATTCTATTATTCCACAAAGTTAAAGCCGAAACTTAAAACTAATAGAAATAAAAAAAATAATACAACAATGACATCACAAACGCATTCACTCTTAGACTCTGTTTTTAATTTCTATTTTACAATGTATTAAGTACTACAAGGTTTTTTTAAATATTGACACACTGCCTCCTTTCCTTCATGTAATTATTGGCACAAATCCTCCTCTTTACAGGATGGAATGATTAACTAACTAATATTAATATTTTATATTGTCACCTGAAAAAAAAGAGGTTAAAATTTAGTTACCGAATTTACACTAAAGCTTCAAATGCTAGTAATATCTGGACAGGTCCGGTGTAGATATGAACCTTATTTATCAAAACAAGTAAAAAAATAATTGACAAAACAAGATTGTCAATCTTTGAATATTATTTTCGTAACATTTATAACAATTATTGTATATACGAATTCTATAGACGGCAAGGCGAACTATTGCCGTCATTTTCGAAGATATGAGTCACCGTTAGATTGTAGATAACATGGCCAAAGAGACAGTTCGGATAGGTTGTGGTCATTGGAAGCGTGAAAAGACGACGCACAAGAGGACGAACCTCAATGCGTTGGACTGACCAAGTAAGAGACGCAACATAACTATCCTTAAAAAGTACTCTTCGAACTGCGAAGTGCAGATGTAGATGAAGAAGTGTCGTCAAAGGCTATCATCAGTCACGATTCTTAGTCATAAGCTACACGATAGGATAGACGAAGAGAAGTTGTCAAAGGCTATCATCAGTCACGATTCTTAGTCGTAAGCTACACGACAGGATAGATGAAGAGGAGTCGTCAAAGGCTATCATCAGTCACGATTCTTAATCGTAAGCTACTTGACAGGATGGATGAAGATGAGTTGTCAAAGGCTATCATCAGTCACGATTCTTAGTCGTAAGCTACACGACAGGATGGATGAAGAGGAGTCGTCAAAGGCTATCATCAGTCACGATTCTTAATCGTAAGCTACTTGACAGGATGGATGAAGATGAGTTGTCAAAGGCTATCATCAGTCACGATTCTTAGTCGTAAGCTAAACGACAGGATGGATGAAGAGGAGTCGTCAAAGGCTATCGTCAGTCACGATCCTTAGTCGTAAGCTACACGACAGGATGGATGAAGAGGAGTCGTCAAAGGCTATCATCAGTCACGATTCTTAGTCGTAAGCTACACGACAGGATGGATGAAGAGGAGTCGTCAAAGGCTATCATCAGTCACGATTCTTAGTCGTAAGCTACACGACAGGATGGATGAAGAGGAGTCGTCAAAGGCTATCATCAGTCACGATTCTTAATCGTAAGCTACTTGACAGGATGGACGAAGAGGAGTCGTCAAAGGCTATCATCAGTCACGATTCTTAGTCGTAAGCTACACGACAGGATGGATGAAGAGGAGTCGTCAAAGGGTATTATCAGTCACGATTCTTAGTCATAAGCTACACGACAGGATGGATGAAGAGGAGTCGTCAAAGGCTATCATCAGTCACGATTCTTAGTCATAAGCTACACACAGGATGAATGAATAGGCTAGTAGGAATCCGGTATTTTTTTAAAAGGGTTCGAGTCTTGTGTTCATTTAAAACATCCTTAATATATTTTTATTTTGTTGAAAGAGACTTCCACATTATAAAATGTTAATTTAATATATTATAATAATACAACACAATTTCTACATTTGAAATATCTCTGAGTACAGTGCTGAATATTTAGAGAATTTTATATAGAGAAGCACAACCCCAAATAAAGCACATGGAAATATTTAAGTACTCCTAAACGTCACTAGCAGGCGTCAGTAGCCAACATTTGTACTCGTATACAATATTTTGCAACTGAGCATCTATTATCCTTTTGAATGGGCGAGTGACGGAAGGGCCGATTATGGTGGTATGAATCAAAATCTGGATTTGGGATGACAGATTGTCAGTTGAGATGGATTCACATGCTTTTATTAAGTGCTGCCCAATTCGACGTAAATTAATTCAGTATATTCTCGTTCTATATAGGATTGATTGACTGAAAAGAAAATATGAAATGTTGAAAAAATATGGAAAACCCAAATTTACTCTTCAGCTATACACGAATATTGTTCTAAGGGTATAGTTTGTCATAATAACTTAAATAAAAATAAAGTAGTAGTCGAGACATGTTTATTGATTTACTAAAACACTTGTTTCCACTCAAGACAATGGTATAACTCAAACCCCTACCGACTTCAAGGTTTTCACATCATTAGATGTTGCTCTTTATTGTGCTCCCCAGATGATGAGACGATAACATTGAAACTGGTAAGGCAATACACTTAGCTTTAGAAGAAAACACAGTGTTTTAGTAAATAATTTAAAATGTCTTGAAACCTCCACAGTTAAATAAATAATATACTATAAACAGAGTAGTCGAGACTTTACAAGAAATGTTACGCGGAATTTTAAGCACCTTTTTGATGACTCGAATTCGCTGAAATATAAATACGATACAAACTCAAACATATGATACACACGAGTACATACGAGAATATACCATAACAACATCTCCCTGTCAGGATAAGTAGTAAGGACAGAGCATTAGACTTTATCGTTGGCCTAACAATAAGAACACGTTATTCCATATGAGTAACTTTACAGGAGAGAGAAAAAACGTCACAGTTTGTCCTACGTAAACTTAAACATTGTTTTTTAAATATATCTGATTGATAAAAAAAAAACAATGTCTTTATCAATCAGATATATTTAAAAAACAATGTTTAAGTTTACAAAGGACAAACTGTGACGTTTTTTCTCTCTCCTGTAAAGTTACTCATATGGAGTTACATGTTCTTCTAGTTAGGCCAACGTTATTCTTCCTTCACCTATACCACATCCATACACTTTTTCATACAAATACTACAATTTCTCTGATTTTTTAATTTTTTATCTTTCAAATATCATTCACTTGATGCAATCATTCTTTCCCTAATCTTCCTCTACCACGCCTTCCACTCACATTAGCACTATATAAATGCTGTGTTAGCATTTCTTCATTCATTCGTACTATGTGTCTTAAGAATCATTTCAGAGTGCCATTCTTCATCGTACATAACACAACAGTCTTAAATTCACAGAAGTCAACATTAAAACTTCGTCAAAAATACTATTAACAAAAACAGTAATTTACTGACATAATTTAAACGGATATGTATAGAAACTATCAAATAGATTTTCTGAAAAATAGATATAAAAGATCCTGAATATCATCAAAATAATCAAGCATATGCGCGATACGATTTAAAATTTGTACAAAATAATCAAGCATATGCGCGATACGATTTAAAATTTGTACAAAATAGTCAAGCATATGCGCGATACGATTTAAAATTTGTACAAAATAATCAAGCATATGCGCGATACGATTTAAAATTTGTACAAAATAATCAAACATATGCGCGATACGATTTAAATTTGTGCAAAATAATCAAGCATATGCGCGATACGATTTAAAATTTGTACAAGGTTAAGCTTTAATTAAAATCTCAAATCAGTTTTAAAGCGAAAACCCCAACTAGAAAAACTAATACAAAAGTCGGTTCGTAGAAATAGTATGGAGAAAAACAGATAATTTTCGTATAACCTATGGCATTATGTTAGTTTTTGCACAATATTTTTAGATAGTTAACAAAAAATTACGCTTCAATACACAAAATTACATTGACGTGTTGATGGAAAAGTTGAAAGGGACGTTGAAAGAAGGAACGAACGGGGTAAACGGAACACTCAACGTAATATTCAACAACCGCGGTATATCTAGTATGTCAGAAGGAGATGAAATTAAAATTATCACAGTTATTAAATATTAAAATTATTAAAACTTGGACAGATAGAAACATCATTTAAACGAAACAAACGATAAAAAATTAGATGCAAAATAAATATATGACAATACGGAATAAAGTAATTAGGGATGAATGTGAACTCAAGGTTGATGTGTACGATGAGATGGTTTGGGCACGTGGAACTAATGAATTAAGAAAGGAAATGTAAAAAGGGAGAGAAATCGTAGATGTATAAGAAGGTGTATGGATGTATAATAGGCATAATATATGTGTTGCGGTAGGAAATTTTGGCGCTCTCTCCTCTCTGCCTACTCCGACAACGAGACGGCGTGGTGGTATGTATGCATTTAAAATGGTCTTTCATAAAAATCTAAAAAAACAGCTAGTACCTACAAAGAATTTAGATAGAAGTTAAATGTTGATTATCAATGTACGGAAAGGACTACAAAATTAAAGGACACTTAATATAACGCCATTTAGAGATCAGACTCTTATCATTGGTAACATTGGAGCCGACTATTTAGGATAATGGGAAGGTAGTGTCTGCGTCCATTAGACAAGATACCTCTTCGCATCTCAGATGTTCAGAAAAACATATATAGAAAGAAAATTTATCAAGGGAAGACTTCCGACGTTATGTGATAGTACATTAGGCTTCAAAAAGACACACGAAAAAGATAGGCAGTTATCGTATTTTTTTTAATATAAATTAAATACTTAATAAAACAAAAGAATAGCTCATGTCAGATAATTTGACATGTTTTGACGAAAACAGAAAAGGTAGATTGCCTTTGATCTGCATTTTCAGAGGTCATCATCGTGTGTGTTCAACTTTGAAGACGTAAATGTTGACGAAAATATTTTGACTGCGTGATATCTCGAAACCACAATAGTTTTTGTTTTGCAATTTTAATTAAAAAAATATCATAAATGCATTGAACCATATATTTTAATGATCCTCGTTATCCAAAAATTTGTACTGAATGAACTGCCTGTAGTTAGTTGCTTTTTTTAAATAATATTTCGAAACCACACTAAATATCTTAATACAATAAAACTCATTACACATGCATTAAACCATACATTTGAATGATACTCATTGTGCAATGATTTGCACTGAATGAGCTGTCTATAGATGCATTTCTAGCAGGAATATCTTAACACCTTGGTACGAATATCTCGAAACCACACTAAATATCTTATTAAAATTTTAATAAAAATTCTTAGACATGCATTAAACCATATATTTGAATGATATACATTGTGCAATGATTCACACTGAATGGGCTGTCTATAGATGCATTTCTAGTAGAAATATCTTGATACCTTGGTACGAGTCTCTCGAAACCACTCAACATCACATTACAATTTTAATAAAACTTCTTAGACATGCATTAAACTATATATTTGAATGATACTTATTGTGCAATTATTTATACTAAATGAACTGTTTATAGATGCATTTCTAGCAGGAATATCTTGACACCTTGGTACGAGTATCTCGAAACCACACTAAATATCTTATTACAATTTTAATAAAAATTCTTAGACATGCATTAAACCATATATTTGAATGATATTCATTGTGTAATGATTTGCACTGAATGGGCTGTCTATAGATGCATTTCTAGCAGGAATATCTTGACACCTTGGTACGAGTCTCTCGAAACCACTCAATATCACATTACAATTTTAATAAAACTTCTTAGACATGCATTAAACTATATATTTGAATGATACTTATTGTGCAATTATTTATACTAAATGAACTGTTTATGGATGCATTTCTAGCAGGAATATCTTGACACCTTGGTACGAGTATCTCGAAACCACATTAAATATCTTATTACAATTTTAATAAAAATTCTTAGACATGCATTAAACCATATATTTGAATGATATTCATTGTGTAATGATTTGCACTGAATGGGCTGTCTATAGATGCATTTCTAGCAGGAATATCTTGACACCTTGGTACGAGTCTCTCGAAACCACTCAATATCACATTACAATTTTAATAAAACTTCTTACACATGCATTAAACCATATATTTGAATGATACTCATTGTGCAATGATTTGCACTGAATGAGATGTCTATAGATGCATTTCTAGCAGGAATATCTTGACACCTTGGTACGAGTATCTCGAAACCACACTAAATATCTTATAATTACAATTTTAATAAAGTGTAATACTCGTACATACACTAAACCATATATTTGAATGATACTCATTTTGTAGAGATTTATCAAACACTGAATGAGCTGTCTATAATTGCATTTCTAGCAGCAATATCCTGACTCTTTGGTATATGGACACCAACATTACACTTTAAATGCATAATTATAATTTAAATCAAAACCTTTTTTATTAAAGCTGCATGTAGACCAATATTTAAACAAAAAATCATAAGAGTTTTCGTTTTTAAGTAGGCAGAGGACAGAGCGCCAAATTTTCTTATCTCGACCCACATTTTTCCCCAATTCTACATTCAAACAGATTCTCATACAGCTCTAACGATTGCTATGACTTTTAACATTTCATCTTTCAAAACATCAATCACTTGATCCATCCGTACTTTCATTGGTCTTCCTCTGTCAAACCTTCTACTCACATTTGAAGTATGTATTTGTTTTATTAGTCTTTCTTCATTCATTCGTTCTATATACCCAAACCTTATGAGAGGGCTCTTTTTCATTTTAGTTCAATATATTAGACTTGTAGGAACTACTGTCGTCGCTGAAATATTGTCAACACACACGGTCAAAGACCGACGAAACGACCTTTGGATATGTCCAAAGGTCGCATACCAAAACATTGAAATTGTTTACCCACAAATACTATTTACGATACATTCCACAGTAGAAAGAGAACGCATCACACTGTCTCGCCGTTTTCGCCAACAAATTGTCTACCCACAATATTATTTGCGATGTCTGCAATATTTCGATCGACCATCTCTGCACGCACAGAAGCGAGATAAAAATATATTGCGGGCGCACTCCCGCGCCCATTCTGAAATGTATAAATACCTACTTACCGATAAATAAAGCATCATTAATAACTATTTATTATTCATTGATTCATTCACTCTCTCTTTCCGCATCGCTAATTGACGTATTTTATTTAAATACCAAACAATCAAAATCATCAGCGCGTCCTTCAAGGACATCTGCTAAAGACTCAAGAGTTTCTTATTAAACTAGTTCTTTCAATGCGTTTTTTGATTACCATAACATGCAACCCACGTTCATAAAAAAAACTAATATAATAATTTCCATACAAAATAAAAACGTATAACTTCAGCTCTAAAAAAAATTGCATTTGATCAATAACATGATAAATAATTGATTCATAATATACTCGCATAATACGCCTCAATGTATTCGCATTTGTGATGCTTGGAATCCACAACCGAATCGAACCTTCGGGTTTAAAACCACTGGAGTATGCACTGACTCGCTGTGCTTCAACTTATCAATTAGTTTTACTTTTGTATACCGAGTGTACCGGACAGGTACAAAGACTGTAGATAGGTGGTTGGTTGCCGCGTAGCGCTCAGAGAATCGATCTAGCGAATTCCGTAGCGAAGATCCAGCAGAAGAAGAAGAAGAAGAGCAGGGAGAGATTCCTCTCAGGCAGTCGATGTAGGGTAGCGGGTCTCAAGTAAAAACACGGTAAAATCGGTATTACTGAGAATTATTTAATGACGAACATGATTTCCAAATTGGGGGCCCTCTATATTAATGGTCAGTCGGCCGTCACAAGCGCCCATTGCCCGCGAAAAACAACAACTTTCGGGGTTTGGGCCTTGCTTACGCCAACTGGCCCCCGACCTACTCCGATCGCCCCGCCCGGCAAGTCACTTATTTCCAGTGCGGTCGCGAATGCGATCGGAGTCAAACAAACATACATATAAAATATAGCAAACATTTACAATGATTATATAAATACAGGAACATAACAGATATTATAACATACAAATATAACTTTGATTATACAGATCCACACACAATGTCCTTTTCATCATATCACATACACACACACACGGGTGACAGCACACGTCCGATACACCAAGAGGTAACAAAACCCCTGATTTTTTTTTGTACCAGCGGTAATCGAACTCTACCCCTGGGTGGAAGACAACTTTCTCAGCAACTAAAGCACTTGAGTCGTATGGTAATAATAATTGACCGTAGTATTAGAAGACTAAACTAACGACGTAGCTAAAAAAATAATTTCGTTATCAGAATAATAATCCACCTATTGATTGAAGAACGTCTACTAAATAAAGTGTTTTATGGCTTCGATCCATCTAAGAAAGATTAGTGATCTATTTATTACCTTCAGAAACCGTAGCCGGGATGCTGGGGACATATGAGGTCTCCTTGGGGATAAATACGGGCCATTACTAAGTAATTGTCTTCTAACGACGGGGCATTTTATTTTAATAAAACATTTTATTATTGCTCGGATATATTGCAAGGAATCTATTGTCGATCTATTATAGTAATATGTGCCAGATGCCTTTATACTGATAATAAAACGGGGAATTTATGATCACAATATTTGTGAGACTACGTTAGGTACGCAGGGAAGAGGAACATTTTATTTTAAAGTCCGTTATAGAGAAATATTTATATAAATCACTATAAAGATTAGACATGATATTCATAAACTTAATATTATTAACAGGGTCAATTTAATCCATTTATAACATAAAAAAATAATGGAAGGCATCAAGTAAATGGAGTGGAAATGCGTGCACTGAGAATAACGTTTCATTTCATTTTAATTATTTTGTGTACATGGTTAAACATGAGAGGTTCTATGTGATCCGAAAATAGCAGTAACGTTAAAAGGAAAAGTATACGAAACGATTGTCAGACCCGCACTTCTCTATGGCTCCGAATGCTAGACGATGTATAACTCTTACTCAAGGCAACTAGAAACTGCTGAAATGCGCATGCTAAGATGGTCAGCTGGTGTGCCTAAGAGACAAAATAAAAAGTTCACGCATTTGTGGTAGCCTAGGTGTTACAGACATCAATAGTAAGATGGAGGAGAGGCGGATGGATTGAGATGGTGTGGGCGTTGGGCGCAGAGCACCCTATCACATTGTGAACCAGGCAATCTCCATGGATCTTCCTCGAATAACAACCAGAGGAAGACCAAAGAATTCGTGGGTGGTACAAAAAGATAACCTGATGCAGAGGCACGGTCTGGGTGACGTAGTCCGGGACATAAGAGCATACAACCTGAGGACGAGGAGAGCTGACCCCAATAGTCTTCGCAGACAATGAGTCGGGATGTAGCCAGGGAGAAGAGTGTTAAACATGAGAGGAGCAGCAAGGTTTCAGAAGAAATAGGTCAACCACGGATGCACTATCCATCATGAGACAACTAAAGGAGAAATCATTGGAGTTTAATAAATCGATGTTCGTGTGTTTCGTAGATTTGACTAAGGCTTTTGACAAAGTTCTACTGGAGGATGTCATTAACATAATGAGAGAGTACGATGTTCCTGCATCAATAATCAAAACCATGCATACTATTAACAAGAATGGGAAGACACTAATCAAGGTAAACGGAGACTTAACAAAATAGATATCCACTGCAACTGGTATCAAACAGGGAGACAGTCTCAGTCCTTTCCTTTTTAACATTATTCTGGATAAATCGACGGTATTGTCATTTTTTAACTAACTAGATATGTGTTAAGAATGTCTCAAGACTGGAACTAGATTATTTTTGGGGAAAGTCGAGAATCAAATTCGGGAAAATGCATAACTTTATATCGGACTGTTTTTCACCGATAAGTAACAGTCAATCCATGATCAACCCTTCAACTGTACCAGATACTAAGTGGGAAGACTCACCCTCACTTAGTTTAAAAGTGATTAAATTAAATCGACTTGTATTGTTAGTTTGTTTGCTTTCGATTGTATTAGAAACTCCATTACAGTGGAAATCTCAGTTCTTATGTCGATTGTGTGCCATCTCACAATGGAGGTTCTACCCTATCCCGTGATTTACGAGGGACAGTTTGTGAAACGTGGCACGTTGAGTGCCAGTGACTGCCGATAGGGGGTGCTGCTACACGTCCAATCCAGAGCTTCCGTCTCTAGCCACCCCAGTTTCACAACCTATAAAATCTCGGCCGTCTCTAAATAGTGGTCACAAAACTGGTACACGTGAGTTAAGGCTGAATCCAAACGTTTTACCAAGCTGTGTAAAAAGTTTGCGTGGAAAATCTTGCACATTGGGCATCAATTGTCCAGTCGATTCATAAACAAATAATTCAATACGTACATATACATTATCACGTCATTTTCATGTCGGGTAAGCAGAGAGGTCACAGTGCTAGACTTTCCTATCTCGACACACATTCTTAGCCTCTTCTACATCTATACACTTCCACGTCTCATACAGTTTCTGTGATTTCTCTGACTATCCACATTTCCTACTTTCAATATTAATTTGATCCAAACATCCTTTCTTTGGTCTTCCTCTCATATTTGCACTATATACTTAGTGGTCTTTTTTCATCTTACTCAACACATAAGAAAATTAACCGCCTAGTCGAGGTAGATCGGACTAACAGAGTGGGCTTACTCATTCAATCTATTGAAGTGACTGGTATTTTGGACTTAGAGTAAACTTCCTCTTAGGTGAAGGCAGACTGATGGCATTATTATATTTAAAAAGATTTCTAAATTTACACTATTTGAGATAAGTAACATTGTAACGCAGGAGACATTAGAGTAATCTTAAATCAGTAAATAATGCCAGATTTTTTTCACGTTTATACATACAAACTATCACGCCTTTTCCCTGCTGGGGTAAGCTGAGCGTCAGATTTAACGACGTTTAGATGCTGACGTTGTTTTATTTTTGTCGGGCTATCTCTTCTTCTCAAAAAAAACTTTATAACCCCGCGGTACCGACATACACGCTTGTAACGGTAAACAATCGGGTTGGGGATTGTGGGTTGAGGGACGCATGAGAGAACCTCAGCAAGCAGCGGCGAGATCCTGGGAATATATGTGTTTACCAGATGTTCACCCCGATGCACTGACTTGGATATTAGTGGAACATGATATTATAAACACAGTGCTGTCTTTGGTAGCTGTTTTTATTTATTTAAACATCAGCTGCACAACTGTAGTCAACCGTTAGCTATTTCTTTACTCATCACCTTTCATCAAACCTGAACATCATCTGGGAGTAGTGTATTAGTACAAACATTTCTTATGGTTTTCTTCAAGTTTCTGGATTAAGCTAGTTTTAGATTTATAGTTATTGGTATCCTTTGTATGTTTATTTATTCTATTTTACGGCACAACAGTGTATTTTACAAAGAAATGCATATAACACAAGTTGATACAAATACTTAAAATTGTCAAAATAACAAAACTTTATCTTAAAATTATATGTATGTTACTTCATACCAGAAGGCATTGAACTGGTTGAATGTTAGAAATAGACGCCAAATTCACATACTGTCTCTATTGTATAATATCCTTAACTGTCCCGCCGCACCCTCTTATCTCGCCAAAAATTTTCAGCGTCTTTCCAATCATGGATTAGCGCTACGCTCAAATATAGATTGTTTATTGGCCTTTCCAGTTCACCGCTCCTCTTTCTTTACGTCGTCCTTTACTGTCCATGCAGTGAGACTCTGGAATCAGTTACAAACCAATATAAGACTCGCTCCGTCCTTGGCATGCTTTAAGTAGCGACTGAAAAAACTCTTAATTTCTAGTCAGTAAAATAACGTGTTTCATCCCTGATTTTTCTTTTCCTTTCCTCTCCAACATCCTTTCTTTCCCTTTTGATTGATGATATCTCACTTTATATGAAAAAGAATGTTCGGGTGATTGTCCGTCTTTGTGGGGTTCGTGGGCATGTTCTCACGTATATGTTTATGGATTTCGTGGGGATGGATAGTCATTTGAATAATTTATGCAACCACGTAACTTGCTTCATTTACTTTTGTCTGGTTGGTTGGAAGTGATTGCCACCTGGCAATAAGCCCGCCCGATTGTATTATAATAAAAATGTTAAATAAATAAATATGTTATATACAAAAAAGCAGTAATAATAATAACAAAATAATTATTTAAAATAATTTTATATTTAAATTCAATATACTCGTATGTACTCGTATATTACTAAAATATTACAAAATGTTCGATCAATCAAATATCAAATTGGGGTTCTGTTTGCTCTTGCCTTCCCATGTTTCTGAGTACTACAGTCTATCCTAAATTTATTTGCGCGGTATTAAGGGTAACGCAGGATGCGTTTGAAGTAGGTATGGGGCGTATGGAATGAATGAATGAAGAAACGCTTATAAAACATATATACAGTGTTAATGAGAGTGGAAGGCGTGGTAAAAGAATAGTAAGGAAAGTATGATTGGATTACGTGAATTACATATTGAAAAAGGGAAATCTAAGTAAAATAAATCGTAGAATCTGTACTGAAGTGGAAAAGGAGAAATATATGTGTCGAGATAGGAAAATGTAGCACTCTGTCCTCTCCGTCTACCCCAGCAGGGAAACACAGTGATGGTATTGTATGTATGTTCGAAATAGTAAGACAATCTACCTTGGATCTGCAATTGCTATTAATATGTTATCTGATGTTAAAGACATCATAAAATATTTAAGGTGTTTCCCGAACATGAATCGAGGAACATTTGTCATTTTGATAATAATACTTGTATCCAAATGTAAAATCGGCTGTTGAAACGATTCGATTGTCTCCAACAGGAATGGAATGGAATGTAATGGAATGGACTAGAGGAGGGATAGGGAAGGAGGAAGATATATAGGAATGAAACAATCAGGCCCCGGTAGTAATCCGGTGCGCGATTCCCGCTTTCATATTTCATGCGGCCCAATTAAATCGCGCGTAATCCCCCACACGTGAAGATAACTCAATTAGAGAGATCAGCACATCGCTGCTGTAACAAATGTTCAGAGTTTTATAATAAATAAATTATTAAGACAAAGTTTTTATTATATTTTCCGCAAATAAAATTACCTTTTGATATATTGTTGCTTAAGTTAAAGCGATCGGTCAATGAAAACGATTATTTTTTAACAACGATTAATAATTACTATAGTTCGGAAATTCAAGGATGAGTCCTGTGACAGCTCACAAATTCGCCCCAATACAACCTTATGTAATGTATTTACCTAAATAACCTGCTATTTATTAGAATTGAGGTTTATATTAAAGTTGATAAAATAATTAGCGATTGGTCAATGAGAACGATTATTTTTTAACAACGATTAATAATTACTATAGTTCGGAAATTCTAGGATGAGTCCTGTGACAGCTCACAAATTTTCCCCCAATACAACCTTTTGTAATGTATTTAACTAAATAACTTGCTATTTATTAGAATTGAGGCTTATATTAAAGTTGATAAAATAATTAAAATTACTGAACATCGTTACAACGTTGTATTGGGGCAAATTTGTGAGCTGTCACAGGACTCATCCTAGAATTTCCGAACTATATAAGGATTTTATTGAAATTTACCATAAATGGTTTATTTTAATAAAAAAATACTAAAAATGGTTTTTATTAAAATTTACCGTAATTGGTATTTTCATGAAATTTACTATAATTGGGTTTTTAATTAAATTTACTCGTACCATAATTGGGGTTTTGATTAAATTTACCACAGTTGGGGTTTTATTAAAAAATTACAAGAAATAGGCTTTTATTAAAATTTACCATCATTTGAGTTTTATCAAAATTTATCATAAAAATGTTTTTTTTTAAATAACTGGTAATTTCATAAAATTTGCGGTAATTGGGTTTTCAATTAAATTTACCATAATTGGATTTTTATTGAAAATTTATCATAAATAGGTTTTTATTAAAAATTACCATAAATGTAAACGGGCAGGGAATGATTACAAGCTATATAAACTGAACAAGCGTTCAATTGGCAGGTTGTGATAAACGGACAATAAATTCGAAATGCGTTCAACTAATCAATTAAGAATGTTTAAGAAAGGTTTAATACGTTCACTATCGACCACGCGATATCACGTGGTGTATGGCGTACACTAAGGTATGATAAATTATAGTCTCGGCATGTTTCCGGTCTCACCAGAAAGTATGACTATAGAAAGTGTAAGAACTCTCGACGAAATTCGAGTTGACTACAATAGTTTTTTCAAGTTTTTCGTCATATTACTATAATTTCATTGTAATTTGTTTCATCTAACACTGTTTATTCCACTTTTTGTAACAGTATAACCCTACCGGTTTCAAGGCTTTCACCTCATCATCAGGGGAGCACAAACAAGACTCTTGTTTATGCTCCCCTAATGATGAGGTGAAAGCCTTAAAACCGGTAGGGTTATACCGTTATATAAAGTGGAATAAACAGTGTTGAATAAAACAAATGACAATGTCTTTAAACCTCCACAACGTTAATGCCATAACTATAAATAATATACTATAATTTTAGTTTATTACTGAAAATAATGTATCAATCGGCCGCCGCCGATAAAATTCATTACACATGCCCGATCGTGTTATTTTAATAAATACGTACATAAAATCTTCATTTTCCATAAATCAAATATTACATAACAATAAAATTACAAATGCAGATGTGGGGAAGTATCCAATATGGCCACAGCCGTGATCTTCATATTCTTAGACTCGCCACCATTTATTTTTTTGCAATGTTTAATATTTCAATAAGAATAGGTTCGACAAACGGTGCTACGAGTATTTAGATTATTTTATTATACATACAATCACGCCATCTACCTATCAGGGTAGGCAGAGACGATACAGCACCATACTTATCAATCGCGACACACATATTTCGTTTTTTTACATACACATCCCTTCTCATACAACTCCTACGATTCCTGTGACTTTTTATATTTCCTTCTTTTAAAATATCGTTCACTTGATCCAACCATACTTTCCTTTATCTTCCTTTACCACGCCATCCACATTTGCAGTGTATATTTGTTTATTAGTATTTCTTCATTCATTTATTCCACGTGTCCAAACCATCTGAGTGATCTTTTTCATCTTGCTCAACACCACCTTAAGTTAATCACCCTTAAGTTCACAGTCATCCCTTACAACTTAATTCCGTATTCTGTTATATAGTCACCCCACGTATTCTTCTAAGCGCAGCATTTCTGCTGCATTTATTCGGCACGTTTCAATCTTGTTTCTCGTCCATGTTTCACTCCCATATATGGTATATCACAGTTAGTACTAAACTACTGTTGTGAAATCTTATATTAGCAGATTTTGATACTATCCGGTTCGAGTATATATATGTATGTTTTAGTGCCCTATCGATATTATTTCCTATCGCTAAACGCCATTTGACGTTTCTCTCAATTCTTAAAAAAGACTAACCAAACAGCAGTACATAATTTTATAAATTTTTATTATCATCTCTGCTTTGCAATGTTGGACGAATCAAGTTATGCATAACAACTATCATTGAATTTAATTGGTTAACCGAGCAAGATTCAAAACAGCAATAACTTTCATTTGTCTTTGACCGCTTCTTCAATTAGTTAAGTGGATCTTTTGAAAATTCCACCATTTAGAATATTCGACTTAGACTCAAGGTTGTTACTCGCTCCACTGGTCACAATTACACCCCTTTCGGCAAGCACTTAACCACGTCAAAGCAAACGTTCATCTATTTGCTAATGACAGACAGACGATTGTCCCCTCCGCCTCTTATGCTGGATCTGCGAACAAATCGGATTTCCTTGGAGCAGAGACCACTACTCCTAGACATACTTGGATGAACAATTCTGCTTTGAGTTTTGTGGTGGATCCCTTGAGGGGATTGATTGCTGCAGCTTCTCTGATTGTGTAAGGGCATGGACTAACCATTCTCTCAGTAGGCGTATATTACTGAATACAATATGCATGCACACAGGGATAGCGCTCATGTCACAGAGAAATGCATTTCGTAGTAAATAGTTTAACGTTCATTTGACCGTAAATCTAGTAACAAAGACACATCAATTGCTTTGTGATACTAAAAAAGTATTTTGTAAACTGTCTCACTTTTTACTTTTATATGACGGTCTTCAATATATCCAAATTGGTAAATTAGATACATAGAAGAGCATGGCAAAGAGGCAATAATGTTTTTGGATCCAGTAATCAATTTTAAAATTTGTATCCACTGGATTATGCACAAAACTCGCGGTTCGTCATTGTACGTGTTGGTAACACTACCGCAAGTTAAGAGACAACAACATTTGCACTCGTACTCGGTTCGTGCGAGTATTGTTACTTGCCGAACTCTTCCAGATTTTTTTTTTATCGGATACCGTCAGGAATCTGACCCGAAACTTTAGGGATCACTTAAAATACAATACTTTTTGAGAGGTCTTGTCAAAATGTATAAGTGGGTTCGAATCTTGAACTAGAGCGCCCACGAGGAGAGTTTGGTCTCTAAATGGCGCTTTATAAACTGTTCTTTAATTATCATTAGACGATATATCAATTGTCATTTTATTATGATTACCCCACAACGATGTCCATATTGAAAATAAGAGTATTGAACGCCTACAGATTTTTTTTTACGATTATTAACTTTGAACTTCAGACACAAATAACTAAGTTGGACCATGGGCTATTGTTGAGAGTGACGAGTCTTTCAATCTTGCCAGGTAGACAATTTATTAACCTAACAACATTATTTAAGATTGTCAGCTAATACTTCAATGATCTGGTGCTAGCTCAGTTCGTCGTGTGACACGTTCCTTTTAGGCCCAGCCGGAAAAAATATTTTGTTCTTTAGTTTAAAGTATGGCGAAACTGCACATATTGGGCAATCAATTCGCACTGTATGACTTTGACAACTTATTCGAGTCAAGTGAAAATTTTTGTTCTTGCCGGGATGGATTGATTGAATTGTACAGGTTTGTTTTGTTGTGTTTGTGTTGTACGTGTTTTTTTTTCTATTACGCATATGTTAAAGACAACATTTATTTCTTGTATTTTTTAATCTTTTGTATTCAAAAATGTTATTTGACCGTAGAAACAAAATGAATTGAAAACAAAATCTTCATTTCAAAGAATCAAAAAACATTATATTTAACACGAATTAATATAAATCATCGTCGTAACAACAAAAATGAATTTGGATATCCTAGTCACAAGTCTCAGACAGATGTCCTCGGTTATTTAGGTTAAGGCACTGCTTTGTAAATTAGAACAGATTTTGGTGGCCCGCTTTTTAACAAATTAAAAGTCTTGCAAACTAATATTAATATTTGTAATTTAGTTTTATGCCTGATAAAATCAAATTATTTTATATGCGAAAATATATTTCTTAGTTTCTCAAACAATGTTTATGTAGATCAGAATAATGTATTTTAACTTTCCATTTAATATTCTAATTAATTCGAAAAGAGAGTTGGGTTATATTTTAGTCACGAATGGTTGAGTAGTAAGGTTAAGTGTACATTCATCTAGAAAGTAAGGTTACAAGGGCTCCTGAGGCCGGGGGAAATTTTTTGTTTCGAAGTTGGCGTCCCTGGCGTGTAGGGGGGATCCTAACGGTCAGTTGGTTTGGTCCCGCGTGTTTGTCGGTCATTTTGTTTAGTCACAGTAAATTCTTCCGGCGGAGAGGTCGTCGCGCGCTCCCGCCACCTCCCGTCCGTGTGAGATCCGCGCGGTCATCCGTTTTTTGACTTTGCAGAACATTACCGCCGCGAATATCCATCGGAAGTTCGTGGAAGTTTATGGTAGTGATGTGATGTGTCGACAACATGTCACGAAGTGGGTTAGGTTGTTCAAAGAAGGCCGTACTGATACTCACGACGAGGCAAGGCTGTGATTTCTGACGAACTTGTGCAAAAATGGTAAACAAAATAAAGTAATTTACAAGGAATTAAAGATCAAATAAAAGACGAAAAATATATCAAATAACAAATAAATAAAACGAAAAGTGTTTTTTTTTTTTTTTAAACAATTATGCCAAAATGTCATCGAAAATTTTGACAAAATAGTGGACATCTGTGGAGCTGCAAGAGGTGGGCATTTGGCGGATATTGTTTTGTGTGTTTAAATTTCATACATTATACTTCAATGACCAATAAAAAGTTTTTTGAAATCAAAGCAAATATGTTTTTTATTAAAGAATTAAAAAAACCGCTCAATTCGAAAGACCCTTTAAAGTTACATACAAAAAATATTAGTTCATTTGAAATTAATTTTGAAATTAAAAAAAACCCGAACATATATTACACATAATAAATAAACAATGTATATAACTCCATTAAAACTTTAGAATTAGTAGTAAAAATAATAGAAAGTACAATTTATAAAGCGCCGTTTAGAGAACAAACTCTCCTCAAGGACGCTCTAGCTGGATAATCAAACCCCCTATTATTGACAGATTAAAAATATCATAAAAACAACAAGATGAGTTTAAGAATAATGGTGGCTGCGGCCATTAGATTAGAAACTTTTCTGTCTGCGCATTTTTAGAAAAAAATATGCTAAGAAAACCGAAGTAAGCTTACCAAGGAAAGATGAACTACAAATAAACCTTTGTAGATCTTCAGATATGTGATAGTTAAATATTCGGCTTTAGGTGGAGTATAGTGTATGCGTGTACTGTATAAATCAAACTGCAAACGCCGCTCATATTTTATACACTTTGAAGTTAACAAAGATCGATCTAATTGAAATTTACTCGAGAAAACAAACGTTCATCAATTAAAATTACGCAATAATAACATGACTGTTGCAATAACAAAATGAACACGTAAAAATGACGAAAAATACACTGTCCCGACTAAAAACAATAAAAAAACAGACTATTAATAAAATGCAATATTGTGCACTGGTTCAAGAACATAATAAATATAATTAACCATATGTTAATTTACTTAAAAAATTTAAACAGCCAAGAACAAATAACGTCTGTTCGCTTTAGTAGCACCCGGGTGTATGTGATACCTTGGTTGGTTGAATCGATTGCTAATAAGCCCTCAACTTTTACAGAATGAAACGTTAAATATATAAATTCATTATTATTACAGAATGATTTGACACTTGAATGTGAAAAAAAAACACAATAACTTAATTAAAGTGACATGTATGTTTTGCTTTACAAAAACTGATGGTTCCCTACATGTCAGAAAAGTCGGCTCCTATTTTAAAAATTTGTATGTAAGTTTTAAGCCACAGATAGTATAATATTTTTCTATTTAAGCTTAGTAAGCTATGCTTTGAGTATAGTTTGACAATAATTTTGTAAAGCTAAACAGATCTGTCACGTTTATTGAAGTTACTGTGTAGAATGTTTTCACATTTACATGTCTAATCATTATGTTATAAAATGGAGTTCAACAATATAAATAGCGAATCAATTAATAAAGCTTAACAGATTTGTCACGTTGATTGAAGTAACTGTGTAGAATGTTTTCACATTTACATATCCAATCATTCTGTTATAAAATGGAGTTCAACAATATAAATAGCAAATCAATCAATAAAGCTTAACATATTTGTCACGTTTATTGAAGTTACTGTGTAGAATGTTTTCACATCTACATATCAAATCATTCTGTTATAAAATGGAGTTCAACAATATAAATAGCGAATCAATTAATAAAGCTTAACAGATCTGTCACGTTTATTGAAGTTACTGTGTAGAATGTTTTCACATCTACATATCAAATCATTCTGTTATAAAATGGAGTTCAACAATATAAATAGCGAATCAATTAATAAAGCTTAACAGATCTGTCACGTTTATTGAAGTAACTGTGTAGAATATTTTCACATTTACATGTCAAATAATTCTGTTATAAAATGGAGTTCAACAATTTAAAAAGCGAATCAATTAATAAAGCTTAACAGATCTGTCACGTTAATTGAAGTAACTGTGTAGAATGTTTTCACATCTACATATCAAATCATTCTGTTATAAAATGGAGTTCAACAATATAAATAGCGAATCAATTAATAAAGTTTAACAGAGCTGTCACGTTTATTGAAGTAACTGTGTAGAATGTTTTCACATTATCATGTCAAATAATTCCGTTATAAAATGGAGTTCAACAATATAAATATCAAATCAATTAATAAAGGTTAACAGATTTGTCACGTTTATTGAAGTAACTGTGTAGAATGTTTTCACATTTACATATCAAATCATTCTGTTATAAAATGGAGTTCAACAATATAAAAAGCAAATTAATTAATAAAATACAATAAACACTTATTTATATATGTAGAGTACGATTATAAAAATCAACAAAGACATTTCTGAGCCATTTTAAATTATTTATTTTTATAAACCAAATTCACTCGAGTTGTTAAATGAGACGTGGAATTTTGGCAAGGCAACACAGGAAATGAGTAATCATGCAGAGTGCTCGGATTCCGTTTCCCGAGCCAGGAACAAGTAGGCGCTGGCCGAAGAACATAACATGTTTTGTATTTTGAAAGATTTAAGAAACAACTTGAATGAAACAGAAACAGGTACGTATTGGAATAAATACACGAAGCTAAATTTAAAGATAAAATAAAAATTTGGCTGAGAAGAAATAAATTGAATGTAACTGAGAATCACAAACAATTCAATGATCCCAAATATTTATGTGTATCCAAATTCCAACAAAGTCAAGTGGCTCTCCGTGATCTTGCTGGTAAGTGAGCTTGACTTTCACATGAAAGTTTCGAGTTCAAATCCCGGTGGTTCTAGCTTATTAAAATAGTTCGTCCAGTGAAAATATAAACAGGTGAACGTTGTTGCCTCTTCATGCATTGCCAACGTGTGCGATGATGAACCGCAAGTTTCGAGCATACTCCAGTGGTGCTAAACCCGAAGGCTCCGTCGATGGAGTTTAAGACAATGTTGTCTCCCAGCGATGCTCTTTAATATGTCTGAATCGCCAGTTCGGATATGTTAAAGTACTATGCAAAAAAAAACCTCGTGAAGGTTCTCCGGAGTATGAGCATATTGATTCTTGGAGAGCTAAGATGAAAGATTGAGGACATGTATGCAGCCGTTGGAAGACACGACCTACCATGTGTCACATGAGTCTCTTAATCACCTATGCATCCAAGTGAACATATTAAAGAAGAATCTCTTCAGATGAAGGATAAATTCAGAAGACCCAGCTCTATGCATATGTCGCAACACTTAATCAATGTCGTGCATGATTGGGGCTTCTAATTTGCTACCTAATTCAACAAACCGGTTATTTTTATATCCAAGAAACCGGTTAACCGGTTTCAACCGGTTATGCAAAAATATTTATTTTTAATGAAAAAGGGCAAATTTTTTATGACATGTATATATGTCATTATTTATATTTTTAAATAATAATTTCCATGTTTAATTCACTTGTGTTATGAAAATAGGAATAACTTCTTGGTAGTCTCGGGATTTGAACACGTGACATGTAGCACGCGAGTCCACAACTCTAACTACTCTATCACGGAGATACTTCTCCGTATTCGATAATATTCTATTGATGATTTAAAGTCTTACTTTATATTATAAATTGGGCATATTATTATTGTACAAAATTATTTAAAAAACAGAAAATAAAAACACTTCTTACATTAATCAAACAATTTAATTATATCTAACGTATACAACCATTATTTCGAAAAAAAAAGGTAGCCATACTCATAAACACAATTTAATTGGTTAAAAATGACAAAATTAAATTATTTTAAGGAAAATCATTTTATAAATTCTAAGTATTTAATGTATGCACCGTATTTCAAGCTATGACTAAAAGCTGCATTAAAATAGATCGTTAAAATAATGTTCGATAAAAACCTATTTTTTTTAAATTTTGTAACCGGCTAACCGAATTCAAATAACCGGTTTTCCGGCCGAAAATAATCGATTTAGAGGCCTTACGCCTGATGGTTTGACCAATGTGCTTCGTTAGCTGGTCGGAAGAATAGCTGCTGAGAACAAGGTTTAATGCTATAGTCGTTTCATTCTTCTGGGCTGATAAAATGCAGATTTGGCGTTGTCGACACGATTGTTATTATAGTTCGGAAGTTCTAGGATGAGTCCTGTGACAGCTCACAAATTTGCCCCAATACAACCTTATGTAATGTATTTACCTAAATAACTTGCTATTTATTAGAATCGAGGCTTATATTAAAGTTGATAAAATAATTAAAATTACTGAACATCGTTACAAGGTTGTATTGGGGCAAATTTGTGAGCTGTCACAGGACTCATCCTAGATTTTCGAACTATAGGGGAGCGGAAAATGATATCGTTTTGTTAATAAAAAAATAAGGAAGACTTTTTTTTGGTGTAGTCCTGATTTTGGCGTCGAAACAGGCGCCTGATCTGGAGAAAGTCATAGATTTTTGCGCGTTATGTAAACTTAAAGAACCCATTTTTCATCTCCAGTGACTATTCGATAAATGAATGGTTTCTTTTCCTGTACGTATAGCCAAAAGTTGTAAATTGTGGAACGTTGGGCATTGTTTTCAGCTGAAAGTTGGTGTGGGACCCAAACTACTTTTCTATTGACCGTCCCTATCTGTTAAGGGTGCTCCTGCACAGGATATACCATGATGAATTAAGTTGTTCTGATATTTTTTATGGTTTCACGAGGATCTGCCTCACCAACTGAGCGCAACAGGCCGTAGTCCAGTTCCACAGACCTTCCTGAACGATGGGCATCGGAAAGATCGACATATCCCAATCGGAACTTAGCGAACCAATGCTGGTACTTGCGGACATCTAATGCATTAGGATAAACACCACAAATGTTTTTCGTGGCCGTTGTTGCATTGTTCCCTCTGCGAAATGTATACAGCTTACAATGACAAATTTTATCAGGTTTCATGTCACTCATTTTATTTAAATAAAATCTATCAAACAATACCTAACTGATTGCTAAAGACACTTAATTATCTTGGAGTGAACATAAACACTAAAAACACTTAATTCTCTTGGAGTGAACATAAACACTAAATACACTTAATTCTCTTGGAGTGAACATAAATACTTAAGAAATAACTCTCAAAATTACATCACATAAAAAGTACAATACTTCCCAGTACCCCTTACGTTTATTTAAAATTAACTTGCAAATATATACATTGCGAATTGATTACTTTGAAGAATATGCTTACAAAAATATATTCGGTATCCACGACCGTGTCAAGAGCGTAGATAATAAAACGTTTTATTAAAGAAACGGAAAAAGAAATACGGAGAATGCAAATAAAAGACAAATCTCAAGGGGTATGCGGATAAGGACGGTAATTGTATGGGAGGGAAGGGCGAGGATTATTTCGAGATAAAAAATAATATTTTAATATTCGCTTTATCCCCTGTGTCAACCTCAACAATGGGGTGATGATGGTTATTATATATGGAGCACATTCGATTGAGTCAGAAAATATTATTTCAAAGTTGATTCGAGTAGAGAAGACCTCCGTGGCTTAAATGGTGAGACGTCAGTCTTGCAACCGGGGGTTGCGGACTCTCGTTGATACCCAATTTACCTCAATATTTTCAGACCATGTCATTTGTATACAGTACACCTAAATCACTAAACCTGATACCGAATGTGTAAGTATCAAACATTTACACATCCACTACACTACATCTTATGTTGAATGTGTTACTATCACAAATATTTACACATCCACTACACTACATCTTATGTTGAATGTGTTAATATCACAAATATTTACACATCCACTACACTACATCTTATGTTGAATGTGTTACTATCACAAATATTTACACATCCACTACACTACATCTTATGTTGAATGTGTTACTATCACAAATATTTACACATCCACTACACTACATCTTATGTTGAATGTGTTACTATCACAAATATTTACCCATCTACTACACTACATCTTACGTTGAATGTGCTACTATCACAAATATTTACACATCCACTACACTACATCTTATGTTGAATGTGTTACTATCACAAATATTTACACATCCACTACACTACATCTTATGTTGAATGTGTAACTATCACAAATATTTACACATCCACTACACTACATCTTATGTTGAATGTGTTACTATCACAAATATTTACCCATCCACTACACTACATCTTATGTTGAATGTGCTACTATCACAAATATTTACACATTCACTACACTACATCTTATGTTGAATGTGTTACTATCACATATAGGAAAATCAACAAAATTTCCTTTGTTGTTCGTCTTCTTGCGGTTAGACTTACACGATTTTCTTACCGATTTCGTTTTCCTGAACATATGCAGATGCAGCAAAGTACCTAATCTAATGACCACAGCCACCACTTTCCTATCCGTACACCCAACTTATACTTTTTTTTTAAAGTTTTTACTTTGCGTGTTGGAATCCAGAGTTAGAGCGCCCTTGAAGAGAGTCTGCTCTCTTAACGGTTAATATATAAATTGTCATTTTATTATCCCTATCTGGTTTTCACTTATAGCTTTTTAATATCTTAGTGGTTGGTTGGAAGAACTTGCCACATAGCAATCATCCCGCTAAATTATACTATATACCGCAAAAAGGTTATATATTTCAATAGAACCACAAAATCTAATGTGTGGAATGATGATACGATGATGTGATGTGATGTGATTTATGCTGCAAGGGTTACGTGACTTGTGATGCGACGATGATGATGTGAAAGATACTGTGATGTATGATGCAACGGTGATTCTCAACGTAATGTGATAATACGATGGAATCCACACGATCTAATCACTTGATCGAAGGAAGTCAATTTTTCTAAAAATTTAACGTTTCATGCAGATGTTTCATACGTGTAAAAAATGAGACATTTTTACAGGCACAATAATTCACGAAATATTCATATTACTTTTCCTTACAACGTCTACGTTGATAGAAAGAGACTGCCTAGTATTAAAATTAAGTTAAGGGTCTGGAGATATTCAAGAAGCTTGGATTTATCATGGGCTTTAATTACGAGTACTTTTTAAGGAGTTAACCAGATAGTTTATACTCGTACCAGTCCACACGTATACTGCTATAAGAGGGTTGCTACTTAAGTTTTGAGATATAGCAACACCAGTGTAGATACGTCAAATCTGACATAAGCATCGTAAAGTTTGGCGTTTTTAATGGTATACGTGCTCTGAAAGTTTTGTCATATGAGTGCTATTTGTGTTTTTACAGAGACTTGAAAAAATCATATCGGCCAAAAATGGAATTAAATCGTGAACATTTTCGTGCGATGATTTTTTTATGATTTCCGACGTGGACTAACTCAACAACAGTGTGCCGATCAACTCGTTTCGACTTTTGGTGATGAAGCACCATCTCGGGCCACTGTGTTTTGCTGGTTTTCCTAATTCAATCGTGGTCGTAGTTCACTCCAAGACGAATTTCGTAAAGGTCATCCAAAATCTGTTGTTTTTAACACCTAATATATGTCCAGAGTATATGTCCAGTTCGAGTATATCTAGTAAGTACGAGTATATGTCCAGTTCGAATATATGTTGTAAGTATCCAACATATATTCGAAAAAAGTACTCGCTCCGTCCTTGGCATGCTTTAAGAAGCGACTGAAAAAACTCTTAATATCAAGTCAGTATAATAACGTGTTTCATTCCTGATCTATATTTTTCTTTCCTCTCCACCATCCCTTCCTTTCCTTTTGATTGATGATATCTCACTTTATATGAAAAATAATGTTCGGGTGATTGTCCGTCTTTGTGGGGTTCGTGGGCATATGCTCACGTATGTGTTTATGGATTTCGTGGGGATGGATAGTCATTTGAATGATTTATGGGACGACGTTAACTTGCTTCATCTACTTTTGTCTAATTGGTTGGAAGAGATTGCCGCCTGGCAATAAACCCGCCAGACTGTATTTCCAATAAAAGTGTTAAATAAAATAAATAAGTATATGTTGTAAGAGAAATTGTAATATAAAGTTTAGTAATGATCGACAAAAAATACATTATTTTATATAGTACTCATGATGAATATCTGATGACATAATTTGTAGAAACGTTTTTGTAGAAATGTTATAGGGAATTGACAAGCAGTGGTGGCGTCATGGACTGCCTGCGCCACCCCTATGCCCGTATCCCCACCACTGAGATATCCCCAGAAAGTCAGTAAGTCATTAAAGTTAGCTTACTATCCGAAGCGATGCGTGGCACCACAAGCTGTGACCTTTGTCGAGTCGCTAATTTGCGACGTGGCAAAGGGGTTGCTGGTAGCTGGTTACGTGTGAATGGCGGAAACTTCTATTCGAACTTCGCTACCTTTACCTCAATGTCAACCTTTATAACGCACAATTTCCAAAAGGTCAATACAAGTGATATTTAACAATTAAATGTGAGTGTAAAGGTGACGTTATACATACCATCCTGCCATTTCCCTGCCGGGATAGGCATAGTAGACAGAGCTCCACATTTTCCTATCTTAATACATATCCTTAGCCTCTTCTACACTTATACACCGTCTTATACAACTTCTAAGAATTATCTGACTTTATACGTTTCCTTCTTTCAGAATATTCACTTGATTCAACCATATTTGCCTTGTTCTTTCTCTCACACGTCTTCTACTCACATTTGCACTGTATACCTGTATTTCTTCATTAATTCGTTATATATGTCCAAACCATCTCAGTATGCTATTTTACATCTTACTTAACACATCAATCTTAAGTTTAAATTCATCCTCATATCACTTAATTCCGTATTCTGTCACACATTGTCACTTCATGTTTTTTTCTGAATGCGCACGCATTTCTAGAGTATTTATTCAGCTCCTTTCAGTATTTTTCCACGTCCACGCTTCCCTCCGATACATTAAAGTTGATTTTGTGACTTAATCACAATCTACAATGTAAAATGTGTCACATTCGAGCATAATCGCATTCTTCCTGTATATAGAGCTTTTGGGCATGTAGAACGAATGAATGAAGAAATACTAAAAAAATAAATATATAGCACAAATGTGAGTGGAAAGCGCGGAATAGGAAAACCAAGAAAGAGTAGTTGGATCCAATGAATGATATTTGGAAGAAAAGTAAGAGGAATAGTTGGATCCAATGAATGATATTTGGAAGAAAAGTAAGAGGAATAGTTGGATCAAATGAATGATATTTGTAAGAAAAAGTAAGAGGAATAGTTGGATCCAATGAATGATATTTGGAAGAAAAGTAAGAGGAATAGTTGGATCCAATGAATGATATTTGGAAGAAAAGTAAGAGGAATAGTTGGATCCAATGAATGATATTTGGAAGAAAAGTAAGAGGAATAGTTGGATCCAATGAATGATATTTGGAAGAAAAGTAAGAGGAATAGTTGGATCAAATGAATGATATTTGTAAGAAAAAGTAAGAGGAATAGTTGGATCCAATGAATGATATTTGGAAGAAAAGTAAGAGGAATAGTTGGATCCAATGAATGATATTTGGAAGAAAAGTAAGAGGAATAGTTGGATCCAATGAATGATATTTGGAAGAAAAGTAAGAGGAATAGTTGGATCCAATGAATGATATTTGGAAGAAAAGTAAGAGGAATAGTTGGATCCAATGAATGATATTTGGAAGAAAAGTAAGAGGAATAGTTGGATCAAATGAATGATATTTGTAAGAAAAAGTAAGAGGAATAGTTGGATCCAATGAATGATATTTGGAAGAAAAGTAAGAGGAATAGTTGGATCCAATGAATGATATTTGGAAGAAAAGTAAGAGGAATAGTTGGATCCAATGAATGATATTTGGAAGAAAAGTAAGAGGAATAGTTGGATCCAATGAATGATATTTGGAAGAAAAGAGCTGTATGACAAGAACGAATGAAGAAAAAAACCTAACAAAATTAATATATATAGTGCAAATGTGAGTGGAAGACATGAAAAGGGAAGACCAAGAAGATAATAGTTGGATCAAGTGAATTATATTTTGATAGAAAGAAAAGTAAGAAGGCAGAGAAAACGTAGGAGCTGTATGAGAAGAACGAATGAATGAAGAAAAATGAACGAAATAAATATAGTGCAAAGGTGAGTGGAATACGTGGAAGAGAAGGACCAAGGAAAGAATAGTTGGACCGAGTAAATGATATTTTGAAAAAAAAAGGAAAAGTAACAAAGTAACATAAATCGTAGAAGCTGTATGAAAGTGGAAGATGCAAAATATGTTCGTCGAGATAGGAAGTCTGACGCTCTATCCTCTTTGCCTACCCGATAGGATAATGCCCCAAAATATACGACACTTAAGTGTCCTATACATATCACAATAATAATTAGAAAACCATTAGAAAACGTATCGATATCTTCGAAATAAAAAAAACATCATGCAGCATACATGTTAGGTTAGTGTCCCTTATTTTGTCAAAAACCTTTTTTTTTCACCCCCTAAATATTTTTCGTTTGGTTTGATTTACTTAAAAACAAAATTTTATCTCAATAGGATGATGTTAACCCGTGCCGACTTGAACGCCAAATTTGAATATTAGGAATTAGTTTTTTTTAATTGAATAATATTTACTTTTTTGCTCTTTAGAGTGCACTGTGGTTTGAAGTATTCATAATAAAAAATATTTTTTTTAGATACTATACCATCAACATATATTCAATAGTTTTTACACTGACTTAGAACTAATAAACCTATTATTCCTAACATTCAAATTTGGCGCTCAACTTAGCACGGGTTAACGTCACCCTATTGAGATACAATTTTGTTTGTGAGTAAATCAAACCAAATGGAAACTAATTTAGGGGGTCAGAGCAAAAAAAATCGCATTTTTTATCAAATAAGGGACACACTAATACATATAAATTTCAAATTTGATGCATGAAAATACCAATGTATAGTATAATACGGAAAGTAACACAAAACATTCAAAACAATTAATTAAAAAAACAAGATTCGAGCAGGAAAATATAAAAACCACTTTCGAGGGCAACGAGACTTCGTAATTATAGAGTAAATAAATAAAATGGAATTTCTCTCTCTCTCTCCTCAATTTTACGTCCCGCACAGCCGACGTTTGGAAGGCATTTCAGCCTAGGGCGGCCATCTCTAGGGCGAAGTAAAAAATAACATTATGACTTTTTAACTCAACACGACAACTCCGAAAACCATTTCTAACATAAACTAGTGAAATCTTGGACCATGTATATCATACAATTTATATGAATTATCAAAATACCAACAAGTCACGAGATATCCACGTAAACAAATATAATTTCAATATTAAAATAGTTTTATTTCACAACAAAACATGCAAGCAATAGATACCCACAACCATCATATTGTGACATGGAATATTGCGTTTCATTGAGGATAAATCATGTATGTTATATGAAATAATACATAAATCGTTTGTACACAAGAAATAGAAAATTCGAAGGGGATCTCCAATGTTTAGACAAACAATAGTTCCACGTAGCTCAGGGCATGTTTATAGTGAACAAACAAATCTTAAATTCGAGAACGAATTGTTTTGGTTCAAGTAAGATCCATCTCCGTTACATATAACATCCACGTATCAGTAAATTTGAATGGGTTTATGATTATTTCTATACATTTTTATTTATTTTCCAATTTTAAAAGTCTACATTGGCTCAAGTGTAGTGAACGGGTTGATTTCAAACGTTGTATCTTTGTATTCAAGTCCCTTAATGGGATGCCTATATTGTGTGTTTCGACACAGTGTTTAAAAAATGTTCTTTCGGAGAGGAATATAATTTTGAAATTAATCGATTTTGTCTTCATCGAATAAATTGACTGTTCCGAATCGATCCAGCAGGGCGGGGAATCATAACAGGACTTCAGCCGTTCTTGGTCCTGTGGTGTGGAATTATGTGCTTCTAATTTTGTATATGAGTTGTATATGAGAGAATGCTACGAATATCCTGGACGGATATGGTCAGCAACACAAGGGTTCTTCAAAGAGCCAAAATTGATATAGAGAGTTGCTGACTTATATTAAAATCCGAAAGGTGTCCTATTTGGGTCATGTACTTAGAGGAGCAAAGTACAAATTACTGCACCTGATCATCCAAGGCAAAATAGAGGGTAGAAGAAGTGTTGGCAGGAAGTAAATCTCCTGGCTCCACAATATACGAGATTGGACTGGTATAAGAAGCGTCGGGGATCTTTTTCGGGCTGCCGGGGACAAAGATGTCTACTCTCAGGTGATATTCAACGTTGGGGGGATCTGACATGACACTGGGAAGAAGAAGAAGATATCAACACTATAAACATACAGTTCACTACATCTAAAGCCGAATGTGTTACTATCGCATATTGGAAGATCTACAAAGGTTTATTCTTAGTTCGTCTTGTCTTGGGAAGTTTTCGCGTTTTTTTTATTAAATATATTTTTCTGCAAATGCAGGAATGTACCTAATCTAATGGCTGCATTCATTACCTTCCTATCCTTACATTCAACTCATATTTATTTTGTAATATGTTTAATCTGTCAATAATGGTGGGTTCGAGTACCGAGTTGAAGCGCCCTTGAAAAGAGTTTGCATCTCAAACGGCGCTATATAAATTTTCCTTTTTCTATTATATTTTATTTTTCCCCATCTACCTCCGACATCATTATGTGTAGCAGGGTATCACACAACTGAATGAATTGATTTTTTTATAATCTTTTGTAAATATGGGATAAATAAATTTCAGAAGCACGAGACGGCAAGTCTTGAAAGATTTTACGCTTCAATCACCAAAAACCCACCATTCAGATGCAACCCGAACGGTTTAAGTTGAAGACTGCAATGAAATCCTATCCTATGGGGGGCGGGGGGAATCCCCGACAAGACGGGTCGAGTGTCGCCGAGTTTTCTCGACAGATTTCCTCGAAACGTTGTCATCACTTATTTAGAGCATCCACGCGACTAAGCACGAAATAGTCGCAAAATCAACATTGCAAGGACTTTATTCTTTCCCTTCAATGGAAACCATAATACAATAAATTGGGGATGGTAAATCAAATTTTGAAAGAATACGATGTATCGATGTTTGACATACTATAGATTGAATTTATTGACTTATTTATTGATGTTTAACATACTATTGACTTATTTATTGATGTTTAACACACTATTGACTTATTTTTTGATGATTGAACGAACTGGTGTTTATTTTATCAATTGTTTTATACGCAATCCACCAAAACTAGGTTGATTTGTGAAACCCAATTAAAGTCATCATTTAATAACATGAGTCAACATAATGAAACCATTTTTTTTAAATTACTTATCTAGATAATTTAAATTTTCAACTAATTAAGCTTCAAAAATTTAACAATCGCCCTACAAACTGGAAAATTTAACAATCGCCCTATAAACTGGAAAATTTAACAATCGAAACATAAGCTGGAAAATTTAACAATCGAAACATAAGCTGGAAAATTTAACAATCGACCTATAAACTGGAAAATTTAACAATCGACCTATAAACTGGAAAAGTTTCACGAAGAAAAAAGAAACGTAACATTCATTAAAAGAGGTCAAGATATGGCTTTTAGTAAATCAAATCCGTCTCGCAAAGGACAACCAAAAAATACATGGTTTATAATTTCATCATCCAGACGATACTCGCAACCGGGATTTTATCATTTTATTGTATTAGGTTAACATACCACTAATTTTCAAAAGTTTCCCACCTTAATAAGATAGAGCGTGTATTGAGAGATAACATACCGGTCACGCCCATTGCATCAGACAATTTGATATTATAATTTGATATCTCTACCCTTAGAAGAAGACCTACTTTTGAAAGAAACTCGTGGTCCTCTGTTTTGTCACGAACTCGGCACAGCACCTGTCTCCGACCCTGTCGGACCACGATTTAACTCTGGCTTCATGACCTCTCTCTTCCTACCCCGATAGGGAAAAGGCGTGATAGTATAAATGTATATAAAAATACAGTAAGAACGTATGTTAAAACTCGAGAAAATGTATATAATTATGTAATCGAATAAAAAAAATATCGCTTTACAAAAGTGAATAGGACTCGTTAAGAAAATAATGTAAATCAATTTGAAACAGTTGGGTTTGTTGGTAAAAAATTCATTTGAAAATTAAATAAACTTACGAAATTTTCCTGGATATTAAAATAGCGATCCTTACTTGAAATGAAAATAAGACATTTATTAATATTCAATGATTTCACATAATCAGTGATTAATTTTGAAAATATGGTATGTATGTATAATAAATATTCTTCTGAATAAATTGAAATGAATGTCTTAACGACCTTCTAAGCTATATCCCCTATCTATGATATAGAAGTACCACAGACAATCGATATCTTAGTTCGACTTCAAGATGCGTTTTTTTATCAAGCACCCCTATTCTAAATACAGGTGCATCAGGCAGCCGTCAAAAAGGAATATTTAGACGTCTGAAGTCCGGGATGAAGAGTGAGATTCTTCATTCCCATACCCCTTCCGTAAAAAAATATCCCCCAATTATTATAATCATTTACCATCACGTTTATTATACTCGTCAAGGGGAGTAGGATTCATTCAAAATAATAACAATACAATCTTTGTTGTTTCCCTGTGTGCAGACGGTCTACACAAACTTTAGCGTAACATTTCCCATCTTGTTTTCTCGGAAACATTTTTAAAATATTAAAATAGGGACCTCTCAGGGAAAGAAATATAAACTATAATATCTACCTCACTTTTTCTGAAATCTTCCCAAGAGGATTTTTCTTCTTGACGATTCAAAGATTTAACCAATTGCTACGTAACAGCCTTTAAAAAGATGTTGGTACGTACTCAAAATGCTTTTACACTTGCAAATTTCAAAAATGAAGTTCAAGTAACACGTTTAAGTAAAGCAAATATCCGGGGGAAAAAATATATATGCTCAAAACAAAATATAAAACAGGGTAAAAAAAACTAGGTCAGACGACGAGAAAGTGTTCCCTGTTGGGTGTTTAGATTTTTTTTAAGACCATTTTTTCTGTGCGAAGTTGCAACAATCCACGATGATTAAGTCCCTGAAGGATATTTTGAACTAATCCATAATGGAAAGTCAGGAAAAAGTGGAATTTTGTTTTTTATATTATTTTTTTTCATTTTGAATATTGAGGTTTATAAAATAAAAACTCGTGACTTACTAGGTTTGTTGCGTCTTCCACCAGCGAGTCGCTTACAATTATTGATTTGTGAAAAAGTGAGACAGTACTATAGTTAGTTGATCACAATGGATGAGATTGAGACAGTAGTTGATCGCAATGAGTTGATCCCAATGGATGAGATTGAGACAGTAGTTAGTTGATCACAATGGATGAGATTGAGACAGTAGTTAGTTGATCACAATGGATGAGATTGAGACAGTAGTTGATCGCAATGAGTTGATCCCAATGGATGAGATTGAGACAGTAGTTAGTTGATCACAATGGATGAGATTGAGACAGTAGTTAGTTGATCACAATGGATGAGATTGATACAGTAGTTGATCGCAATGAGTTAATCCCAATGGATGAGATTGAGACAGTAGTTAGTTGATCACAATGGATGAGATTGAGACAGTAGTTAGTTGATCACAATGGATGAGATTGAGACAGTAGTTAGTTGATCACATGGATGAGATTGGGACAGTAGTTAGTTGATCACAATGGATGAGATTGAGACAGTAGTTAGTTGATCACAATGGATGAGATTGAGACAGTAGTTAGTTGATCACATGCATGAGATTGAGACAGTAGTTAGTTGATCACATGGATGAGATTGACACAAGATCAATAATTGGTAGAAATGAGGAATTTAGTATTTTTTTTATTCACATAACCACCATACTGCCCTCACAAGCAAAAACGTAGCTAACGGGAAAAAAATCTGAAATTTAACTAAGTATGAGGCAATATCCCATATCAAATACTGAACAATAAACCATAAAAAGAATACAGAAAACCATTTATTTCAATACAAAAATCGACATAATGTCTTCTTTAATTTTACAAAATGCTAGGTTTTTCTAAGCAAAAAAACAGTAAAATGTGATTCATAAGCAAGAAGACAGCAAGTGCCTATGCGTTTGCTGCGTTTTTGCTTATGAATCACATTTTACTGCTTTTTCGTTTATGAATCACGGCATTTTTAACCCTGAGAGTGCTACGAGAAAAAAATATAATTGTCTATCTAGTGCCGAGATATATTTACGATTCGGACGTTCGTGATAAATATTTATTTTAAACAACAAAAAAACAAAAAAAATATATATTTACAACATAAATATATTTTAGAATATGTACCCTTGTATTCTAAATGAATAATATTCATTTAGAATACAAGGGTAGAACAAATTTCTTCCACTGCTATAGCAGTGCGCCGATCTCTCAGGGTTAAGCAGCAATGAAAAATATGCAAGTACAGTTTTCTCAAAACTTAACTTTTGCCATTAGCTGCGTTTTTGCTTATGAGGGGAGTATATTTCTTATAGAATTATTTGACACTGAAATGTGAAAAAAATCTACAAAAGTTCAAAAATTCTTTACAAAAGCATGTTCAAACTGCTTGATAATGTTTTTTTTTTGTAAAATGAAACAGATCTGTCAATTTAATTTAAGTTATTGCGTAGAATTTTTTCTCGTTTAAGTGACAAATCATCGTGTAATAAAATGGATTTCTACAATATAAGTACCGAATCAATAAAAATATTTTATTTATTTATTTGCGGTATGTTTGTTAAGATACTTTCCAAGATTTTCCCATTTAATTATTTTATTGTAATTTATTTTTAACAAGACTTGTTTGCGCTCCCCTGAAGATGAGGTGAAAGCCTTGAAACCGGTAGGGTTATACCGTCATAAAAAAGTGGAATAAACAGTGTTTGTTAAAAATAAATTACAATGTCTTTAAACCTCCACAACGTTAATGCCTTAACTATAAACAACATAATTATTTTATTTATTTATATAAACTTTGAAAACTAAATAGAAATGTAAGCCTCTTATTTTATAATATTTGTCGCGTGGAATAATTTTATGTGGGAGAAGTTGATCTTTTTTTATCAATTAATTGAAAATAATCCACTATCATTTAGTAATGTATTAAAATTAAGAGCACATACATACATGAGAGCACATACACCAAGTCATTTCCCTGCTGGGGTCGGCAAATATAGAGGAGCGCCACACTTCTATTACAACACACATCTTTCGCCTATTCCACATCCATACATCTTCTCACACAACTTCAACGATTTCTCTGACTTTCGACATTTTCTTATTTCAAAATAATATTCACTTGATCCAACCACACTTCCTTAGGCTTCTTCTTACAAGCCTTTGACTTATATTTGTAAAAAATATTTGTTTTGTTAGTCTTTTTTCAATCATTCGTTTCACATGCCCAAACCATTTCAGCGTGCTCTTCTTCATCTTGCTCAACACATCAGTCTTAAGTTCACATTTATCCTTAATACTTCCGTATTCTGTCATACATTGACACCCCGTGTTTTCTTCTCAATGCACGCATTTATTTGGTTCGTCTGTATTTTTTCACGTCCACGTTTTATTTACGTAAATGGAAGTTGGCATCAAAATACTTCTCATATGTTATATGGAAAATTATCTTAGCAAATATTGAAACTTTCAGGTTCGAGTAAATATGATTTTTATGCCCCGTCGACTTTGTTTCCTATAGCCACACGCCGGTCAATACCACTCTTAACTCTTTCATCATCTGAATTCCTCAACTTGCTCCAATCTTCAATTTATGTTTATATGTGTAATAAAAGGATATATATTTATAAACTACCGTACTATGTTTACCCCCTCAACATTTCTACATCTTCTTGCGCATTCTCTATTAATTTTCTGGCTTCGAACATTTCCTATTTTTGGAATCTGATTCATTTTATCAAAAACTGTGAGAATTTGTGAGTATACATATACTCGAAGTATATGTATACTCACATTTCCGAGTGTGGAAATAAAATCAACGAACTGATGAAGCCTCTCCCTGAGAAATTCCTACTTTATGGTGATTTCATCTGAACCCTTTTGCGGCCACACTCCAAATCCTTCTTCCCCTCTCTTTTCCTCTCGGCGCATAATCTTCGCCGGCCTCTGTATGACATGAAAACCATAAATTTTCCAGGCGAAGACTTCCTATAATGCAGCGTTTCCATGACTGTGGTACGTGCACTAATGATGGTAAGACATGAACTTCTTAATGGTACGAAAGATGACAGAAGTTCGTAAACGTGTTCATAACAATAAATAACATTTGTTTGCCTTATTGGCAAGTCATTCAATCATTTATCTCAGTGTATCCACATTCAAATAGTGTAAATCATATACGAGAATTTCTAGAGTATGTTTTTTTAATGTTCTTTTAAGTGACGAAAATATTAAAATTTACATATGTGATAAGATGGTCGACTTGAAACAGGAATTCACAGTAACACTTGCTCCTGACAATCGGGATAAAGGAAATATGAATAATGTCAATTAAATTGTAATTTGTGTTATCAAACACTGTTTATTCCACTTTTCGTGATGGTTTAACCCTACTGGTGTCAAGGCTTTCGCCTCATCATCAGGGACGCACAAACAAGACTGTGCTCCCCTAATGATGAGGTGAAAGCCTTGAAACTAGTAGGGATATACCGTTACAAAAAATGGAATTAACAGTGTTTGATAAAAAAATTACAATGCCTTAATTATAAATCACCATCATCATCATTGCCGGGCCTCGCAGTCGAGGATCCCCTCGCCACTCCAAAGTCAGTCCTAAACCGATCCCCCACGTCGATCGTGTGATCTTTTGTGAGAGAACAGCCCGATCCTGGATGCGCACTCCCTCCCGCAAATGCTACAGATATATGGACCCTGCTGAGCCGCCTGGCCATGTTGACGCATGTTCGCAGCGCGCAGACTGGTTCTCATACGTCTAGCCGCTGAGACGCCATCAGCCCGAGAACATACTCTCCACCCCTCACGGTCCTGAGCCATCTGGTCCCAGTCCTCAGGCGCCCCGCACAAAGTAAGCGACTCTCGCAGACTGTCCTTATAGCGTTTCCTCTGCCCACCAACTCTTCGCTTGCCCACTACTTCCCCGTACAAGACGCGTTTTGGGAGTCTGTGATCGCCCATGCGTATCACATGCCCGGTCCACCGCAATTTCGCCTTTACAACCATATCCTCTATAGGTTTACAGTTGGAGCGTTACAGGACCGAAACATTTGTGACATGATCACTCCAGTGGATTCGAAGAATTCGGCGAACGAAACGCTGGTGGAACATTTCGAGGCTTCGAGTGTGTGTTCTATAAGGAACCCAAATCTAAGACCCTAACTATGCATTATAAATAATATATAATGCATAGTTAGCTAGCAGGTCTATGACGGTATCTGAGCATAGACATCAAGCATGATGGGGGAAGGAGAATATGTTTTCCTTTTATGATTATGATGACCACCGTGCCCGAGTTAGCAAGGCGCCCGATATCGTTGGAAGACAGGCGTCTTCCCAACTAGGAAATGGAGGATTTATATTTTACGCTACAAATTAATTAATTTATTAAGGTAGTAAAAATAGTTTGACCACTCCTTACTTTATCGAATTATTTACTTTGAAAACATGCGTAGAACTGACATCAGCAGTGTCTGAAGGCCCGTTCTCACGGTTCAACTAAAAGTTGAACACGACTTGAATCAGTTTTTGATCACACGTTTCAATAGAAACTGATACAAGGCCCATTCTCGCGGTTCAAGTTTAGTTGAAAAAATTAAAGTTGATCAACAAAAGTTTAATGAAATCTGTAGTGAGAACCTTTGTTTCAGTAGAGTTGATCAAATTTTTAGTTGATCAAGAAAAGATTGACCCAGTCAAACTTTATCGTTCAAGTTATGAGTCATTCGCCATTTGCTTTCAAATTGAAACCTGTCTTGAAACGTGTGAACATGTGAATTCAAGTTGATTGTCAAGTTCGCTTTCATCACGATAAATATAAAAATAAAGATGCAAGAGAAAATGATTTCGACGCCATTTTTAACTGAATTAAATTGACACAGTTTATTGAATCAATTTCTATTGAAACGTGTGAACAAAAACTGATTCAAGTCGTATTCAAGTTTTGTTGATCAACTTTAATCGGTCAACTAAACTTCAACCGTGAGAACGGGCCTTGAGAGTTCATGTATAGTATCTAAAAGGATCCGTTGTATTATCCTTTCCTTATTAACTGAGCCTGCTTCTGTCTTCCAGATACCTCTATGGCACATTGTTTGTCTTTAATCTCGTTTATTATTTTTGGTACCAACGGTTCAACGAAGAAAATATTTTGGATATTGCTTTTTAAAATAGTTAAGCTGACGTCAAACTCACAACAGAAGATATCCAATATATTTCAGACACTTAAAATCACTATAAGCTATTTTTAATTGAATTAATTTTGATAAGACAAATTACAAGAAATTAATTTTCATATAAATAAGAAGATTAAAACAATAAAACTCATATTCAAATGACAGGCGTAAGAAAGCCTACCTGATCTTTACACATTTAAAAGAAAATATAAATCTTTTCACGTTTAAGAAAAGAAATACACAAAAACTCATATTCAAATGACACGTGTAAGTCTACCTGATCTTTACACATTTAAATTTAAAATTTAAATGTGTAAATATCAGATAGACAACCAGGAATCGACTTGCACATATTCCAGAGAGCTTTAATGGCGGTTGTGGGTAGTCATAAAACTCTCCCAAGATCTCAGTTTTATCGTAACGAAGTTTTAAGTCTTAATAATCATTAATAAACATAATAGTTATAAAGATACCATTTATAAAGCACCTTTAGAGAGAAGACTCTTCTCAGAAGGGCGCTCTAACTCAGGATTCAAACCCACTTTATTATCAGATTAAAAGTATATTTAAAAAAATTAAAAAAACTCAGTATAAATATAGGAAGGTTGTGACTGTCGCCATTAAATAAGGTACTGACTCTCATCTGCATACGTTAAGAAAAATATATTTGGTCAGAAAACCGCAGAAAACATACCAACCGAAGTTGAATATAATAAAAAAATGGTGGTAATGAGCATGTTTTTTCGAATCTAAAATGCTATTCAAAAAAGTTTTTATTCGACCAAAATAGATGCTACCTTGATAAAAAAAGATTTAAGCGTTACACTTCTGAAGCGTTCGTGCCACCGAAAAACACTTGTCCTACATTTCCAAGTTCTGCGGACCGTAAATCCGTTTTTCACACAAAATTCAATGCAAACTCGTTGATGCACAGTTGTTGCCATTTTCAAACTTGTAAAAAATCGAAAACACGCACAAAGGTAGATGTACTCAGAATAGCGTAACTTTTACAAATGTCAAGCTATGATGCTGAAATTTGGAGGGACGTGTTAATGATAGATGTGGTAACCTAACAAAAAAAAAGAATTCCAATCGGGTGACTGACAGCGCCACACGGTGGCCGGTCCTAAAACTTTTTGATCAAGGTAGTATGTGCACTTTGCGAAACATTCTTGGAATTATTCAAAACACATCAATTGTTCCACTATTTGGTGTGTGATCGGCATAATTACTCTGTTTTCTACTCTTGTTGCCAGGATAATGATTTATTGAAATGAGAAAGTCTAAAGATTTCATGGAGAATTAATACAATAAGATATTATTTACTGAGTCTAGCCCTGAGGATCATACTGAAAAATCTTTCCCGATTTAAATGTGTGATCGGCATAATTACTCTGTTTTCTACTCTTGTTGCCAGGATAATGATTTATTGAAATGAGAAAGTCTAAAGATTTCATGGAGAATTAATACAATAAGATATTATTTACTGAGTCTAGCCCTGAGGATCATACTGAAAAATCTTTCCCGATTTAAATGTGTGATCGGCATAATTACTCTGTTTTCTACTCTTTTTGCCAGGATAATGATTTATTGAAATGAGAAAGTCTAAATATTTAATGGAGAATTAATACAATAAGTTATTATTTACTGAGTCTAGCCCTGAGGATCATACTGAAAAATCTTTCCCGATTTAAATGCGAACAAAGGGTATTACGATGGGTATACACATAATATATAATATTATTATATTATAGTCTGGAATTAACTGAGTATAACTCTTATATATTTAAGGCTGATTAAGCAAATTCCGAGTTATTCCGAGATTAAGAAAAGCTTTATTTTACACAAAAACGAATTTACACACCAAAACTCAGAGGATTTACGAAGACTTTTATTTAAGCTCATCTCCTACTGTGGCAAGTTTTCTGTCGAGTTTTTACCAATACATAAGAATAAAATATATACGTAAATGAAAAAAAAAACTTAAGAAATACGAGTCAATTATTTCCTAATTTTACCCACTCCTACATTTTTATTTATTTTTATTTTGTTTTTTATTACACATGACAAGAAATATACACAATTTGCGAAAAAACAACAGGTAATTTGATTTGGACATACAATTTTAATGGATCTGGGTTTTTTGCCTTTCATTTGTCGTATCCCCAGTAAACTAGGCTTTTGCTTGTATCTCACTGAGGATTTTGCCTGTATCTCACATTATATTGTGAAATTGATTTTCAGAGGACAAAAAACCTTCTCAGAGTGGCAGAAACGAGAACCCTACGCTCCATCGCAGGCCGAATTCTTAGAGATCGGATCATAAATGAGACGATAAAGTCTGTCTGTGGTGTTGAAGACATAGTGAGGTGGGGAAGAAACAGAAGGCGCTTCTCGAGGGATCATGTAGACCGCATGGAGGATGTAAGACTGGCAAGAATCGCTTAGACTGAAAACCCCAACAGCAGGAAATTACTAGGAAGGCCACCGAAAAGGTGGAAGGACAGCTGGACAAAACAGGCTTAGCCCAATTTCTTTGAAAAATATAAGACAGTAAAAAAGAAGAAAAATTACATAGAAAAAAATATATATATACAAAATAAAAAAGAATGCATACATACGAGTATATACACACAAACATATGATACATTCACAGTCACTTAAGTATGTTGATGAGTGCTTTCTAACGCGTTCAATCTAAGAAGAAAATTTACTTTTGCTTTTGGTAATGTGATATGAAATATGTCAATATTCAAAGCAGTCCCGTTCAGAAGAGTTAAGACCCTTCCAACAGGCATAGCGGCTGGAAGACCCGTTCTTGCGTATGTTTTTGAGAACAGTTCTTGCCGGCGCAGTCTAGTGTAATTGTTAGGAACATTTAACGCTAATCTTTGTAGTAATGCTGGACAGCTCACAACTCCTCGAACTAGTTTGACAACGTATACCAGGAGACGCAGATCTCTTCTTACGCTCAAGGAGTTATACCCGAGCATGCCTAGCAGGAACTGAGTAGGATAAAGCCATGGATAGACACCGAACTCTCTCATATAGAGATATCGCAGATATTTTTTTTGTACTTTCTCCACCATGAGCGACTGAGCATCGTGACTCCCGTGATAGCCTCCGACGACTCATCTCCATCCATCCCTACACCCCGCAGCTCAAAACGTAGTCCAGTAGCGTCACTCACTTGGTACTCCAACGCATTGAAATTCTTCCTTTTGTGCGGCGTCCTTTCACGTCTCTATTAACCACAAACCTCTCCCAAATGTCTCCTTGGCCATGAGCAATGTGGCCAAAGAATAGGAGGACTCGTCGAAAGCATATTGTCGACGACATTGTGTAACATATTATACGGTCCAATTAATAGACCCATCGGATTAAGATCTAATGAATTAGCCAATTAATTAACAGTTACCCATCATAAATGTTGGGTATATTACTCAACAACACCAGAATAATTAATTAGCCAGACTGATACGCTTTTTAGCACCATCGGGAATAAAACCAGAAACTCCTGGGTAGAAGACCAACGATTTAGAAACTAAGCAACGAAGGTTGTCAAGTGATGTTGTGTCAACAACTATACGCTAAAAATCAACTTCTGTGCCCTTTTATAAAATATACTGAAACAAAAAATTTCAAAATAAAAGGAAAAAATTTAAGCTTAAAATAACTTTGGACACAGAAGTTTCATGGACCTGACTCCTATGCTATCAATGCATTACCTAAGACCTTAAGAGATATTCAAGAACGAGCGATTTTAAGTGTCGTTGTATTTACTTAATGATTAGATTAGGTCTTGACTGATATTGATTTTTAAATCACATTTTCACTTTTTTACCCCCTTTTCTGAAAACAAGTCTCTAGGAAAAGATAGATTTATTCTAAATTAATTTTAAATTATCGTTCTCTAGACCAAAAACATTACCCCTAGTTATTTCTATCCCCTTGCTCTATAATAAGCACTTTGAATATCATCTTTTCCGAGTGCTGTGGGAGGGTTGATACCGTAATTAAACCCAACCACCGAATATTTCCTCCACACTCCGAGTTTCCCCATTCCTTATTAAAATCAAAATCCCCTCAAAAAGAATGATTTCCTCATATCCTTTACCATAGAAAGATCTAGCGTGTATTAACCCTTTAACTGGTATCTTGTTGCCTAGACCACCTACTAATGGGGAAACAACACCGGTATCCATGGACTCCGAGTGGAGTATAATTTTGTACGTGGGCTAAGAAATAATAATTATTTAATATATCCTTATTTGATTTTTATGGATATTTTTTTATTGAGATTAATATTTTGATTCTTAGAAATGCTTCTTAATACTCTCTTGAATTAATTTTTCAAAGTAATTCTTTATCTATATTAGAGCTTGGGCAAAATACAATGTTGAGAGATAACATTATTTTTTGCCCTATTATTCAAACCTTCGATTTAAGAACCACTGGAGAAAAAACGCGGTTCGATTGTGTTGGCAATAACTATTACGTATACAAGTAACACAGGTCTAGCCTATTAGTTAAAAGTAATCAGACGAACTCTTTATTAATCTGTAAAACTTATTTTTTTGATGTCATCGAGAATCGAACCCGAAACCCCAGAGCGGAAGACAATCATTTTTTAACCTGAGCCACGGAGACAATCGAAACTCAATTGATTTATCATTATAATGAGCTTTTTATATTTTAAATATATGTTTTTCGCAATAAAGTAATTCCGGTTAGATAGAAAGTTGAAACATGAATTTCTTCTCGATGGAGAAATATTGTCTATCCACTATTATATTGATGACGCCCCTGGATGTATTAGTTTATGGTATGCAAGCTGTTGCAGCTAAGCAGGACAACTTTCTTGACAAAACAAACATGAGAATCCGATGGAGTGTTTTAAGATAATCGATAAGTTCAATCTACTACAGACTTTATTGGGACTAAGTTTATTTGCGCAAACTTTGTTCTGTATGAACATGATAAGATAAGAGACAAACAAGATAACAGCTTATTGAAAATCTGTTTCAAGATAGTAGTAAAAAAATCAGCCATGATTATTACACAACTTTGGCCACTTCATTATACTGATGCTTATGTATATGTGCGCGTGTGTTTTCATGTGGATATATGAGTATAAGTGTTTATAGGAAAGTGCGAGACTGACTAAATGGCGAATTTTTCATGGAAGTGCACACTTCCAACACATGCCAACATAGTAAGTAATGATAATTTTATTCCAGTCAGAATGCAGAATGATGCAATGCAACACAAGCCATAATTTTTCAAAAGAGATTCCAAATTATAAAAAGGATTGTTTATTAAATAAATATATGGAATACAACACCTATAAACTCAACATAAATACAACACCTATAAACTCAACATAAGTAATACAGAAAGTATATTTGGAAAAAAAATCAAAAATTTTGTTTCCTCTCATTTTTTTTCTTGAATGTTGGAAGTGGTCGTTTTTTACACCAATGCCTAAAGATTGGCGACGAGATAGATGTAAAAGGAAAAAAAACACTTTTGAAAGGGAGAAAGAAATAAAAAATAAATAAAAAAGATGGAATGTTTTCAATGAATGTTCCCAATTAGAACAAACTTGAAAGTCTATAAGAGATACTCGTCAGAGCACTGGTTAGGGCCAAACAAAAATATTGGGTTGCAAAATGAATGGGAATATGTATTGAATGTAGGGAACCACAACTTGGATTTTCAATCCATTGATGGATGAGAAAGGTCAGGGCGGTTAATTGATGCAGATAATTTGGGGTGGCCAATCACTTAATCACGGTAAATCGATCCAAACAAACTCAATAACAACGTAAATTTCTCGAAGTAGTAAAATACTCAACTCTATAGTAATTAGAGCTTATTAATCGACACATACTCGTACGAGTATTTATGCTCCTGGGTATATTTCTAAACAATAAAAAAAATCTAATTTGAGAAGTTTAAACCTTCTGTGACCTTTGACGATTTCCATGGTCTAGTTGTTACGACTTCTATCTTTCAACTAGGGGGCTGCGGGTTTAATAGTCGTTGGTATCCGTTTTATACAAAAAAAAAAACAATCTGGGTTTTCATTTAAAGTCGCTTTATGGTATTTCTGGTTAGTATTGATTCCATTCCACTCGTATCGACAACGCCAGATCTACATCATATTAACATCTGGGGGTCTTCTTTTGAGCAGGTTTTTTCGAATCTAAAATGCATTTTCAATCATCATGGGGACATCTGGGGGTCTTCTTTTGAGCAGCTAACAGGGCACAGTGGACAAATGAGGAGCGTCATTAAATATCCCCGCACCTACAGTGATGCGTCTTAATCGACCGCCACTTGAAAAAATTCACTTTTGATATATCCACGTGGGTGTGCAGGCAATTAAGAGGTGTATCATATATACATATATTGGGTGTCAACATAAGTTGTGCCCGTTTTTTTTTCCAATTTAAAAATGAGCACAAAAAGTAAAACAAAATGGTATATGTTAGAAAATGTTCTGCTCTACAAGATATTGTGTTTGCTTTTACGTTATATATATTATTTTATTTGATTACAAGCCTTCAAAATGGAAAGTCAAGTAGACGAAAGTGAGCATTTTCGACACTTCCTTCTGTTCGCGTTCAATCGAGGGAATAAAGCTGCCAAAGCTGCTCGCGATATTTCCGAAGTGTACGGTGAAGATGCTATGAATGAAAGGACAGCTCGTCGATGGTTTTTGCGTTTCAAAGACGTTAATTTCGACCTGAAAGACATGGAGTGTTCCGGACGACCAGTGGACTTCGATGACGATCACTTAAACCATATTATTCAAGAAGATCCCCTTCACAACTTATGTTAACACCTAAAATATCCCAAGGTAGATCGTATCTCACCGGCAGTTAATCGAAAAAGATTCCCACAGTGAAATAAATCCACCAAACGATGAAACTCCGTCTTTTATACAAGGAATTTTAATTAACGCTAAAAAGTGTGATCAATCAACCATAGTCAAACATTCGGCATAAATTAAATTCATAATAAATAAACAAGAAAATCTACTTTTGACTCAAATACAGATAAATTTTGCACATATTAGAATATTGAAAATATAACAGATATACAATTTGCCATAAAGTTCAAAAGACAATGTTCACCTCTAAGATAAATATTGATTTGTGCGCCAATATGTAAAACTATATATATTAAAACCAGCCAACAATTTTCTTGAAATATCGAATGATAAATCCACATTAATACTCGTATATATCAGGATAGTCAAGTACAAAAATATTCAGCTAGTAAAAAGGAACCTAATGGATAAATTTAGTTTTCAACAGTAATTCCTCTTAAAACCTGTGGTTGTTGATATTACCTAAATATCTCAAAACTGATATAAAACGTGACCTTTTAGCAAACATACTCGTAAGTCAATATAACAATTTTAATATCGAAATGACAAAGCCATATTAGACGTTTTAACATTGGTTCATAAATTTTGATAGTTTGGTTTATATTATTAAGCTGAATATACAAATATTATGTCGTGTATGTATATCGCTTGTTAGGTAAATTCATCTGAAGAGTGATTTGATTTTGAAATCCATTAAAGGACAACTTATAATTACATTTTTTGAGACATTTCCTCGGCCGTTTTGACTAACATATTGACTTTTCATTCCAATTTATCGTAAATATTTCTTTGTAATTTACCCTACAATTTTATATTCTTAGAGCTCTTGAGATAGATTTTGTTTTTTCCTATTCAAAGTCTTGTATTGTTGATTGGATTTAATTATGAACATGTTGTTTTATAATTGTTACTGTGACATGTCGAGGACACATCAATGTCGTTAAATTTGTCAATAAACATAATATAAATACTATAAAAGTTTATCACATATAAAGTCAAGTGAAAGGAAAACAATACTCAGTGCCCACAAAACAGTTTGATATTTCAAGAACGACTTTCGTCGAGGATTTTGCGATACTGCGGTCAATTCACTCGAAATAAAGACCTGAAGGAGAGCGTCGTCAAACATGGAAGAGTGTAAGGCACATTCTTACATTTTGTCTCAGATATTAATTTCTAATTTCAATAATTAATTCTAGACTTGCATACATACAAATAGCTTTTGTATATTTAACGTGCTATTTCGTGTGTTTCTGAAATTCGGCGTTAAAATATTTTTGGTGTAAACTAAGATCAACATTCCGTGCGAAAAATTCAGGCAATGGATCAGAGCGTGGTTTTTATTGCGACACGAGTTGGAGTACTTGAACTTGCAGGAGAGGTAAGTAATGGTATAAGATTGTGTGAACTCTTAAAGTATGGAGGGCATTGTGAGATGGACTTTTGATTTATCTGAAATGACAAGATAAAACAAACATGAATTGGCGTGGTGTTCACATATAATCACGTCTCATAATTTATCAAGTTGGAGAAAGTGTGTGACAGTGGTATTAAATAAATAATCAACAATCGGTAAAAAAACTCCACTTTTTTGTATTCAAATATCCTCATTAAAACATAGGCCTAGTTTACTGGGGACACGACAAATAAAATGCAACAATTCCAGATAAATATAAATTGAGTGCTCACTTTAAAGAACTTGTATCTTCTATCCACTTTAAAGTACTTGTAGCTCACTTTAAGTATCTTCAGGGGAGCGCAATTGCGCTCCCCTGAAGATGAGGTAAAAGCCTTGAAACCGGTAGGGTTATACCGTCACAAAAAAGTGGAATAAACAGTGTTTGATAAAAATAAATTACAATGTTTTTAAACCTCCACAACGTTAATGCCTTAACTATAAACAACATACTTGTTTTTATTTCGTTATCTTGTTTTCATAAATTATTTAGTTATACCTGTCATGTAAATAAAAACAAAAAAAAAATTAAACAATGATAACTAGTGTGTTAAAAATATATGTCAAAGTGACATAAGAAAATAGGAGAAATAAATCGTTTGAATATATTTAAAAATAAATGTAATACGGAATCTTGAGATGCTTTAGATAGATTTATTATAAATGCGTTAAAAAAGAATGTATATAAGTATAAAAAATTAATGGAGAGTGAGTAATAGAAAATGACCATGAAAAGAAACGAAAAAGACAGTTGGTAAAATTATGACATGGGTCCGAGGAAAATAAGAATATGTTAAGATAAAAATGAGGAAAAAGGGTTGTGTGTTCGAAAATAAATCTTCCTCAATAAATTCAAGAGCCGATTGAACATTCTGATTGTCTTGAGAAGTAAATCTTGTTATAAGAACTAAAGGTTTAACACTTTAAGGTCGTGAGCTTTATTAAACACTGCATCAGCTTACACTAGAATTACATAAACTCGAATTCTCCTGAATGAGTATGCTGCAGTCTCAGACATGTTTGGAGAAAGTTTGAACACCTCGAAAAGTATTACTATTATTGATAGAAATTAATATTTTTTTTTACCTGGAGAGTTTATTGCCATGTGGCAATTTCTTCCAACCAACCAGAAAGATGATTTTATAGGCCCTAAGTGTTAACCAGACTGGAATCCTATTTAAAAAAAACTGAGTTCCAGCGGAGATCGAACCCGCAACCTCCGGATCGGCAGACAAGTGTCTTACCACCAGGCCACGGAGGTCGTCATTTATTTGATTTTTTAATTAAATTTAAACGAATATTTTTTTCCTGTAATTGTAATTTGTTTTATCAAACACTGTTTATTCCACTTTTTGTAACGGTATAACGCTACCGGTTTCAAGGTTTTCACCTCATCTTCAGGGGAGCACAAACAAGATTGAATTATGTTCGAACTGGTACCGATATACACGCTTCTAACGGTTGTGGACATTCGGGTTGGGGAATAAGGGCTGAGGGAGGCATGGGACGACCTCGGCGAGTGGAGAGAATCTTGGTATATATGTATGTGTTTGCCAGATGTTCGCGTCGATGCATTGACTTAGAAATTTCTGGGTCCTCTAATCTGTCCAATTTATTACCGTTACTACTGATATGTAAGAATTTGGCATCATCGATAGAAAAAGTATGGTTTTCACGGTGTCAATGATTAGTCATTTCAGAATAAATTAGAGGATTTGTTAAGGCGGATTTGTGTTCACGAAATTTATTTTCAAAGGATCTTCCTGTCTTTCCTACTCGTATATATATAAATTATCACAGTCAGCACATAAAAGTTTACACACCACACCACCGTTGCTAAGTATTCCATTTTTGCCATTCCCGTTAAATAAGAATTTCCGGAGAATAATTTTTCTTGTAATATCTGTCATGGATCAAAACAGCACAAAATAATGAAAAATAAATTATGTGTATAACATACATTGGCGCACTCTAAAATCTTAATTTTATTTTAAATATTGTAACTTTTTTAATTTAGATGGTCAAAATTAAAATAGAAACTTAATCAATTAAATAAATAATAAAAATAAAACATATCAATAAGAGATATTCTATTTTAATCTAGCAGCATATGTAACAACAGTAGATAAAGGATTAAAGCTATATATCTCAGTATCTATTTTGCTTCCCAGTTTCCATTTAACCGTGTAGCTAGTCTACCCCTATCTCCCCTCACAAGCGCCACCTGCGAAGAGATACTCGGGGCAACAATAACAATACAAAATTAAATTGAATCCTGGCAAATTAAATGGCGAGGGATAAATTAATAATTGTAGGCATCTTTACGTGTCTATGGAGAATTTATTTAGGGGTAGAATGCTTTCGTTTTCTACCGAAAATAGCAAGAAATTTCAAAATGATAATTTTAATGTTAATGCCAACTTTCGTTAGAATTTTTTTTTAAAATACGTTCAATAATTTATATTAGTTTACTAAAAAAATATTTTGTTTAAAACTTCGGGAGTTATCGACTTGATAATTGAAAATATTTCGTCGTTTTCATTTTCACCCATTGACATCCATTGTCAGGAAGTAAATCATTCGAACCAAATCGAACAGTATCGAACTTTGATGCATGGAAGTGAAACGAGAACGTGAAAAAAATTATGGATTTGAACCAAGCATTGCGTGAAAAACGACCAGAATATCAAAAGAGGCAACACAAAGTAATTTTGCTTCATGATAATGCACCATCGCACACATCAAAACCGGTCAAGGAAACGATTGAGGCGTTTAGTTGACAAATACTTTCGCATGCGGCTTATTCACCAGACTTGGCTCCATCCGATTACTACTTATTTGCATCGATGGGACACGCACTTGCTGAGCAGCGCTTCACTTCTTACGAAAATGCACGAAAATGGCTCGATAATTGGTTTGCCTCAAAAGAGCAACAGTTTTTTTGGCGTGGCATCCACAAATTGCCAGAGAGACGGGAAAAATGTGTGGCTAGCGATGGGTAATACTTTGTATAAAATATTTTTTACCATTTTCATACAATATCATAAATGTGTATTTTCTATAAAAAAAATCCGGTTTCATATTTACATACCTGGTAAATACGGCATTTGTACAAGGGTTTTCGAAGTGTTCTACAGGTAGTTTGATTAAAACACTTCAAAACTCCTTTTACAAATAACCGCGAAAACTGGTACGAAGAACCGCGAAAGCTTCAAAATATATTTGATAAATACGTCGTTTTAAACTTTTTTGTGAGATTTAAATCTAATAAAGGTTTTATCCATAACACAATCCGCGAAAATGCGACTTTCGGACTTCAGAACTTAAAAGCACACAAGAAATAATAAATTTAAGGTTAAAGTATCACAATAAATCAAGATTGTAACGGGTTCTCTTCATTTCTTCTTTACTTGAGGTAAGAGGTTTAAGTGTGTCCCATCTAAAGGGGTTAAATAGTTTAAATTATTTAAAGTAAACCAGAGAGACCTTATTCAAAAGGCTGAATTTAAATTAGGGCACGTATATGAATGCGAATATATGTGCAGGACCTTTTCACGAGGGTGATATTTATCAGAGAATAATCACTCACGTGCGGAGTTCGCGTAGGACGTGATTGAATCTCAAACGGAGCTTTATTCTTGGAACTTGAGAAATAGTCACTGAGGCACTGTGTAAAAAGTTATTTCTCAAATTAATAAGTTTAATGCGGTCTGAAATATTGTATAATAAAATAAAACTTAAATATTGACAAAACAATACGTCAAGAATCCTTTGGTCATAGCTCTGAAAATAGATGCGTCGTAACACATGTGTTATTTTTACTTGTCTATTTTAAATATTTTGCCCTTTTGACTATGTGACACTGAAAAACATCTGATGTGTTCCCGGCTGGATTTCTTCCGTTATGTTAATAATTTGACTCCATTGGGAAAGTCACAAAAAGCAGTATTAACCTTTCGGCGGTTTAATATTTAACCACTTGACAGTTTTACCCGGACGGGACTCGGGCACGAAGTTTCTTTTTATACTGACGAGTCCGAGCCTCGTTCGGGCAAATCTAGTTTCGACTTGTTGGGAGTGTTTCTCCCGAGCGTCGTTTGGGCAGATCTTATTTTCTCTGAACGGAATATATTTTCGTATAGAATTTATTCGGTCACAGTTCGTCATTGTGATACGTCGCGTGTTAAAAATCCGACTGTTAAGTGGTTAATGCACATGTTTTATAAAAAAATCTTTAAAATAAAGTGTCATAAATTCAAGGCGTAACTTAAATAACACTAAAAGGACAATTGTTATAGCGCCGTTTAGAGAACAAACACACCTCAAGTGCGCTCCAGCTCGAAACTCGAATCCGCTATTATTAACATATTAAAAATATTACTAAATAAGGATTATAGGGAAAAAATAGAGGAACCACTGCTTTTTTTAAATTTTTTTTTAGCCTGGCGAGTTTATTGCCATGTGGCAATCTCTTCCAACCAACAAGAACGATGTTTTATAGGTCCTAAGTGTTAACCAGACTGGAATCCTATTTTAAAAAATTTGGGTTCCAGCGGGGATCGAACCCGCAACCTCCGGATCGGCAGACAAGTGTCTTACCACTAGGCCACATAGGTCGTCGTCTGCTTCATATTGATGAGATACTACGGTGCTACGGTGGTCACTTGATTGGATCAAATATGAAGTGAACGAATTCGCTAAACAATCCAAGTAGCATGAATCGTAGACAAACCCGACTACGCTGGTATGGGCACATGCAACAGCGATATGAACAGTTGACGCTGACAATACCCACGAATTGGGAACTCCCAAATAGAACTGAGTGCATATGTTGAGATAGCAAGCAGGCTTACACTTGGAAATGTTAAATTGCGTGCATTTAATATGCAGTTAAATTACGTACATTTAACACATAAAGCGTTCGAGAGGATTTTTTTTAAACTATAGAACCAGACACTCAAAACTCAATCACGATGTCGCTCTTTTGATTTTTATTTCACAATTTCATGAAAATACATTTAGCGGATTTCTTGCTTTGAAGTAATATCTTCAAATCAACTAGTTTTTCTTTTACCGTTGTTATTAACGCAGTGGACGAAAATAATATTAAAAAAAAACTAACGAAAAAATAAAAGAAAGGATAAATCTCAAGGAAAATAGGAATTAGGATGAAAATTGTATGTAAGTTCAGGAAGACGAATATGTTGAGTACTTTAGTTTATTGATACGATTAGGAAGAGTTAAATAAATGTATAAAGAGACAACGGGAAGACATCAAATGGGAAGATCAAGAACGACGGAATTGGCAGATGAAGTAAGTGAACAGGCATGGACTAGCTGAAATGGGAGGGTAAAGAGGAGTACTATGATGCTGCAGCCCCGACCTTATAATAAAAGTGTAAGGGATGATGAATATGAGAATACTACTTCTAAAAGTTGTTTGACAATGGTACAATGTAATAATTTACCTAGTTTACAGGGATCAACTTTTTGAATACAGCATTTCTTCGTATTTCTATTATTGCCAACTTTTACTGCGACGTCGTATTTCGTTTGGTAAAATTGATTTGAACTGAAAACCAGGACATGCCCACCCAAAGGGGCGGGAATTGCCGGAACAGGAGCAGGGGGGTCTCAGAGGTGATTAAAATGCCATTAGTCGCGCAAACGGGAACTCTTAATATAATCCGATAATATACAACTCCCTAAACAGCGGAGATACAAGGCATTCTTAAACGTGACTGACTCGAATTTATTAGACAAAGAATTTTACTTATTTTACGATGGCTTTCCCGAAAGTGGTGACCTAATTCAAAGGATTATGTTGAATTGCAACACTACTTGGCAGGCTTATTGAAACTTGGCAGTATCTGTCGGCAAACCAAAACAATTTGAAAAGACCTGAATGTGAAAAAATCAAACTGAAACACATTTTGTAACCATGGTAAAAAGAAAAAAAAGGACAGTGCTGACATAAGGACATATGTGATGAATAATTGTTTTGAGTTTATATAGATAATTTTGTATTTATTGGATTAATACATTTTGAAGAAGAATAAATACATGGGGTAAAAATATATGATAGAATACGGAATAAGTGATAAGGGATGAATGAGAATTTAATGCTGATGTGTTGATTAAGATGAACAACACTCTGAGATGGTTTGGACATATGGAACGAATGAATGAAGAAAAATTAACAAAACAAATATGAGTGGAAGACGTATGAGAGAAAAATATGGTTTAAACGAATGAATTATATTTTGAAACAAGAAAACGTAGAAAGTCAGAGAAATCGAAAAGTTATATAAGAAGGTGATTGATTCGATGTGAAAGAGAACTCATTCCCATTCATTAAAAAACACTTTTTTGTATTACACTTTCGTTGTATACAGTTCAACTTGGCGGGCATATTGCCATATGCCAATATTTTCCAACTAACCAGTAAGATGTTCAACGACCTTAAAAGTAAACCAGACTAGAATCTGTTTAAAAAATCTGTGTACCAGCGAGATTTGAACCCGCAACATCCGTGTTAGTAAACAGGCGTCTTACCAACTAGGTCACGGAGGTCGTCAGATGTCGTTTTGTGTTTGTGTCTCAATAAATTTCCTTAAAAAATGCTATATATAATAGCACTTATGTCGTACTAAACACTCGCCGCCCTGTAATGGATAGCGAGTGAGCAGGACTTATATTTAATTTAATTTCTCTAAATATACTGATTGCAGGGTTTTCATACTTTATGTATTCCTCATCAAAACCTTTATGATTTTAATGATGTCATTACGAAATAAAAACTGATGGATTTTTTTAGCACAGTAAGGAAAGAGTTAATAGTATGATTATCAGCGTTTCTACAAAAAAGAAAAAAAAAACTCCTGAAAATTTGGTAGTTTGATTCGTATCATTTTTACATGGCACCGCCGATCTTTCAAAAGTATAGTAGAAGAAGCTCGAAAATAAAATGTCATAAGTCGATCCATTTTACAGGTCCAGCGATTTGATTTATTAACTTTCAATATTATCTTGTTGCTCAGATGTCAAATTTTGTAATATACTCCGATGAACATGAATAGGGTTCGAGGTCCTTCCTCTTTCATTTGACCTTTCACGTTTCAACCTTCATATAAGGGACATGGGCGTAACGAATTTTTTCCTTATCTTCAAGGCTACCGATATGATCGAATGTATTTTTAAAGATTTCGAATCCATAGGTACAGGTTTATATTAATGACGAGGCGTTCAGTTCCAAAACCGTTTAATAAAATGAGATTTGATAAAGCGAGACGTATAGACATATTATTTTATCCAAATTGTGACGTGTGTTGCTTAACAAAGCATTTAAAAGGCAAACCTTTTTGAGTCTTGTATTTTCTCTTTGGTCTTATAAACATTTATCAATATATATGAACACTGAATATACACTACAAATAGTATTGTGTGACCCAAAAATGTCTATAAAACTGAAAGGAAAGGTATACCAGACTATCGTTAGACCCGCAATTATGTATGGCTCAGAATGCTGGACTATGTACAGCTCCTACTCTAGGCAACTTGAAACAGCAGAAATGTGTATGCTTAGATGGTCGGCAGGAGTATCACTGAAATATAAAATTAAGAGCTCACAGATTCGTGGTAGCCTGGGGGTCACTGACATAAATAGTAAGCGGAAAGAGCGACAACTGAAATGGTACGGGCACATAAGACAGAGACCACCAGACCATACTGTAAATAAGGCAATATCTGTGGATCTTTCTCGACAGCCGTCCAGAGGAAGACCAAAGAACTCCTGGATGACTCAATGCTCCAAAATCCTGGAGAGAGAAACAACCTAGATGAAAGCGACACCCATAACCGAAGAATATACAGCCTGAGAACGAGAAGAGCCGACTCCAACAGCTTACTTAGGCAATGAGTTGGGACAGTGCCAGGAAGAAGAAGAAGGCTGCATATACACTACACTACGTTTGAAAAAAGTCCACATTGGCTCAAGTATCGCAAACGAGTTAGTTTCAAACTTTGCCTTTTTGTATTCAAATCCCTTAATTGGGATACCTCCGATGTATATTTTGAATCAGTGTCTGAAAAATGTTTCTACGGAGAGAAATATAATTTTGAAATCGATTTCGTCGTCATAGAATAAATTGATTGTTCCGAATCGATGCAGTAGGGCAGGCTATCAAGACAGGGCTTTATCCGTTGTTAGTCCTAAGATGTGTCTCTAAGCTTGTATATAAGTTGTATAAGAGCACTATAAATATGCATTTCACTACACCTAAACCCGAATGTGTTACAATCAGAAATCGGAAGATATATAAAAGTTTCTTTGTAGTTCGTCTTCCCATGGTAAATTTTCTACGGTTTTTCTAAACATATGTAGATACGGAGAATTATTTAATCGAATGGCAGCCACCACTACCTTCCTATTCTTATTATTAATTCACGTATATTTATTTTTGTAGTATGTTTAGTCTGTTAATAATATAACGTCATTGAGGAGAAAGTCTGCTTTCGAAACGGTTCTATATACTCGTAAATTGTATTTATTAGGAAAAGGGGGGAATTTCAACTAAAATGTTAAACATAATTTTTATATTGTAATTTATTTTTATAAAACACTGTTTATTCCACTTTTTTGTGACGGTATAACCCTACCGGTTTCAAGGCTTTCCCCTCATCTTCAGGGGAGCACAAACAAGACTAAATGCTATTCGAACTGGTACCGATGATATACACGCTTCAACGGTTGGGGGCTGAGAAGTGAGGGAGGCATGGGACGATTTCGGCCAAGAGCGGAGAGATTTTTGGGATATAACTGTTCACCAGATGTTCGGATCGATGTACTGACTTAGAAATTTCTAGGGCCTCTAATCTGTCCAATTTATTTCCGTTACTACTGATATGTAAGAATTTGGCATCATCGATAGAAAAAGTATGGTATTCACGGTGACAATGATTAGCCATTTCAGAATAAATTAGAGAATTTGTTAAGGCGGATTTGTGTTCACGAAATCTCTTTTCAAAAGATCTTCCTGTCTTTACTATATAGAAACTATCATAGTCAGCACATAAATGTTTATACACACCACTGTTGCTAAGTATTCCATTTTTGCCTTTCCCATTAAATAAGAGTTTCCGAAGAGAATTTCTATATTTTTTTAAAAGACTTTAAAATTTATAAAATTTAAGATATGCAGTAGTAAACTAAAATAATAAGACTATATAGAAGTATATAGTATAATAACCATTTTATTCAACATGATGTTCAAATATCAGGAATATTTCGAGCATAAGAAGTGATTAAGGATACATGTGAACTTAATACTGATTAATTGAAAAGAAAACAGAGCTTGGAAATGTTGGAGAATTGTTTTTCGGTGGCACGAACGCTTCAGAAGTGGTCGTGAGTCGGTCGAGGATGACGAACGCAGTAACAGTCGAAAAAAGATGAAAACATCGATAAAATCAAAGAAATGTTGGCCGAAAACCGCAAATTGACCATCAGAGAGCTGCCAGAGGACTTGAACATCGCGTATGGATCCGCTCAAGACATTTTGGTTAATGATTTGATTTGGGCCTCAGACGTGTCGCTGCAAAACTGGTGCCGAAATACCTCAATTTCATGCAAAAAAAGGACCACGTTGAAATCGCGAAAGACATGATTTCCATGAGTTTTTGCCTAAAAACTACACGAATACTATCCAGCAGCCTTCGAATTCACATGATTTGGCTCCCTGCGACTTTTTTCTGTTCAACGGACTTAAAAAACCGCTTCGCAGAACGCGTTACAACACCCGAGAGGATGTCATGAAAAAATCGAAGACGGCTCTGATGGACATACCGAAAATTGAGTACCAGCGGTGTTTCGAGGATTGGATCAAGCGCTGGCGTAAGTGCGTTGCAGTCGATGGGGAGTACTTTGAAGGGGACCATATCGATTTTGATGAATAAACTTGTATTTTCGATTTTATGAATAAAGTCCTAAAACTTTTTGATCAAGGTAGTATGAACATCCAAAGCAAGGTGAGGATATAAGACCTGTGTCCGCCCCATAATGACATACAGCATAGAGTCCAGAGCCGACACTGTCAGAACCAAAAATCTCCTTCAAACAAGCGAAATGAAGGTACTCAGGAGTATCGCTGGCAAAACCATTCGTGATAGAGTATGAAACACAGAAATCCGAAGGACGTGCGAAGTTGAAGATATTGTCAGATGGGGACGACAGAGAAGAAGGTTCTGGAACGAATACGTATCCAAAATGGCGGAACGAATGGCCAGGGACAGTATCCCCTAAGCAAGCAGACCTCCCAAAAGATGGAAAGACAGCTGGCAGTCGACGTCACAAGAAGCAAACAGTGATGCACGACCATAACAGGCTAACAGGCCTAAAATAAGATGAAGAAGAAGATTTGATGATATAAAAAGGTTTTATTAAAATCTGGTTATTTTTGTCTTTAAAAACAAAGATACAAAAAAGTATTCACCCTCAAAATATATTACATAAATTGGGAATGACGTGTTTTATTTTGTATTAATTTGTTACAGATGAGTTTTCAATTTCTTTTTCGCAAGTATTATCAAAAATATGATAACTATAATATTAGCAAAGTTGTTGGGGTAGAAAATATGGCCTTTATTCGTCTTGTAATGAGTGCTTTTAAGCCTCTGCCAAAATCCTTCGTATTCTGGGGTCAGTCGCGAAGACCCAATCCCCTCGTGGAGTAATGAAAAGGAGCTAAGTAAATGTTTATTTAGAGGACTCACTATCAAATCCTTTCATATTCAGAATGGAACCTTCTCTTATATTCTTGTAAAGAAAGCATTTCTTTTGGGACAGTTTTCATGGCAACTGGTAATGGAATATGAGAAAAAAATATAACTAAAAATTTAAGGATCTGGTAACATTTAAATGGATATAAAAAAACTTAACGATTATTCGTTTAAAAACAAGCTGAAAAGTCGTGGGTTAAAAAACTAATTGAATAGAGAATTGATTCTGCGAATGTATAAAATTTAAGACAAGGATTACTTGATTATTATATATTCTGTGTACAGAAGACAAAGCCGTGGGTTGATATAAAACATTTTAGGGAAATGTGAATTTAAAAATATAACACTTGTATAAAAAGATTCATCCCCGTCATCATAAATCTGTTTCTATTTAAAAAAAAACTGATGATGAGGTGAAATCCTTGAAACCGGCAGGATTAGAAAATTAGTTTAAGTGGAAAAAAGTGTTTTAGTAAATCAAGCACAATTAAGATATACGAGTATTCTATAGTCAAAGTGAAGAGCTGTGAAAATATATAATGTTACCCTGTCTTAACTCCTCTAAAAAATATATTTTTTATCAGTTTTTATGCCATTTAATGACTTTATTTACTGTATAAAAAGACTGCGAGTTTAATGACAGTTTAGAGGTTACAAAGGTCGATGGTAGAAAAAAAAACGTATGTTCGACGTTATACAATCAACGCTTTATTTAGAACATGGAAGAGGAAATTTTATAATCAATCCGAATTTAGCGGTTCGAGCGGTTAAGATAACGTTAAGGGGGCAACAAACTTTATTATAAAGAAAACGATAATTTACCACATCCAGTTTAGTCATCCACTTATCATATTTCGAGTTAGTATAAACGTACCTGAAACAAAAGAAAATAATTTCATGTAAATTTCAATTTATACTATTGATAATTTCATTCTTCCTTTTATCCTATACTTGAGAAATTGTAGCATGGTCCCTGTGACAGTTCACAAATTTGCCCCAATACAACGACCTTGTAACGACGTTCAGTAATTTTAAATATTTTATCAACTTTAATATAAGCCTCGATTCTAATAAATACAAAGTTATTTAGGTAAATATATTATATAAAACTAACAATAATGACAAATTAATACATCTTGTTACAAATTACCAAAAATGTCGCAGATTGTTAAAATCAAATAATATTTGGTGACGTTTGTCAAAAGTCACTACGTTAGTCTGCATTGGCTAGGGATGGGATATTCGATTTTTTTATACCTAAAATTAAATGTTCGTAATTAGTATTAATTCATAGAGGATCTTGGCCTATTTAAAGATATATACAAATCATACAATACATTAGAAAGTCAGTATAATGAAAATTAGGAATTATAACGTCAGTTTAGAGAAAAATAATTTTTTGACTTATAAAAAAACTATTTGATTTGTAAAAAAAAAACGATTTTACCCCATCCCTTTGAGACATGACATTTCAAATGTCACAGGAATCATCCTACATTTTCTCAAGTATAAATATATACGTGCCGTGCCGTGTCCATTACGGAGAAAGATTGAGTAAACATATCTCAAAACTCCTCTATCCTGACATACTACTTGGTCTTCCTCTACTATTCATACATCTCGTCATGCACAAACTTCTGTTGATTGTGGACTTTACTTTTTATTCAAAATATGGATAAATAAATAAATAAATAATAGGTTTATTGATAGCAACGTAGTATGTACAGATTATATTTAAATAACACTTCTAAAACACATAAATTGCAGATAATACAATAAATACAGAAGCTATCAAAAGGTCTGGGCTCATCTATTAGCATCCCCTCGGCCAAGATTACTTGAATGAAAATAAATGAAACCCTCCATGTAGAATCAACTTAAATTTGACAATCACCCATTTACTTCAATGACGTTACAAAACAAATTATTTCACGGAATTTTGTGACTTTTATAATGTTGATGTTATTATGAAATTTCTAGGAGATTTGAAATTTCACTTCAGCGTCGTGAAACTGAAAAATTTCAAAAAAATTTATGAATCCCAAATATTTGAGGAAGAAAGTTTATAAATTCTCAATTATACTGTTCAAGTTTGAAGATTTATTTTAATGGTCAGTTTTAGAGTAAAAAAAATTAATTGAAAAAGTTTGAATAGTTTATTTATATATTTTCTTGTTGTTTTAACTAGACGGACGTGTCGTCGAATGCAGTGAACTGGTTGATGAGCAAAATAAAAAATATGAGCGCAGCATATAAAATACGAAAACTAAATACCGTGAGTTTCAAGATCCACAGCTTACCCCGAATTCATTGTCCGGCATAAATACCAAACACTAATTTCTAGCCCTACAATTTAGTGATTTGTATTTAGAGTCGGACCTCATACGTTACGAACTTTGAAATAAGATAACGAAACTTTAATTAAGAGAAGTTACGACAAATTTGAATACAAGTACTTAGTCTTTTTCCCAGTGTCATGTCAGGTTCCCCCAACGTTTAATATCACCTGAGAGTTGGCATCTTTGTCCCCGGCAGCCCGAAAAAGATCCCCGACGCTCCTTATACCAGTAAGTACTTATTTCTTCAGTATAAATACTTATTTCTTCAATATTTTAAGATTTAGTATTAAATGTTATGGTCAGACTTTGATTTGTCTCGTGTGCTTGATCTTTAAATTAAATATTTATACACTCAATAATATACAAGTAAAATCCTAGATAACTGGGGACACTAAATGAAAAGCAACAAACCCATATCCATATAAATTTGGTGTCTAATTTAAATTACCTGTAATTTCTTGTTGTTTGTATTGTTTTTCATAAATTATCATACAAATTACTTGTCATGTAAATAAATAAACACTTTTTTAAAATATACAAGGGTCATCTAGAAAATAAGGTTAAAACATTTATGTAGGATCGAAAAATGGTTGTATTTAATTGAAATTCACAGGATATTTCACAAATATATTAAACTATTTTTCAACGTAATCACCGTCGAGATCGAGACATTTCTGTAGTCGGGGCACCAGCTTTTGTATGCCAGTGTCATAGACCTCCGCCGCCAGCTCTTTCAGCCACTTCTTCACAGCTTCCTCGACCTCCTGATCGTTGGAAAATTGTTGGGGTGTAGTGACACAACCACGTCTCATCCCCCCCGTCACGATAGAGTTCAGAAAAGCTTCTCCCTCCTGTGCAAAACGATCCAAAAATTCACGCGCGGCGGTCACGCGATTTTGACGGTGCTCCGGTGTGAGCATTCTGGGCACCCATCTCGCACACAACTTCTCGTAACCAAGTTTTTCCGACACAATATCACCAAGGAGACTTCGAGAAATGTCAGAAAATTCTTCGTGAAGGTCGTCAAGCGTCACACGGCGGTCATTTCGCACTTGTTCTTCAATTTTTTGCACAAGTTCGTCAGAAATCACTGCCTTGCCTCGTCGTGAGATCAGTACGGCCTTCTCTGAACAACCTAACCCACTTTGTAACATGTTGTCGACTCATCACATCACTACCATAAACTTCCACGAGCTACCGATGGATATTCCGATGTTCTGCAAAGTCAAAAAACGGATGACCGCGCGGATCTCGCATGGACGGGAGTTGGTGGGAGCGCGCGACGACCTCTCCATCGGAAGAATTTACTGTGACTGAACAAAATAGCTGACAAACACGCGGGACCAATCAAACTGACCGTTAGGATCACCCCTACACGCCAGATGCGCCAAATTCGAAACAAAAAATTTCCCCCGGCCTCAGGAGCCCTTGTAACCTTACTTCCTAGATGACCATCGTATGTATTCTGATGTTGCACAGGTTTTTAATTCCTGTCAGCAATCCTTATTTGGTCACATGTAGGTACAGAAGTCGAGTAGCGTTTTATATTAGACGTATGCCTTCGTTCTCCATTTCACAATAATCGAGTGATCTGTTTAGAATGTATCCCAACTCCTCTTTTATATCATCAGGCATTCGAGCTAGAATATACCAAAGTTTTTATAACAAGCTGTTAATTTAAGATTACAATTTAAGAAGTTTGTGAGCACATGTTGCTATAGCTCATTTAAACGTGTAACCTGCTCTACATTGCTTCTGAATGATGACCTTTTCGCAGATCGTTAAAAATGGATACCAGTCTGGTAAAAGTGTGTCTAGTTACCATACGGCGTTGTTACATTTTCACGTGCAAGGTAGTATTGTCAACACGTTGAATGAAAATCGCGAGATCTGTGCCTGCTCAGATGGTTATAAACCCGAAGACTTGATTAATGGGGCTGAAAACATTGATGAAGAAGATCACTGGAAAATGGTTTTGACACGTAGAACGAAAAAAACGAAGAAAGGTTAACAAAATAAAATGTGAGTGAAAGGCATGAATTTCCCCCAAAACATGTTAAAACTACTCTCTCCTTTATTTTTAATAATATTTATAAGCGTAAAGTTTCCTGATACCGAATAAAAACGAAGTAAATCTGTGAAGCTTTTCACAAAATCTCTTGGGAAATGCCGAAATCTTTACAAGAGTCCTTCGAGAATAATGTTGTAGACATTCTCAGCACTTCAGAAGAGCAATAATTTATAACAGTAAACAGCCCTGCTACCCAAACAGGCCCTTTATTGTTATTCAACGGCTTGACCTAAAATGTCCACCTTACACTCACGTTCAAATCGTTATCGTATATTTGATAAGTGATATTTTTACAATATAAAACATGGTCATACAAATGCAAAATGGAAATGTGTGCGGATTAGCTATATGGTGATGATATGATAGTGTTAGCGAAGAATGAGGATGAATTGTAACAAGAGTTTGATAGGGAAATTTTATGAGATATGCGAAAAGAAAGATCTGAGAATAATTGTTGCGATATCCAAAGTAATGGTGACAGAAAATTGCGAAAGGAAAATTTAATACGATATACCATATGTATGAGCATTGAAAGATACCAGCAAGTAGATGAATTATTCAAGTTAGGTATAGTAGTATTATACTTTCTCCGATGATGCCAGAATTACGAGGGGTATAGAACGGGGTGTAACGATAAGAAACTTATTGGGGCACTACAACATTATACTCTAACCGGACAGTATCAAGTAAACGGTATTTTAGTATTAACTTTGATGTATAGGAGTTAAACGTGGATGTGGAAAAAGACTCAAAGAAGTTGTCGAAATGTGTACATTGAGAAGAATAGATGGTGTGAAAATGTATGATGATAACCAATCTCTTTTTGGATTAAAATCATCATGGCTATCTTGACCTTTTAAGTCAGCAGCTCTGACCAAAGATATGACACCAAAATGAAACCACTCCCGCGAATTCTTTAAGCAGGAGATACGCCTTGGTCCCGCACTTAATTTGTCCTGAATTTTACCCAACAGTATCAGTTGTAGAATCGCACATTTTCTCCTTACATAATATTCCCTAAGTACACTCACGAAATGTTCCCATTTGATAGTGGATAATATTTCTCTATTTTTATTCATTCCTTTCAATATGTCATAATAAAGGACCTTGTCAATCTATGGGACTCACAGTATTATTCGATAGAATCACATTTCAAAGGGTTGAATAAATAATTACAAGTTTATATATTATTTATAGTTAAGGCATTAACACTGGAGGTTTAAATACAATACAATGTAATTTGTTTAGTCAAACATTGTTTATACCACTTTATATAACGGTATAACCCTACCGGTTTCAAGAAGTTTCACCTCATTATCAGGGAAACACAAACAAGGCTACGTGCATATATACATATTATACTTCACGAAATTACATAACACATCGATCAATAAGTCTCTGGACTAACCAACAGATGGCGCAATAGAAAAAACCGAATTTCGTGTGTTGATAAAACATTGCTTTTTAATGGAAAAAAATACCGTTCAAACTCAGCGATAGCTTGAAAAGTGTTGTCCGGGCTCTGCTCCGTCGAAAACAATCATTTATCGGTGATATGCTGATTTCGAACGCGGTCGTACAGACACAAATGATGCTGAACGCTCTGGTCGTCCAAATGAGGCTGTTACACCAGAAAACATTAAAAAAAAACTCAAAATCGTGATGGAAAATTGCAAAGTAAAGATGCGTGAGATAGCTGACATCCTGAAGATATAATTTGGTAGTGTTAACACTATTTTGCATGAACATTTGGTCATGAAAAAGCTTTTTTCGAAATGGGTGCCGCGTTTGCTCACAATGGAACAGAAACAACAACGCATCGATGATTCAGAGCGCTGTTGAGCACTGTTTACGCGAAATAAACAGGAGTTTTTACGTCGGTATGTGACAATGGATGAAACTTGGATCCGCCACTATACTCCGGAATCAAATCAGCAGTCAGCTGAGTGGAGAGCAGCCGGTGAAAGTCGTCCGAAGCGACCAAAAACTCAACAGTCGGCCGGGAAGGTTATGGCCTCCGTATTTTGGGATGCACACGGTATAATATTCATCGATCACCTTGAAAAGGGAAAAACTATCAATAGCAAATATAACATAGCGTTATTGGAGCGTTTAAAGGCAGAAATTGCAAAAAACGGCCCCATATGAAGAAGAAAAAAGTTCTCTTTCATCAGGACAATGCACTGTGTCACAAGTCGATGGTAACGATGGCCAAATTGCATGAGTTGAACTTCGAATTGCTTCCACACCCACCGTATTCTCCATATTTGGCCCCCAGCGACTATTGGCTGTTCGCAGACCTCAACCAGATGCTCCAGGGAAAGACATTTGGCTCCAATGAAGAAGTAATTGCCGAAAATAACTCCTATTTTGAAACCAAAGATAAATCGTACCAAAGGAAAGCCTTGGAATGAATGTATCACTTTTGAAAGAGACTATGTTGATGAATAAAGAAGAATTTCGGCAAACAAATGTTGTTTTAAGTAGTTAGTAGGGCCTTATTAATCGATGTGTTATATACTTCATGAAAATTACGAAGAAAATACATTAAGGAGAGAAGCTATCAAAAGGTTTGGGCTCATATCATAACATTCTCCCGATCGAGATACACCCCCACCAATAGAGGGCAAGTTCGTGAAGACGTCAGATGTTTCTAAGCCCACACCATAATAGCTTCTGTTTTTTAATGTATTCTCTTTTTAATGTGTTCTTGAAATATATCTAAATGTATTATGTACATACTATGTTGCTATCAATAAACCTATATTTATTATTATTATTATATTTACTGCGGTGTCCTGAGTGAGCGTCCATGTTTTAATAGGATAGAGAAGTACGAATAATATGCAGCACCGCATTAATTCTACATTTTATGCGATAAGTCTTGTAGAACCTTTTTACGCCGAAAAAAAATATTTCCCTCAAATTAAAGAGAAAATATTGATACTGTAATTTATTACTTTTTATGCTTCAAAAATAAACAATGAGCACCGTAGTTCTTTTTGAATAGCTTTCTTTTCTCTTTTTTTATTTTGAAGCCTCGCTATAAAACTAATTACCTCAAATAAAGGCGAAAAAGATTTCGAATTGAAATCTGCTTTTAACAAAATTTCTGACGACATCCTTGTAGCGGCGACAATACAGTGGCAATGCACAGTGCATCGAAAATTTCAATTAATGTACTTTCATGTTGTAACTTTTCAGATGATTTTTTTTCATTTCCTGTTTTATCGTATTGAATGAAATATGCATAAATATTAATAATATAACATTAAATTATCTGTAGAAGGTACCCCGCGAAAAAAAAACTGTAAATGTATATTTGCAAAACCTCCCCGAAAATTATTTCGAGATAAATAAAGTTAACTGATTTCCTTAAATACAGTTTTTATTTGTTCACTTATTAGATGAAATAATACAGCAAATTTATTTGTTTAATATTATCTATGCTAAAATTTCAAAAGGCACGTGACACATGATCAAAAAACTATGTTTCTCATTGAGTGATTAATTTCAATTTGTAACTAACCTAACGAATGTAATTAGTAATTTTGCAATCAACCTCTTTATTTTTTTTTAACCAATTCAGTTTCGAGAACTTTGACTATTAGATAATTGCAAATACCCACCTCAAATTTAACTTAAAACCTTTTTCGTTTGAGGCATTATGCCTCTATAAAAAGTTTTTCTTATTATATATTTTACAAACATTCTAATATCGAATAGGTCTATATCTTTTTTTACATCGTGTGCTCAATGCTGAACGTTGTGGTCCTCTGATATGTCTCAAACTCGGCGCACCATCTGTTTCCATCTCGCTTAAAGAGAATTCAGTTAACTTCTAGGGTAGGAAATTTGTCGACCTCCAAGTGGTCTACCCTGGGTTACGCTAATAGACAAACATTTTGTGCTGCTACAAAGCGATGGCGCGAAATAAGAAGAGAAAAAAGAGAAACGGAAACTAAATACAAAACAGTCCTCAGGACTATAGGCCACGTAACTTGGAAAGTTGCATAAATATCTGCCAGTTTAACATTGAGGGCATCTCCCTTTCTAAATGCCAAATATTAGCACGATAACTGACCAAACACAAGATAGATGCAGTAGCAATACAAGAGACCAGAGTTAACTTCTTTATTTGATCCGACCTTCTCGTACGACACCTTACTTCAACTGTCTCTGAGATCACCAGCTTTTCCAGACTTCCACCATTATTTCCAGCAACATGTGCATAGTACGTAATGATTATTTTTCAGCATATTGTCGAAAAATCGTAGATGATCGGAGAGGTTGGTGCGCTTTGCAATACATGGGATACAGATCATCCGTCTCCAACACATCTCGAAGACATATATTATGTGTGTTTCTTTCCTTTTCATGGTCCATGTTCTCTATATAGACCGGTCCTAAAAAGTTAAATCTAACAAAACTTGACGATCGTCCTGGATTTTAGATTCTCTTATATCAGTATACTCGTATCAATCAGGTTTGATCTGTCAAGGGAGCGAGTATGTTAGATTAGAATTCTAAAACTTACGTATAATAAATCAAAACGTACAAATACATCATACATCCATAGAATTTAATGTCAATCTGTATCTATTGCGATGAATTGCCTATCATTATTATTTTCGATAAAGTAAAAAGGTTTTTCAATACACTGTGTGGCTGGAGGGTGGTTTATTTTACAGTAAGGGTAGGGACGAGGGGTTTAAATCGTGTTCATGAATAAATTATAACTCCCCCACTCCCTTCACCCCCCAACACCAGAGAAACGATAATAATCCGCAATTTCCTCTTTTTTCTTTTTAAATCAACCCGAATAAAAGTTCTAGCGGTTGTGTAATTAATAAGACCACTGAGGCTGCGTCTTCGTTTTCATCGGTTCTAGAACCAGGGAGATGATTAATTTATGATGAACAATATGCTGTGTTCAATTGTTTTTTCTACTGTACCTATTGTAAACCGTGGCAGAAAGATATCGTCCATGGCTTTAGTAATCTAACCTTCAGGATTAAACTACTGAAGTAGATACGGAATTAGCAGTTAGTCAATGTACGTGTTAGGGCAACAACATTAACACATACTGTCGTCGGTCGTCGTTGCTGGGTCGCGTACTTGAAGATCCCTTCGCGTGGAGGAATACCTCAAGATTGACATTGGAGTGGAGAAGGGATCCTTGATTACGAGTCCCAGTGACGACAAGTACATCTGGAGAGTTATTGTCTGTGAAAATATCTTCCGATCAATGAAAATGATTTATAACAGGTCTTTATTTAAACCAGATATAAATCCTTTTTATACTGGGTACCAAGGGAAATTGAACCCGCAACACATAGGTAAGGAGGCTACAGACGTCCAATATTTGAAATGAAAAATGTGGACAAATTAGTTTTTAATAAACATACAATATATTATAGTCTCCTCCGTGATTTAGTTGGCAAGACGCCTGTCTTCGATTCGGACGTTATGGATTCGATGCCAGCTGCATACAATGTTTAATAAAGATTTACAGTTGAGTTTCACTTAAGGCCTCATTTATTGAATTGGTATTTATATTGTTCAATTCCATTTTATTACAGAATGATTTCAAAATTAAACATGAAAGAAATCCACACAATAACTTAAATTAAAGTGGCAGATCTGTTGAAAATAAAAAAATCCAACGATTTGTTTTGAAAACTATTTTAACAAAATTTATTATAGTTATAAAGTTTAATAAGAGTTAGTTGTTCAAAAGCTGATGGTTCCCAACATGGCAGGATGGTCAATTCCTTTTAAAATCATTTTTATGTTAGTTTTAATCCATAGATTGAGAACTATTTTGCTACATAACTTTAAATAAAGAAATACACGTTTATTGATAGCAACATAGTATGTACATAATTGATTTAGACACATTTCAAGAATACATTAAAAAACAGAAGCTATCAAAAGGTCTGGGCTCATCTAATAGCATCCCCTCGGCCAAGATACACCCCACCAATATAGGGCGAACCCAGCCACGGGGACACCAGATGTTTTTCAGCCCACACCCTTGAACACGTAGAACAAGAATATATAAAAAAAATAAACACAGAAAATAAATAGATGACAAAAAAAAAATACATTCAAGAGAGAAGACACTAAAAGGTCCGGGCTCATCCCACAAATATTCCCCCGGCCGAGATACACCCCACCAATGTAGGGCGAGCCCGACCGCAAGGGCATCAGGGGGCTTCCATCCCACACCCCCGCATATCTAGATTAAATAATAAATAGAAAAAAAAGAAAAAAACAAAAACGTATGGCAGAAAACAAAATAAAAAGTAAACCCACATATACCACCTCAGGTTAACTGTCAGCAAGAGCGAGAAAAAAAAAAGAAAAGAAAAGCCTCAAAGGAGTCCAAATTTTACATAATGACAAATGGGAAGTAAGATAGTTGAGACAACATTGAAATAGTTAGGCAGTAATACATTGAAATAGATAAGCAGTTTTAAAAGAATTAATGAGGAAATAACGCACAAACACGTATGCACAATCCTCGATTTAGTTAGCAATGTATTCAGTACTTGAGTAAACAGTATTCTTTAGTCAGCAATGTATTCAGTACAGTTGCTTTTGTAATGCGAATAAGACCTGTCACTTAAATTTAAGTTATTGCGTAGATTTTTTTCACAATTAAGTATCAACTCATTTTGTAACTTAAGGCTGATCACTAGTTTGTTGGAAGCCTCCACTTAGCAATAAACCCGCCAGGTTGAAATATATACTATGAAAGCAAAGTACATTATGATACAATAGGTACTACAATAGGTACACTCCTTCTTCTCCCTGACTCCATCCCAACTCACTGTCTGCGAAGAATGTTGGGGTCAGCTCTCCTAGTCCTCAGGTTGTATGCTCTTCTGTCCCGGACTACGTCCCCCAGGCCGTGCCTCTGCCTTAGGTTATCTTTTTGCACCACCCACAAATTCTTTGGTCTTCCTCTGATTATTATTCGAGGAAGATCCATGGAGATTGCCTGGTTCACAATGCGATAGGGTGCTCTGCCTCCAACGTGCCCACACCATCTCAATCCATCCGCTTATCCTCCATCTTACTGTTGATGTCTGTAACACCTAGGCTTCCACGAATGCGTGAACTTTTTATTTTGTCTCTTAGGGACACACCAGCTGACCAGCTTAGCATGCACATTTCAGTAGTTTCTAGTTGCCTGGAGTAAGAATACAATAGGTACTCTCCGGCGACTTCAAAAGTATCACATTAATGTTTTGATGTTTTTTTCTCAAAGTACTAATAAAAATATATTGGGCTCATTCGATATGAGAGAAGACAGGGAAACTATCGCATTATTTTCCCAAAAAAACCCAATGAATATGCTCAATAATTTGTGCGCTACATTCTTAAGCATTGACGTCACGATGTTTAGTACAATTCAAATCACAATACTTCTTTCAGTCAAAGTATCGAAGAAGTAATTTAAAACAATTAGGTCTCTGTATCGAAGAAGTAATTTAAAACAATAAGGTCTCTCGACTGTGAAATTTTACTCCAGAATATCACTTTGATTGCATTTTGATTATACTAATCAGAAGTAACTTAAACTAAAAGGAAGAAATTGTTGGCAACTCTTCAAGCAGAGATTTCTTCTACGGCTATGCTAGTTGGCGTGTGGAGAGACGTAATAAAGTGTAATTAAAATTTAAATGAAAAATTTTGCCATAAAGTTTTCGCTGGATTTCTTAATCGAGACGATTTATTGTGAACGTAGTCTCTCTTTGTCCTAGAGTTTCTCAGTTCTTTTTATTTTCACAAACCAAAGATAACCTCCGTGGCCTAGATAGTAAGACGCGTGTCTCGATTGCTATTGAAACCCAGATTTAAAAATAATATTCCAGTCTAGTTTTCACTGAAGGTCTCTTTAAAATAACTAAGACTTAGCGACCCCTCTTAAACCTAATATCTTGTTGATACATATGCATGTGGTCGCACAGACGCTGTACTTGCACAAAGACGATAAGCCTTATAAGATAAGGGCATCTACTGGAGGTCATTAGTTTGATTGTATTTACTATATTAACGGTTCCTACTACAAACTATCACTAGCTTCATAATAAAATAGATATATAGAGATAACTATTGGAATAAACGAGTTTTTTCAGTCGCTTCTTAAAGCATGCCAAGGACGGAGCGAATCTTATATTGGGTTGTAACTGATTCCAGAATCTCACTGCGTGGACAGTTAAGGACGACGTAAAAAAAGAGGAGCGGTGAACTGGAAAAGCCAATAGACAATCTCTGTTTGAGTGTAGCGCTAATCCATGATTGGAAAGACGCTGAAATTTTTTGGCGAGATAAGATGGGGCGGCGGGACAGTTAAGGATATTATACAATAGAGACAGTATGTGAATTTGGCGTCTATTTCTAACATTCAACCAGTTCAATGCCTTCTGGTATGAAGTTATATGATCGTACTTTCGTAGGTTGAAAATAAATCTTAGACACACATTTTGAAGACGCTGTGATTTGTCCAGCTGTTCCTCTGTAACATCCAAGTAACAGACGTCCGCATAGTCGGAATCGGAAAGAGCAGAGAATGTACGAGTAAAATTTTGCTTTTAGTTGGTAGAAATCTTTGCAACACTTTAAGGGAATGAAGGCTGAAGAAGATCCTTCGGCTTACCTCATTTATTTGATCTTACCTTACGTCTTTCACTCACATTGGCACTTTATATTTGTTTATAAGTCTTTTTACTTTTTACTTTCATTCGTTCTACATGCCCAAACCATCTCAGCGTACTCTTCATCTTATTCACTACATTCTTAAGTTCACATTCATCCCTAATCACTACATTCCGTAATCAGTCGTACATTGTCACCCCACGTATTCTTCTTATTACTCGCATTTATTTGGGTCATATCAGTCCATTTTCACGTCCACGTTTCACTTCCACACATCAAAGTTGGCACCAAACTACAATTACAAACTATTATCTCAACAGACTTCCTTTGTAAATTCTATTAAAACAAAGTTAATATCGTGGCTCGAGTTCTTCATGAAATATGCCCTATCTTGACCTATGCTGCACCCGTTTGGGGTAATGTGAGCAACACGGATCACCTGAAACTCCAGAGAGTGCAGAACAAGGCATTCAAGATATATTTTAACACACATCCCAGAAAAAAACCTTACCCGACTTCAAGCCGAACAGCGAGAAGAAACCCTACAACACCACATCCTCGCTTGGACCGTGAAGTTCTATAAAAGTCAACCAAATCACAGCAATCCCTTAGTCGCTGCCCTGGGGGCTTACGAGAGTAAATCCGACCTACCCTTCCGTTATAAGCACAGGCTACCGAAGCATTATCTGTTGCCTGACTAGTCCACCTACAGTATTAGCTGGGACGACCAAGATTTGAGTGAATGTGATGGAATACAAGTACCCTGAACGAGTGGACTTGTTTTTGCTAAATAATTAGTTGTAAGAATTGTTATCTAGTTATAAGTTGTATGTAGGTGTTAATTATTTTTAAGAAATCATATGTTATATTAAGATTGTAAAAAATAAAAATTAAATGATATGTAGGAAAATAAGATTAAGTCAGTCCATAAATTATAACTCATAAATAAGATTAGTTAAGTAATAAATGTGTATATAGGTATAGTCTTGACAGATATTTGTACAATGTATTACTTTGTTTAATAATAAAAAAATAAAAGTTTGACTTTAGTAGCAGTGATGACATCGTATTAGTGGAATTTACAAATAAAATTTTATCGAAAGTAGAATTGCATAGTTCAATAGTCTAAAAGATTAAACAAAAAAGTATTAGCTTTTACTGTATTACGAGTAGGTTGCTATAAGATATATCTCTTAGGTTGCTAAAAGATTAGGTTGCTATAACATATACTCGTAATGGAGGCATTGTTTCTACAATAGCCGTGCCACATTTAGTCGGGTCGGCAGAGTCGATTCTGAGACTGACACATCGGTTTAATGCTGACTTAACTCGAGACTAATTGGAGTGGAATACTGACAAATACTCTGGAATATTCAAAGCCATCTAAGTTAACCGCGGGAATCTCAACTTACCGACAAACATATTTAACAACTTTGCAGGTTGGGTCTTCAGAATAGTTTTCTAGTTAATAATACTCTCTTCAATATATTTACACTTCAGTGTTTAAATACGGTTTCTCTCATTGAATTAAATGCGGATCTCTCACTAGACTCTGTTTTGTTTTGATCTAGTTTCAGTTTGTCCATGGTATCTCAAGATGGCCGATCAAAGGCACAAATAATAAGTAGGGTTCAACAGGCAAGAGTTGCTTTTAACAAGAAATAAAAGATATTTAAATCTCCTAACATTGATATCAATATTAGGAAGAATTTAATGAAAACTCTTGTCTGGAGTATGCTGTTGTATGGCTGCGAAACGTGGACCATCAGCCAGAGCGAGTCCGGGTGTCTGGCTGCCTTTGAGATGTGGTGCTACAGGCGCATGGCCAGGGTTCATTGGTCAGATCACATCCGAAACGACGAGGTATTGAGCGGGGTTGGAGAAACAAGGCAACAGAGTTGCCCAACAACGATCCAGTTGGATAGGCCATAACATCAGGCACCCAGGTCTGCTCCTTACCATCGTCGAGGGAATGATTGAGGGCAATAACCATAGAGGCCGCCCTAGATATAGCTACATGGACCGGGTGATCCGGGATGTGCGCTGTGGCAGCTATCAGGATATGAAGAGATTGGCGGATGACAGAGATGAGTGGAGACCAATCCTTGGTGCAGACCAATCCTAGGATTATAACCCGGCAAAAAAATCCGAAGCATTTTGCGCCAACACCACATTTCAAAGGCATCGATCCATCGTCTTTCCGATCTTCGAAGGTCCAAGTTTCAACACCATACAAATGGACAGCCTTCAAATCAAATGTGTCCATCTTAGCCGAGCTCAAACAGAGAATCGTCTCTCGTCATTGTGTATGCGACGTATCCTGCAGTATTTCGGCCACATCATGAGAAGAGAGTCGAACAGCCTCGAGAAACATATGGTCGTCGGAAGCGTCGAATGAAAGAGATCTCGAGGAAGACCCCCAGCCAGATGGAGTGACCTGATCAGAACTGCGATGGGTTATTCAATATCGGATGCTCTCCGAACGACCCGGGACAGACCAAAATGAAAGGACACCATTAAAAGGGTCATCGACGGCTGCCGTCATCCTCAGACATGAGGGGCAGGACGACGAAGACTTTCAGTTTTAAGACTTCAATTGTAAAATAATAGTTTAAATTTGTTTATATACGAGTAAAATATTCTTATTTCCGTTTTTAACTTATAAATCATCACGTGTTTCCATTAGGAAACAACTCAAATCGTTCTAACATTCGCGTCAATCGGGTCTTGTCCTAAGCATGTAGTCTCGATGTTCGGACAAGTTAACACTTGTGATTTTCACAATCACATTCGAAGCTACTTTCGTTCAAGAAACGTGACCGCTGCATGTCACGTTACATCGGGTCATCTCTAATCTATTACGGGAGATAATTTAAGGCTCTCCAAGTACGCCAAGAGGGATGATCTTTAGGTGTCATATTTTTTAGAGCTCAGTTGCAAAATATCATTGACTATCAAAAAAGGATAGGATTATTTTTTTCATACTCAAATATAAAGTTTGTTATAGATAATAATAATAATAAGAATTTATCTATTTGACAATCTATTTTAACTGTAAAAGTATATCAATTGTATACGTTCTATTAACCTTTCTCTTCCTGTGCTAAAAAATATCCGCGCGTTCCGGTGCTAGGTATTCAATACTCATCAATACACATGTAAAAATGAGCGATTATAAAATGGGAAAAATAAGAATATTCACAGCCAATCGCGTAAATTAATTAAATTTGAAGTCAAAAGTGATAATATTTGAAATTTAATTACTGAAAACGGGCGAAGATACCACGTTTGCTTGTAGTGGTGAATTTATTCCCGATTTTCACAAAATATATCTGATGTGGCCGATAAGTGATAATAGCTATTAATTTTATTTTTTCATTCACTGCGTAACACAAATGTATTACAGAGGAATACCTAAAATCTGAACCCAGTATTTTTTAGAAGCAATGTGTACTAATTACACATCACAGGGAAGGAAGGGTTAAAAGAGAAATTATTTAACAAACAAACGCATATTTAAAATATATGTAACACATTATTTAAAACAAAAACAATTTTTGGATTACATTATTTAATCCATGAAGGAGTCTGAATGACCCGAATAAATAAATACTGTAGAAATACATGCACGGAAGAATACATGCGGTGACAATGAATGATAGAATACGGAATGCAGTGATTAGAGATGAATTTGGATTACATTATTTAATCCATGAAGGAGTCTGAATGACCCGAATAATTAAATACTGTAGAAATACATGCACGGAAGAATACATGCGGTGACACAATGAATGATAGAATACGGAATGCAGTGATTAGAGATGAATTTGAATTTAAAACTGGTATGTTGCGTAAGTTGAAGAAAAGTTCTCTGAGATAGTTTGAGCATGTGGATCGAATGAATGAAGAAATACTTACAAAATAAAAAAACATAATGTAAATATGATTGGAAAACGTTGTAAAGGAAGACCAAGGAAAGTGTGGTATAATCAAATTATTGTTTTTTTTTTAAGAATACAATTTAAGAAGTCAGCTAAAACGTGGAAGAAGTTAGTTATGTGTGTCAATATAAGAAAGTCAGGCACTTTAATCTGTCTGCCTACCTCAACAGGGAAAGTGTGTAATGGTATGTATGAATGAGTCTCCCTTGTAAGTGTACTCGCACAGACGAGGCGGATATAAACACAGATAATGAAATATAATATACAGGAAGCTGTTCCCGAAGCAGTCATTCCGGTACGAGAGTATTTTTAGAACATCTGTATTTATGTTATTAAGTACGCGCGCGGGAGATACGAGCTTTTTACCGAGTCTAATTTTTATTATAATATTTACTGGACCATAAACCCGTGCCACGGTTTTAGAGTTTTTATAAAGTTTTTGAACCTTTATAAATATACGAGTAATTTACCATACAAAAGACGGCATTGTGTCACCATTGTGTTACCACCCCAAAACAGCACCTGAGAACTGAATGTCAAAAATATAAAATCTTCTCTAGCGACTATTATTTATTCAACACTAGATCAGTAAGAAGACGACGAAAAATATTTATCAAAGTTAACTTTGTGGAACTCCAGATTAGAATAATTAACAATAAATTACTTTGTTATTTCACTGATTATTATACATAAATCCCCGCTACACATATTTCTATCTCCTATCTCGAGGCTCTCATCAGGCGGAATGAAGAGAGCCTCACGATATAAAGTAGAATGCCTGGTTGCTAAGCAAGTACTCTAACCACTAAACCATGGCACCGTTAATGTAGCTTATCAGATTATTTATTTATTTATTTAATTAACGACACAACAGTGTCTTTTATATACAAATGAACAAATGATAAGTAATACACGTACTTAAAATTATTGACAAAAAATACAAAACTTTATCTTAAACTAACATGGAAATACAAAAAGCAGTAGTAATAATAAATTACAAAGTCATTGTTTAAAATTATTTAATATTAATAGTATGTTTTTTATTGAAACGGTTAAGAAATAATGTATACTCGTATATATTTTTAAATACATATTTTATTCAATATATATTTCTTCTTAACCATTTCAATAAAAAAATAATATAATAGGAACTTTTCCATTTAAAGATCAATTGTTAAATTTTTGAAGCTTAATCAGTTGAAACTTGGAATTATCTAGACTTCTTATTTTTCAAAATTGATTTAAATATATTTTTATTTATTTATTATTACACATGACAAGAAATATACACAATTTGCGAAAAAACAACAGGTAATTTAATTTGGACATACAATTTTAATGGATCTGGGTTTGTTGCCTTTCATTTGTCGTATCCCTAGTAAACTAGGCTTTTGCCTGTATCTCACTGAGGATATTTAGCATGAAAAAATAAATCGATACTTCTTTCCGATTTTTGATTACACAAAAACAAAACCCCGTTGCACGCTCTCATCAACCTGACAAACAGTGACACTCAATTACAACTGGAATCATCATGCGAAATTAAACTCCTCACACATCATTACTCCAGAAAGACCAAAAATATTCATCCCACAATATACCGCACACAATCATAAGAATAAAAATAAAAACAAAAATATACAGAAACACAAATACAAAAACAACCAAAATTAAAACAACAAGAAGAAACCAACACTCGCGAGCCCACACAAATATTTTCCACTCGTCATTCATCCTGAAAGTCCAAGTACTCTATATTGACTCATATAATTTCATAACGTCAATTTGATCGCACAAATCATCCTAGTTTGGGTGGATTGGATTGCCAATATAGGAACAACCGTTATTATTTTATCAATATACGAAAATTAATAATATTAACACAATAAATTAGTTTAAAATATCAATGTTTTAAGTTTGACGTAATTGATCAACTTTCTCAAGGCGTTTTCTTGTTGCTTAATTTTGAAATTGAAATTGGTTTTATGTTTTTTTTATGTTTAGTAATAACTTAACTTAATAAATTTATGAGAAAGCTCTTGTCAATATTTAAAGTTATCTCTACATATCATTCTCATCATTGTCAACCAGGGTCGATCCACTGTTGGATGAAGGTCTCCCCAAGTTGACTCCAAATAGTTTTTTTGCTCGTTGATGCCATGTGATGCTGCCATGCTTCCTGATTTCATCTATCCACCGTACCTTCGGTCTTCTTCTGGGCTTCTTTATGCCTCTTGGGTACCATTTATTATTTATGGGATTATTTCGGATGTCCGTCGGGAGTCTAATATTGTGGATACGTGTCCTGCCCATTGCCACTTCATTCTTTTGCACATCTTTATAACGTCTTCTACTTTTGTTATATTGCGAATTCAGGTATTTCGTTTCCGGGATCTTTTAATATATGCAACATGCATCTCTCTATGCCCCTTTGCGCGGTCTGGAGCTTTTAGTATATCCCAACATGCATCTCTCTATGCCCCTTTGTGCGGTCTGGAGATTTTAGTATATCCCAACATGCATCTCTCCATGCCCCTTTGTGCGGTCTGGAGCTTTATTATCTATATCTCTACATACGAGTATAACATATATTAAATGCAAATATAAAAAAAAACAAAAGGAAAACCAAAACTTAGATCACATAATATACATATCATCACTATGTGTACCTTGTGGGATACGCAGGAAGAACCTATCTCCATAATTATCTTTCCTTTCGAAGGACACAAGTTTCATCATCCCGTCTTGCACAATCAAGTACCATTGATCTACTTTCAAAAACTGATCCATTTGATCCACGTTTCCCTCGGTCTTCCTCATACGCGCATACATATCTTGCAATTCTGACTTGTATATTTGATTAAGTCACTCTTTCGTTATTCATTCTTTCCACGTGCCCTAACACCCATTTTAACCATGCATTAAGTTCTGAAGTCTTCATTAACCCTTTTTTCAACCATTGACAATTCATAAAAAGTTTTCCTGGACCACGCATCCAGACAGCGTTAATCCTACTTTTATCAGTCTTCTACCAAATACAAACTTCACTTCTGCCAAGTCAAAGTGGCTACCGATACAATAATGCGATTCTATAATTTATAAATATATAAATAACCTTTAAATCAAAAACTAAGAAAACATTAATAAAATAAATTAAGGAATTGAATAAATACTTTTAACAACTGTCCCAGTAATATTTTAACAACTGTCGCAGTAATATTTTATCAACTTAACGAGGGTGAAAATCATAACTAAAAGTTGGAAGTTAATATTTTTTTTATTTATGTGGTGTAACAACAACATTGAATTTACTTTTTCAGTGTTCTTTGGGGGAATCGACTTTTTAATATAAGTCGTCGTAAATAGACTTTTTTCAAACAATATAATAATTTATTTTAATTGAGGTAACTTAACAGTAGACAATTTTCTTTATTTTTTTTCAACAAAATTATTTAATTCTACAAAATATTTCTTCGGATTAATTCTCGAAATTAACAACATGCCATCTTCCTGTTGGGGTAGGTAGAAGGGACATAGCACCATACTCTTCCACATTTATGATATACGCCTTATATAATTATTACCTTTTCTCTGACTTTCAACGTTTCTTTCTTCAAAATATCATTCCCTTAATCCAATCATTATTTCTTTGGTCTTCCTCTACCACGCCTTCAAGTATTATTTACACTATTTATTTGTTTTGTTAGTCTTTCTTCATTCATTCGTCCTACATGCCTTAACCCCCTCAAATTGTTTTTTTTTTCATGTTATTTAACACATCAGCTTTAACACATTTACCCCTTATTAATTCACATTCATCCCCAATAAATTGATTACGTATCACCCCTAATCAATGGATTAAAAAAATATATAAAATTACCAGAATTGTGCCACGGTTTACATCGTTTCCATATACCATAAGAGAGTCTGCATACTTGGAAAACTATCATACACCTGCAAGGAGGCAATCGGCAAAAGTACGAAGACATTTACAACTAATGTAAGAATATGCTCTAAGTTATAAGACCAATAACAATTTATGTAGAGCCGCTTATAAATCGGAGTCCTCTTAAAGTGGTCTAACTCAGGATTCGAACTCACTATTGAAGCAATCATAGCATTGAAAAAAATGAGACACTTTAATTAATGGAGTGAAAAAAGACGCAATATTTAGGTGACCTCGATAAAAAAAGAAAATATATTTAAAAAAAGGAGAGAATAAAACGAAAGAATGGAAAGCAGGAAATATGTAATAGGGGCAGAAAAGAGAAGTAAAAAACTACGATACTTTTAAATGGATATCGCTCTGTCTGTTCCCTTCAAAAGGGTTATGGGTCAAATGTTTTAAAGATAAAGTTAATAAAAGAAAAAAAACTATAATAGGCTATAGAATTTTTAGAGGAGCGGAGTTTAATATCGAACATTAAATATAAATACGGTGTAGGTAAGGTGAGTGCTAAAAAAAACTTTTTTCAGAAGTAAAACTTGCTTATAAATTTATAAACTTGAAAAAAACACAAGTATACGCAATTAAAAGCAATGTATTTTGAAAAGAACACAAAGCCTTAGATAATAAATAAAACAGACAAGTACCAGGGATGCTACATAAAAGCCTTTTTAGCTTTTCCATCCGGACCAAACAAACGAGGAAGAATATTTTATTCATAGTAATATTAACACCGATCCCACATTATGTTTCATGTTGCATACCTTAAACCTTAATCGTGGTTTTAAAATTTCATTACCAAATCAAATAAACATGACGAAGGCCTAAATAAATTGTTTATGAAAGCGATCCTTTCATCTTGCCTAAAAGAATATCGGTTATAACCAGTGGTGTGCGAGTTTTTATTAACCGGCTTTCTACTATCAACGTTTCCGGTCAAAATAAAACAAGAAACTTTAAATCTTTTTTTTTTCAAGATATAGTTTAAACTTTTTAAAAATTACATCAAATACCAAATTACGGGTTGATCAAACTAAATTGCGGGTTGATCAAATTAAATTGCCGGTTAATCAAACTAAATTGCGAGTTGATCAAACTAAATAACTGTTTGATTAAAACTAAATTGCGAATCGATCAAACTAAATTGCGGGTTGGTAAAAATTAAATGGCCCGTTGATGAAACTATATTGCGGGTTGATCAATCTAAATTGCAGGTCGATCAAACTCCATTTGCGAGTTGGTCGAACTAAATGGCGAGTTGATCTCAAGAAATTGTCATGTCTTTGACAAATACTTCGGTTATCAGTTATGTGAGATTTTAATCACGATGTGACCAATTGTCTTAGATGCCATCAACGTAATATTTGAAACAAAGTATTGCAAAAAGTAAGAGTAATCGCAAAAACTATATGGGTGTGGAAGAAGCGATATATGTGTCCAGATAGGAAAGTCTGGCGATCTATCCCCTATACCTACCCTAGTAGGGAAACAACGTGATGGTTTGTATGTATGTATTTTTATTTTTATAGTATAATATTCTTAATTTTTGTTTGGCAATATATAGTAAATGCAAAGCTTTTACAAGTCATACAATAAAAAAGTCCATACAAATTTCAGCTTCAAGCTATCTACATCTAAATATTTCAATAAATATCCGTACTTAAAGAAAACACTTTCAATTACCAAAAAAACGTTGCGCAAATGCCTCATCTCGAAAAAACTATACCCCTTTGGCAGAAATATTCCTTTACTTTCACTTTATTTTCGAGGTGAGACATTTGGCGCACCGTTTTATCGGTTATTGAATACGTTTTACGAGTATTTATTTCTAAATTCAATAAAATTATCTTAAATGATTCCGTTTTTTTTTCATCGCGCGAATTGTTTTTGAAGTAATGCGACATGTCTTAACGAATTGTCACTGACTGATGGGAAATCACCTTTATAAAATCCATACCTTACAAGCACTTATGAAACGTAGGAAGAAACCCTTGACAATGTGTTCTTTGAGTGTTATGTACGCACTTTAAGATTTTTGACTAAATATAAATGTCTCCCGCCAGTTCAAAATGACTCACTTTAAATCCTGAAGAAATTGACACATCTGAATTGAATGCCCAAAACTCTTTTAATATGTAACACTATAGTAGTTTTTCAAATAGTTTTTAACTTTTTTTTATTTCAATTGACACAGGATAAAATTCCTAATTAATCAAAACGAAAATTATTTTGATTACCGTTTCTACAGACCCCGCCCAAAATCATAGAAGCCCACCACTGGTTTTATCCGAGTTGTATAGCTTTAATTGAGCAGGGAACGCAGTCTCTAAAGATAGTGAAACATACTAAAATAACATTTCAACATCCTTGATACAGAATGCGGCAGAAATAACGTCTCGTTTTAAAATATAATACAAAAAAAGCACATAGATGTTCTTCAAAATTTGATTTTATAATGAGAAAGAACAATGTTTACAATTTTTCCAACTTAAATAATCAAATCAATCAAATGCTAACCTTCATTTTCCATACACGTCTGAAGTCTCAACCTGAAGTTCCACATTACTTTCTCTTGGACATTGTTGGTATTGCCCCGATTTCGTATCGTATTATTTAAGTTCCTGTACACACATACAAAATTTGCAGACGTTGCCCTGATCGCCGCAGATTTGCAGACGTTGCCCTGATCGCTGATATCGAAGAAGAACTAAAGGAGACCTTGAAAACTATGGAGAATGTCCTAAATACAAAATTCAACATAAAAAATAAACAAAGACAAAACAAAAGTGATAACCGTAGGCAGAGACGAACACCAAATGAACATACTAATGTCAGGAGCTGCACTTAAGAACGCAAAAGAGTTTGTCTATCTTGGAGGCAAGATCACATGGGATGGCCGTACAAAATGAGAGGTTGACAGTCGCATCCACCAAGCAAAACTCGCCTTTAATAAGAAATCAAAGATTTTCGAATCCAACAACATGGACCTAAAGCTCCGCAAGCAATTGGTCAAAACATATGTGTGGAGTATTTTGATGTATGGTTGCGAGACATGGTGCATAAGCGAAAGGGATCGAAAAATATTGGAGGCCTTCGAGATGTGGACCTATAGAAGAATCTTAAGGATTTCCTGGAGAGACCACATTACAAATGACGAGGTTCTCAGCAGGATCGAAAAAACCAGGCACCTGTCAAACACCATATCGGAAAAGCGTGAAGAATGGATGGGTCATATGCTGCGACATGAAAATCTCCTGCACAATATACTGGAGGGAATGATTGAGGAATCGATTGGCAGAGGGCGTCCTCGCCGAGAGTATCTGGAGCAAATATGCCACGATATAGACTGCACCTCCTATACAGAGCTCAAGAGGATCGCTGAAGACCGAGCGGAGTGGAGGAGGAGATGCAGAGCTTTGCTGCTAACCAATTCCCAGGATTGAAACTGAAGAAGAAGGGCATCCATCAGTTTGTATGAATTCAATTTTAGTCGCCTTTATGACATGGATTAGTGATCATCGTGCGATTATGATAGAACAAGGCTTCTGACGTGTATAGAAAATGAAGGTCAGAATTTGATTGATATAATTTTTAAAACAGAGCAAAAAATACTAAACATTGTTCTTTAGATTATAAAACACAATTTTGTACAATAGAACAAGCATATTTCATTTTTTAATAACATTTAAAAAAAAACAGGTGTTATTTTGTCGCACTCTGTAGATTACGGAATGCAAGACGCGATCAAGACAGAGGAGGAATACGGATTCTAAAATAAACAAGTATTTTTTTTTTAATATTCGAAATGAGGACCATGTTACTAAACCATTTTATTTATGACCAGTCAGTCAACGTGTACCAAGATGAAAGGTAAATGTCAAAATGTGGGGCACACTGTATGATGGGGATATCATTGCTACTATACCGTGAAAACTGCGTGGAAAAAGCTGTATTTCAAAATCTGAATAAACCTTTAACTCAGACAAAATGTCTTATAAGAAACAAACAAGGCGCTAGTACGAGTAGTTATATAGTATTAGGTGTTAACATAAGTTATGTCCGTTTTTTTCCAAATTTAAAAATGAGCACCAAAAGTAAAACAAAATGGTAAAGGTTATACGTCATTCGAAAGATGGCGGTATACAGTCATGTGACTAAAATTTATCTGATTCATCATTAAAGCAGCATTTATTATTCTGACATACATTATTGCCCTATGTAAGATATTCTTCTAAGTGCACACATTAAAGCAGCATTTATTATTCTGACATACATTATTGCCCTATGTATGATATTCTTCTAAGTGCACACATTAAAACAGCATTTATTATTCTGACATACATTATTGCCCTATGTATGATATTCTTCTAAGTGCACACATTTTTTTTTTTTTTTTTTTATTATTACACATGACAAGAAATATACACAATTTGAGAAAAAACAACAGGTAATTTGATTTGGACATATAATTTTAATGGATCTGGGTTTGTTGCCTTTCATTTGTCGTATCCCCAGTAAACTAGGCTTTTGCCTGTATCTCACTGAGGATATTTAGCATGAAAAAATAAATCGATACTTCTTTCCGATTTTTGATAACACAAAACATTAAAGCAGCATTTATTATTCTGACATACATTATTGCCCTATGTATGATATTCTTCTAAGTGCACACATTAAAACAACATTTATTATTCTGACATACATTATCGCCTTATGTATTCTTCTAAATTCACACATTAAATCAGCATTTATTCTTTTTGTTCTTGTTCCACGTCTATATTTCAGTCACATACATCAAAATTGGTACTGAAATACTGTGGTGGACTATTATATTGGCAGATTTTGATTATGTTCGGTTGGAATATAAATGTTTCCGTTATATGTATATTATAATAAAAATAGAGTAAGTAACAAGTATTGATAATATACAGCTAATTTCAATTATATTGTATCATAGTATAAATAGGCCAAAACCCATACGAAGGTTGTCGCCAAAGAAAGAATACGAGAATTGAATTTTGAATACAAAAGTGCGAGAGAGGAATACTTGGATTCTCTCCAAAAGTAATTCGAAATTTGAAACTCGGTGGGTCCGTGATAACTGAACGAATTTTAAATACCTAGCTAACAATTTTTGAACCGGTGTAAAAGGGGACGATGTATAAATGATATACATATATAAACAAATTATAAATTTATATAATATACGAGTATATTTTCATAAATGTAGAATTTGTTTTACTTACGTGAATATTTCACGGGTTGCAACTAGTTAAACATAATAAAGGGGAACTCTCGTCCTAATAAAGATTAAATTCGCCACTAACTTTTTAAATGTTTGCTTTATAAGGTAGTTAAATTAACCAATTAGAAATGCCTTCATCAGATGTATCATATAATTCATTTTTAAAACTCATTAGTTAAAAAATGTTATTTATCCACTTTTAAATTACGTTAATTTAAATTCAATTCAACAAATATTTTTATGTTGTAGATCAACAAAAATAAACGTCCAAATCCATTAATTTAACCCTTTTAACTCGATTATTTTCTAGGAGTCATCATAGAGAGTGAGTTTGTACAATATAATTATTGTTGTTTATAGTTAAGGCATTAACGTTGTCGAGGTTTAAAGACATTGTAATTTATTTTTATCAAACACTGTTTATTCCACTTTTTTGTGACGGTATAACCCTACCGGTTTCAAGGCTTTCACCTTATCTTCAGGGGAGCGCAAACAAGACTAAATGCTGTTCGAACTGGTACCGATATACACGCTTCAATGGTTGGGGGCTGAAACCGGTAGGGTTATAGCCTTGAAACCGGTAGGGTTATACCGTCACAAAAAAGTGGAATAAACAGTGTTTGATAAAAATAAATTGCAATGTCTTTAAACCTCCACAACGTGAATGCCTTAACTGTAAACAACATATGGAATAAACAGTGTTTGATAAAAATAAATTACAACATAATTATTTTTAACTAGCTGCAAAGCCAATCAAAATATGGGTTTTCAGCTAGTATATTTCTGTGTCGGGGTAGCCAGGGAGAACATAGCGCCATACTTTCCTTACTCGACACACATCTTTAGCCTCTTCCACATCCATACACTTTCACATACAACCTCTACGATTTCTCTAATTTTTCTTCATTCAGAATATCATTTATTTGACACAACAACACTTTCGTTGGTCTTCCTCTCGTACACATTCCACTCATATCTGCACTGTTTATCTGTTTTGTTAGAATTTCTTCATTCATTTGTTCTACATGCCCAAACCATATCAACGTACAGTACCCGGCGGTAAGTAATACACATCGGGCTTAAGAAAGAGACTGTCGGCCATAATCGGCTAACTTCGGCTGTGTACAGTATCGTCTCCGTCATCCATACACGTGTTCCGTTTTTTTCTAGATACCGGTATGTTAGCGCATCGTACGACACAGACGACGCTCTACAAAGCCGAAGATAGCTGATTATGGCCGACAGTCTCTATCTTAAGCCCGATGTGTATTACTTACCGCCGGGTAATGTACTCTTATTCATCTTACTTAATAAATCAACCTAAAGTTCACATTCATCACTTATTACTTCATTCTGTATTCTGTCATACATTGTCACTCAATGTATTCTTCTCAATGCACGCATCCCCACACTATTTATTCGGCTTCTTCCACTCTTTTTCCACGTTCACGTTTGACTTTTTATACATCAAAGTTGGCACCAAAATGTTACTATGGATAATTGAAGAGTTCAACTCATAAACCACATAACAACCATATTTTGATTTTTTTTAATGGAAAAACAGTCTATCATCAAGCGACAATATACCCATAAATGGCATATATGTGAATTCAAACAAAAAGTTATTCTGTTTTACAACCAAAGATGTCACTGGGCACATATACACAAGCAATTTACTCAAATACTGCACAGTTTTTGTCTTATAACTCTTTACGTACTTTTTGGCTCTCGAGTAGTTTATGAGTTTAACTCTTCAATTATCTTAGCAGATTTTGATACTGTCCGGTTCGAGTGAAATAAATCACTAAATCCGAGTTCTTAACTTTTCGATTGCGAGTCCAAAGGGTTTAAATTTAAACACATACTCGTATCTCTGATTGAGTCGACACCCACGATTGAAAAAGATAATTCAAAACCCTAAGATAAACCTCTTAAATAATTATCTTCACCCGTCCCAAGCGACCTGGATAGTATATTTTATCTTTTTGACTCACACAAAAGCACGCCCATAAACGCCTACTTAAATTACAAGTAAGGAAAGTCGTAATTTTTATTTGATTCGTTTTATCAACTTGTATACTAACAATCGAAGTGTTATTTAAGGAACATTGACAATTGATTCCTAAAACGATGTTTGGCCTTTATATAGATCTGAATAAAATTTATATCCTATTATATTAAAAGGAAAGAAAAGCGATTAAGATTTTTTTATGATACCTTTCGTCGAATCCAGAAAGAATTTTCTTTGAAAAAGCATTAATTTTTTCAATTGTAGTAATATATTGATTAAAAATACGAATAATTCCATTAAATTGTATTACACTTTCGTTATTTACAGTACAAACTAGCGGGTTTACTGTCATGTGGCAATATCTTCAAACTAACCAGAAATATTTTAGAGAGGTCTTAAATAAAAATTACGGACTAAAACCCTCTTTTTAACAATTGGGTTTTCAATTCAAATTTTATATAGCGCCGTTTAGAGAGCTAACTCTCCTCAAAAGAGCTCTGATTCGGGACACAAACCCACTAAAATTAAACAAATCACGTTTGGTAGTTAAAGCAGCGACAAGCGAATAATGTTAAACACTTTGGGATTATTGCCATGCGGCAATCTCTTCCAATCGACCAGAAAGATGTTTATAAGTCCTAAAGTTCAAACCACAATGAAAAGAAAATAAAAAAATGGGATTCAGCGGAAATCGAACCCGAAACCTCCGGGTAGGAAGACAGGCGTCTCAGCAACTAGGTCATGGAGGTCGGAGACCCATTCTGCATCTGATCCTTTTTTAAAGTACACCACTAATTCCGAGTCAGAAAAAACCCAGACAACCCCTTCGTCGGGCCACCCACCCAAAAAACAGGCGTCTTGCCTGATTTTTAAGTCATAATCCATCCAACGGGATGTTGCAAATCGACCAACTGCCTGTTGTTAGGGAAATATGATAAAAGAACCACGTTACTCTGTCTTACCTCTCGTCGTCCAATCTGGAAAGAGGCTGCATAATTATGTTTTTAATTTCAAGTAATTATTTTAAGGTTGAAATATATTGATTTTGGAAATGTATTGAAATAAAAATAAATTGTTAAGCGTAATGGGAAAAAGTAATTAGCAAATTATTCAATCTCATTCTTGATTAGAGCAACTTGAGCAACTTGAGCAACAAATTTTATTTAATTTGATTCCACTTTTTGCCGCACAACCCTTTGCAAGTCTCTATTTCTCAACAGATTCCGAATTTTCCTCCCTATCCGAAGTAAAATCTTGCTAGCCCAAAGCTTCATTTTGCCCTTAATTGACTACGGGGATGTTTGTTATCTCGATGCCAGCGAAGAGTTATTGGATCGGTTGGAGAGGCGCCAAAATATGTATTTCTGATCGGTTTATTTTTAATCTAAACAAATATGATCGTTCTTTCGAATACCGTGCCAGACTCCAATGGCTTAAAATAAAACAGCGAAGAAATCTCAACGTTCTGTCAACCAACCCACTTTGGATAATTTAAGCTGTCCTCAGTATCTGCGCGAAAAATTAAATTACCTTTCTGAACAAAGACTGTCCCTTCGACGTACTGACGACAAAGTGCTTTGTCTCACATCAATTTCTCCATGATCCAAGAATTAGCAATTCACGAAATACTTTCGACAAAATGCCAGAAAAGGGTTCTTTCATATTTTTGACAATAAATGTATAAATAAGCTGGTGTTCACGGGGGTACTTGATGGAAAACGAACAAGATGAAAGTTTACTTTAACATGGACCAACCAAATAAAGGAATAAAAAAAAACCTCTTTAAACGCTGCGTTTAACATGACCTAGACCAGAGTATTCATACTATCCCTGGATCTATCCTAGTATATCGGACGTATGCGTCACCCTAAAATATGATAAAGGAGAGAGCCATCAATATACGAGTATGTTAATATACTGAAAACCAGAAATTGTGAATATTGTGAAACAAAAATAATTGAAGCTAATAGCAGAGTTTCAAGTCGAGTGACATGATAGTGCCAACCCAGGAGTGGTACGAAGAGAGAAACATTGATAAAGACACAGTGATATAAGCGAGTATCACTCTATTAAGGGGTCAGAAGGCATCAGTGTTGGAACAAAACAACGACCATAATATGTATTTTTAGAAACAATAAACATAAGTTCTAAACTTGAAAAGTCGACTTCATGACATGCCATATGACTTAAGTTCCATGACTTGTACCATGTGAAGATTGCTTAAAATATACAAAAATAATAAGAAGTTCAATTTAGCAACATTTGAAGTTCAATTTAGCATCGAAAAATGTCATATCGCTAATTCGGGAGATATACATATGCTAGTGGGTCTCATACTAATAAATAAAATGTTCAATATAATAAAACACTTGTTTTGTAATTTGCTTAGTAAAACACAATTTTTCCACATAACATAACTATAGGATTTGTAATGAGAATCGTTTGAAAACCAATTGGTGTTCAAAACGTTGTTTAATTCATTGATCCGTAACAAACTAGAAAGCAATGCTTGCGTTTGGAGCCCGGTGGGGGCGCAGAACTCACTCATGGTTGAGAAAGTACAAAAAAATATCTACGATATCTCTATATGAGAGACTTCGGTGTACTCGTATATCCATGGCTTTATCCTATTGTTTGTGCTGGGGATGCTCGGGTATAACTCCTTGAGCGTAAGAGGAGATCTGCGTCTCCTGGTATACGTTGTCAAACTCGTTCGAGGAGTTGTGAGCTGTCCAGCATTAATACAAAGATTAGCGTTAAATGTTCCTAACAATTACACTAGACTGCGCTGGCAAGAACTGTTCTCAATAACATACGCAAGAACGGGTCTTCCAGCCGCTATGCCTGTTGGAAGGGCCTTAACTTTTCTGAACGGGACTGCTTTGGACATTGACATATTTCATATCACATTACCAAAAGCAAAAGTAAATTTTCTTCTTAGATTGAGCGCGTTAGAAAGCACTCATCAACGTACTTAAGTGACTATGAATATATGTGTATAATATGTTTGTGTGTTTATACTCGTATGTATGCATGTACATTATTTTTTATTTTATACAATTATTTATTTTTTTCTATGAAATTTTTCTTGTTTTTTAATATGTCTTGTATTTTTCCAAGTAATTGGGCTAAGCCTGTTTTGAAAAAAAAAATAAACCCTACCTGTTTACACGGTTTTACCTCATCATCAGGGGAGCATAAACAGGACTGAATTATAATCGAACTAGTACCAACTGCATCTAACGGTAACCTTAGATATCCGCATCTAAAGTAAAATAATTCAGTCTTGTTTATGGCCCCCTGATAATTAGGCGAAACTTTGAAATCGGTAAGGTTATATCGTTATGTTAAATGGAAAAAAAACAGCCTACACTTAATAAATAATAATGTCTATAAACATCCACAGTGTAAACGCCCTAACTGTTATATCTAGTATACAAAATTCCCTTTTTTTCTCAGCGTCCATGTTCCACTCCACACAGTGTCTATAAAGAAAACCAGCGATCTAAGCAGACGAATTTGTTTTGATAAGTATAGACTGACTTACTTCCTCCAATATTACTTGATGGCTCTATCATACCATTACATAAAACTGTTAAAAACCTAGGAGTGCTAATAGATAACACTCTCTCATGGCGAGATCAAATAAATGAGGTAAGCCGAAGGATCTTCTTCAGCCTTCATTCCCTTAAAGAGTTGCAAAAATTCCTACCTACTAAAACCAAAATTTTACTCGTACAATCTCTGCTCTTTCCGATTCTGGACTATGCGGACGTCTGTTACTTGGATGTTACAGAGGAACAGCTGGACAAATTACAGCGTCTTCAAAATGTTTGTCTAAGATTCATTTTCAACCTAAGAAAGTACGATCATATAACTTCATACCAGAAGGCATTGAACTGGTTGAATGTTATAAATAGACGCCAAATTCATATAATGTCTCTATTGTGTAGTATCCTTAACTGTCCCGCCACCCCCTCTTATCTCGCCGAAAATTTAGCGTCTTTCCAATCATGGATTAACGCTACGTTCAAACAGAGATTGTTTATTGGCCTTTCCAGTTCACCGCTCCTCTTTCTTTACGTAGTCATTTACTGTCCATGCAGTGAGACTCTGGAATCAGTTACAAACCAATATAAGACTCGCTCCGTCTTTGGCATGCTTTAAGAAGCGACTGAAAAACTCTTAATTTCTAGTAAAATAACGTGTTTAATTCCCGATTTTTCTTTTCCTTTCGTCTCCACTATCCCTTCCTTTTCTTTTGATTGATGATATCTCACTTTATATGAAAAATAATGTTCAGGTGACTGTCCATCTTTGTGGGGTTCGTGGGCATGTGCTCACGTATGTGTTTATGGATTTCGTGAGTATGGATAGTCATTTGAATGATTTATGCGACCATGTAACTTGCTTCATTTACTTTTGTCCGCTTCGTTCCCGCCAGATTGTATTTGCAAAAAAAGTATGAAATAAATAAATATACAATAGAACGATTTCTCAATATCTCACCAAATTTCATTTAATTTTTAACTCGCGTCTAACAAACATTAGGGTCAATTATGGAGGAAGAGGGGGATATTGGATTTTTGAAGGCAAAATCATCCCCCTCTGAGCCACTCTTCAGCAAGTGTGATGAATAAACGATTTTCTACCAAATGGGGCCGGAAAAATATACTACTGGTCAATGAACTAGGTGAAGGAGAAAGGTGTATCGAACACGGGATGATTAAGGAAATGTTTGGGAGATCAAAAATGAGTTATATATGAAAAATGCTTTTAAGAAATATCTAAAAAAATTGTTTACAAAAGGTAGCGAATACTTATGATTTTTCGACCTCTTAGTTTTCCTTCATTTTATTTGATGATACAGGTTATAATAATAACAATAATTATAATAAAAGGGCAATTTATTAAGCGCCGTTTACTCTCCTCAAGGGCGCTCTAACTCAGAATTCGAACCCACTGATATTGAGTATTAAAATATTACAAAATAAATACATACATAACACAATTATGAATTATTGGAGTTATGAATTTATGGAATTATGAATTAAATACACATATATCATTCCAGATCTCGCTCCTTCCCATTTTCATTTATTCCGATTACTGCCAAAAATTTTAAATGATAAAAAATTTGATACAATAGAGCAGGTAAAAACATCCCTTACTACATTTTTCGCATCAAAATCCACGGAATTTTACACTAATGGTATTAATAAGTTGATAGAAAGATGGGAGAAGGTTATAAGAACTGATGGAAATTATATAATTGATTAAATAAATAATACAAATCTTAAAAAAAATGTTTCATTGTATATGTAAAAAACGGTCATAACTTTTGCATCAACCCAATAATTTTGTTTTTCTAATTGTAACATGTACAGATGAGGCTTAAAGGCGTGCGTCGCGATAGAAAAGTCTGGCACTCTCTCATATCTGCCTACCCCGATATACAGACGGCGTGATGGTATGTTTGTATGTATTTTTTATAAACGCGTTTTTTTTAAGTCAAACTACTAAAAATGTTGTGAGATATCTATAATTCACGCTTAGTCACTCATATAAAGAAGTCAAACGAATACGCCATTCGTTTCAATTACGCCAATATCTTGATTTATGACGTACATAAGTAATTTCAGATTCCTTCAAGACTGTCACTGACTTATGATTGCGGTGGAATTTGTCTCTGATAGTTCAGTTCCAGTCAGGGGTTTGGAAATTTCTTGTTAATAAAATAAAAGTTAAAAACGGCAATGTTTATAAAAAGATAAATTAGTAATGAATACAAGATTTACGACGAATTCAAAAGTTTTCCGAGATATTTTATTAAAAAAAAAAAAAAACGAATAATAAAGGATGTCCCAATAGCAACTAGAAAAGTAAATATATGAATAAAAAAAGAGTATGTATTAATATTTACTGATTTCAACCAAAATTAGACACTTGAGAAAGATGTATGAAATACGACATTTGACAAATGACTTCCTCCGCTCCTCTCAAAAACATTGATTCTTTTAGTGAAATTTTCGATGACATGTTCAAATAATGCTCTATGTAAACGTTGTTCCACTAAAAACAAATCTAAGTTCTCTACCCAAAAAATAAGTCTTTGACAATTACGTAAGTCTGCTTGGTGAAGTTTGGTAATATTTTAATAAATAAATAAATACAGGTTTATTGATAGCAACATAGTATGTACATAATACATTTAGACACATTTTAAGAACACATTAAAAAGAGAATACATTAAAAAACAGAAGCTATCAAAAAGTCTGGGCTCATCTAATAACATCCCCCCAGCCAAGATACACCCCACCAATATAGGGCGAGCCCAGCCACGGGGACACCAGATGTTTTTCAGCCCACACCCTTGAACACGTAGAACAAGAAGATAAAAAAAACACAGAAAATAAATAGATGACAAAAAAAAATTCAAGAGAGAAGATATTAAAAGGTCCGGGCTCATCCCACAAAAATTCCCCCGGCCGAGATACACCCCACCAATGTAGGGCGAGCCCGACCGCAAGGGCATCGGGGGGCTTCCATCCCACACCCCCGCATATCTAGATTAAAGAATAAATAAAAAAACAATAACGTATGGCAGAAAACAAAATAAAAAGTAAACCCACATATACCACCTCAGGTTAACTGTCAGCAAGGACGGAAAAAAGAAAAGCCTCAAAGGAGTCCAAATTTTATAAAATGGGAAATGAAATAGTTGAAACAACATTGAAATAGTTAAGCAGTTTTAAAACAATGAATGAGAACATAACGCACAAACACGCACGTACAATCCCCGATTCACCACCAGCGAAAAGAAAGAAAAAGAAAAAAAAAAGCAAATAAGAGACCTATTAACCACTGAGAAACCCATTAACCACCCAGAATATAACACTTTAGAGCATCTCTGAAGGTACAACTATTCACCCGCTCCTTCAAGGCCTGGGGCAACTCATTCCAGCATTTGCTGGCTGAGTATGAGAAAGATTCATTTTGTGGTATACATACATATATTGAACTTAAATATACATATTAATATTAAATTATTTTAAAACATGATTGTGATTCATTATTACTACTGCTTTTTGTATCTCCATATTAGTTTAAAATAAAGTTTTGTATTTTTTGTCAATAATTTTAAGTACTTGTATAACTTGTCATATGTTCATTTCTAAATAAAAGACTTGTATTTGTTATGTCGTTAACTAAATAAAAAAAATAGTTGTGGTTTAATTTCAACAATAGCTCGACAACTTTTGTTTTTTTAGCTCTCTTAAATCATTTGTGGATTGTTGGCATAGATTTTTGATTCAACAAAATCCCAAAGAAAAAAGTCCAATGGTGGTTATAATCATACGATCTAGGCAGCCAACTAACTATTGCTCTTCTTGAAATTATGCATCCAAGAAATTTCTCTTGCAACAACGCAATTGTTCCATTGTTTGTTGTAACAGGTGGAACCATCCTGTTGGAGATGTCTTCCAGGCCAATTCATGCCATAAAAAGTTTTGAATCATGTTTCGATAGCGATTTCTCATGATAATAAACATGCCAGTTTGTACTGTCAACAACTTAAAAATAATACAATAAATTTTTAACAAACACTGTTTCGGATCCGATCCGGACACCGATCGGAGCATCTGTTGAACAGTTATTTCCCCAAAATCTCCCCGCTCTTGGCCGAAATTATCCCTAGCCTTCCTCACCCCCCAGCCTCCAACCGTTGAAGTGTCTATATCGGTACCACTTCGAACAGCATTTAGTCTTGTTTGCGCTCCCCTGAAGATGAGGTGAAAGCCTTGAAACCGGTAGGGTTATACCGTCACAAAAAAGTGGAATAAACAGTGTTTGTTAAAAATAAATTACAATGTCTTTAAACCTCCACAACGTTAATGCCTTAACTATAAACAACATAATATAATAAAATACAAAACTCCTCTATTCAGACTCTTCTGCAACGTCTTCCCATGTTCAGTTGAGACAGCAAACTTTTCTTATAATGGAGGAGATGGTAACATGGAGGAGATGGTTATAAGATCGGTGCCTGATTCATCGAGTGGAGTTTTTAGTTAAGGATAAAATACCGTTGCTGTTGACCAGATCATGCATTGAGAATGTTGTATTTTAGCCAGCCCAGAGATAGCTTTGATATAATTGATCACCTCCTTCGATATGTCGCAAAAAGTATCACAAATATTCTATATACTTGTATGTAAGTTAAGCAATGGAAAATTCTTGAGAATGTAGTAATATATTAGCATATAAATGATATCACAATATTAATCCCAGATGCAAGGCACTACAGTTCGTAGTTCAAAGGGGTAATACGATTTATAATTAATACCCTCAAACATCCCCCTCCCTCGAGGATACAGCGCAAAGCTCCTAGACTTACGTAAAAAGAACAGAGTCGCATCCGAGAACGAATGCCAAGAAAATGATTACAATTTAATTAAGGTGTTACTCGAGCGGTTATTGAAACGAAATCATGATTCTTAATATATAAAAGGAAAAGTGTAAAAAGGAACAGTAAAAAGTAAATTCTTGAACTATAAAAAAAATAAGATTCGAACAAGAAGAACATTTTTGTTAAACGCGACGTTTGTTCCCTGACACCAGAAAAGTGAAGAGAAATATTTAACGAAAGATTACAAAGTTATTACTTTGTACTACCTACAGATTAATTTACTGACATATTATTTTTTCTTGTATTATTTATATTTATCCACAATACAACACTTCAAGTTTACATCGTTTTAATAAAAACGCAAAACCTGGAAAACCATTGTTGTATTATACTAATATATAATGAAACCATTGTTGTATTATACTAATATATAATACAACAATGGAAAACCTTGGAGTATTAATATATAATACAACAATGGAAAACCGTGGAGTACTAATATATAATAAAACAATAGAAAACCGTGGAGTACAAATATATAATACAACAATAGAACACCGTGGAGTACTAACATATAATACAATGGAAAACCGTGGAGTACTTATACATAATACAACAATGGAAAACCGTGGAGTACTAATATACTCGTATAATACAACGATGGAAAACCGTGGAGTACTAATATATAATAAAACAATAGAAAACCGTGGAGTACAAATATATAATACAACAATAGAACACCGTGGAGTACTAACATATAATACAATGGAAAACCGTGGAGTACTTATACATAATACAACAATGGAAAACCGTGGAGTACTAATATACTCGTATAATACAACGATGGAAAACCGTGGAGTACTAATATATAATACAACAATGGAACACCGTGGAGTACTAACAGATGTTATAATACAATGGACAACCTTGGAGTACTAATACATAATACAACAATGGAAAACCGTGGAGTACTAATATATAATACAACAATGGAAAACCGTGGAGTACTAATATATAATACAACAATGGAACACCGTGGAGTACTAACAGATATTATAACACAATTGAAAACCGTGGAGTACAAATACATAATACAACAATGGAAAACCGTGGAGTACTGATATATAATACAACAATGGAAAACCGTGGAGTACTAATATATAATACAACAATGGAAAATCGTGGAGTACTTGTATATAATACAACAATGGGAAACCGTGGAGTACTAATATATAATACAACATTGAAAACCGTGGAGTACTAACATATGTTATTATACAATGGAAAACCGTGGAGTACTAATATATAATACAACAATGAAAAACCGTGAAGTACTGATATATAATACAACAATGGAAAACCGTGGAGTACTAATATATAATACAACAATGGAAAACCGTGGAGTACTAATATATAATACAACAATGGAAAACCGTGGAGTACTAATATATAATACAACAATGGAAAACCGTAGAGTACTAATATATAATACAACAATGGAAAACCGTGGAGTACTAATATATAATACAACAATGGGAAACCGTGGAGTATTAATATATAATACAACAATGGGAAAAATAACCCACTTCTGGATCTAGAAAACCAGTTAAGTAGTCAGTCCATGACGAAGCAGTCTCATTACCTTTTTTTTTCATAATCACTTAAATACTCGTCTGAAACGTTCACATCCATACACCGTATCATAATCTCAAGAACCACATCAAATAACTCATTATTCACTGTATATTTGTATCAGTCATTCACTCATACGCCTATGTTGAGACCTCCAAGAGCTGCCCATTCTTCGCTCTCCCCTTGTCTAAGAGCCAACTTACTACATAATATTACTAGGCGCGACATTACAAATATCACCATTACCCTCAGGAGTTCAAATTATTTATATAATTTGAACGTTCACTTTAAAATTGTGTCTATCTGCCTTGTTCTTCATAAACAATGTATACATATAAGATATATATATATATTTTTCATGTAAAATAAAAATATTCCAAGAAAATAGCTAAAAAAAAACTCGGGATTAAAAAAAACCTGAAATTCTACCCAAAATCAACTGTAAACACGAGAAAATTCTGCCACAGGCCTGTTTATAAGGCTTATATATTATTCATTCATTAACTGTAAGAATTTTCAGGCTTCTTAATTACACTAATACCCCGTTTAGCGCTTAGATGAATTCCTTTAAAGAGCGTATTAACTTCCACTGAGTTTACGGCAGTTCTCATCTCTTTGTTTTGAAACTAAGACGGAGGATTACTTCTTTATAAAATATGCGGATGTGAAGTTTGCAAGGGGATAACATTCTCTAATTTGCTTTAAAGAAATAATCAAAACAAATTTGTAAGCATCAGATTTATAAAAAATAAATATACAAAAAAAAAACAAAATAACGCTTATCTTTTCTTCTAATGTACCCATAAGATAGATAAACGTAATATAGGTGTACACACATAGGTATTTGAGTATGATAATTTAAATTTTTCAGAAATACTCGTAACTTGCATGGTTGTTTTATTACTTCAGTTGTTTAATGTTGAGAAATTATGAAAATCAAAAATATTTAATTGAATATATTGTTTATAGTTAAGGCATTAACGTTGTGGAGGTTTAAAGATTGTAATTTGTTTGACCAAAAACTGTTTATTCCACTTTTTGTAACGGTATAGCCCTACCGGTTTCAACGCTTTCACCTCATCTTCTTGTCTTGTTTGTGCTCCGCTGAAGATCAAGTGAAAGCCTTGAAACCGGTAGGGTTATACCGCTACAAAAAGTGGAATAAACAATGTTTGATAAAAACAAATTACAATGTATTTAATTGAATAGTAGGTTTAAAAAATCAAATGATTTCAAACAGACGTTTTGTAACGTACAAGTACTCTCGCTTACTAATTACAATATAAAAAAAATTAACCATGAATTTCTTGTAGTGGCTTTAATTATATAAATACATTCCCTGTCGGGGCAGGCAGAGAGAACACAGCACCAGACTTTCCACCTACACATGTTCTAATACAACTTTCACAATTTTTTAACTTTTTCCTTCTTTCAAAATATCATTGACTTGATCCAACGATATTTTCCTGGTTTTCCTCTATCAACACATTCCATTCTCAGTTGCAATGTAAATTCCTTTTGTTTAACTTCCTTCATTCATTGGATATACTCGCACATGCCCAAATCATCTCAAAAAGCTCTTCTCAATTTTATTCAACACATCAGCCTTATGTTCACACCCATCCCCAATCACTGCATTCCGTATTCCGTCATACATTGCCACTCCATATATTCTTCTCAGTGCACGCATTACTACAGCATTTATTAGATTCCTTTCAGTTTTATCCACTTCTGCATTTAACTCCCATTCATCAAATATGGTTCTAAAATACTGTGGTGGACTTTTATCTTAGCAAATTTTGATACTGTCTTGTTCGAATACATGGCGGCTTTAATTACTTAAAAAAAAGTCAAAACTTGTGGCGTAAATTAATTAAAATAAATCAATACTTGTGACGTTAATTACTTGAAAAAATAAATCAATACCTTACTTGTGCTGGTAACAAATGTTACGCGTTGACCATTATTTGATATAATCTTAGGCAGTTTTTAACAGCCAACATAAATTCGAATTAATGCGAATAGATTGAATGAAATCAGATTGTGGTACACTGTGAATGAGGAGCTGTAGAATAGATACCGCAGATAGAGAGAAGTGGCGAAATTTCCATAGTTGTAGAACTGATTATTCATTAATTAAAAGCATATTTGCGGTCGTGCATACACTGAGACTAAGAAACCACAATTAACGTGGCTAATTAACCCAAAATATATATTCTTCTTGCCACCGAGAGAGCAAGCAGAATTTAAAGGAGGTTACAGTACAATGGATCACATTAAGGTAGTAAAAGAAATCGTACAACGCTGTCAAGAATACCAACTTCCACTGTATATGGCGTTTGTAGACTATGAAAATAGCTTTTGATTCGATAAAAAATCCGCTATAATCAAAGGCTTACCAAATCAAGGAATACGAACATGTTATGTTAAACTCTTCAGCAATATGTACAATAAGGTGACAGCAACAGTAAACCTTCATCAAAATACCGATGAATTCCCAATAAATAAGGGAGTCCGCCAGGGTGATAGTTTCTCGCCAAAATTATTCAACGCTACCCTGGAAGATATGTTCAAGAAGGTCGAATGGGAAACTAAACTTATCTGAGCCATCTAAGATATGCAGACGATATCATTCCTTTCGCTACACATCCTGAGGAACTACAAGGTCAATACTGAAACTGGAAGAGGCCAACAAACTAACGGATTTGAAAATGAATATTGAAAAGACAAAACATATATTGAACCGCTTTGCTGATGTCACATCGACATGGCCGAAATATGACAATATAATCTTCCCACGTGTTAAAAGCCTGCAGATCTTGGAGAATGAACACATTGGAGCGTCTTGCCGTCCATGAGATGCGAAGCATTTGGAGCCAACAATGGCAAGTGTGTAATTATTCCTATGATGGTCTCCTGGTATACGTTGTCAAACTCGTTCGAGGAGTTGTGAGCTGTCCAGCATTATTACAAAGATTAGCGTTAAATGTTCCTAACAATTACACTAGACTGCGCCGGCAAGAACTGTTCTCAATAGCATAAGCAAGAACGGGTCTTCCAGCCGCTATGCCTGCTGGAAGGGGCTTAACTCTTCTGAACGGGACTGCTTCGGATATTGACATATTTCATATCTCATATCTTGTAAGCTTTAATAATTTAATTTTCATTGCATCAATAGTAAAACATAATATAACAGAATGAAGATACATCTGGCGGGATTATTTATTTACAGCAATTAATTCCAACCAACCAGCGTGATATTTAAATAAAAAAGAAATGCATTTATTAAAAAAAAAAAATTTTTTTACATTAAGTTAATATATAAAATAAATTTTCTTCTTAGATTGAGCGCGTTAGAAAGCACTCATCAACATACTTAAATGACTATGAATTTATGTGTATCATATGTTTGTGTGTATATACTCGTTTGTATGCATTATTTTTTATTTTTACAATTTTTTATTTTTTTCTATGTAATTTTTCTTCTTTTTTAATGTCTTGTATTTTTCAAAGTAATTGGGCTAAGCCTGTTTTGAAAAAAAAATACACACGAGTATTATACAGCACTCAACTAAGATGAAAAACTAGATATCAAACACAGCAAGCAAAAATGCTTAGTATCCACGCTTCATACAACACTATCAAAATATAATTATTGATGAACGTCAAATTTATCGAGATATATTTTTTCGTAGAACTATTTATTCAATTTCCCGAAATCGCTCCATCAAGAATTGATAACATTAATACATATAATCAGGCTAAATATTTTTGGAACATCAACGGTTTTAAGGAATGAAATATGAGAAACGATTATCCCAGCCATCTCTACACGTGTCATTAATCTACCTCACTCGGAATGCTGGGAATATCTTCACTGAGCTACTTGAAAAGATTAACGTTAGGGTGAGATTATAACACAATGTGAAACTTACTGAATAAGAATATTAAAGTATTAAATCACTCATTTGATATATGACATTACGAAGAAAACAGTATTTCAGAATTGGCAAACCATATTATAGATTAAAATCATAATTTCAAAGAAAGTTAAGGTAAATGGGGTACAATAATCTGCTACAGAATACGCAAATGCCAGCGCAGACTGGGCAAGCCACATCCCCAGCTCGTCCCAGCTGATTTGTAAGGAATATTGACACTGGCCCATGCTCGGTTTCTAGCACGCTTGATGGATCTTGTGAAGACAGTGACAATTGCCTTACTCTCGAATTGTTCCAGAGAGATTAAGGAGCGCGCAAGATATACACGGGCCGTCAGAGCTCTGACTTTTGTCAATGGATTTTCAGATACGTTGGACAATATGTGACGTAAGAGTACCATCCTTAAGATATATATTCAGACTGGAAGTTTGAATGACATAAGGAGCAAAGAGGGTGAGGTATATTCAGAGAAGGAAACAAAGACCTGTTCACTTACCAGGAGGTTCTGCACATAACAAGAAATTGATCGTACTGGTAGAAAACCATGACGGATCAAGTTAGTAATGAACTTCAACAATGAGGAAACAACCCAGAATAAAAAGTAAAATATGATTGATTACTTCCGTGGCCTAGTTGATAAAACACCTGCCATCCATCCAACTCAGACGTTGCAGATTCGAATCCTGTTGGCACCCAATTTAAAAAAAAATGAGTTTGTTAATCACTAAAGGCTTATTAAAACCTCTTTCTGGTTAGTTGTAAGAGATTTCCATACGGCAATAAATCCACCAGATGCAACGAAAGTGTAAAACATTATTAACTATAATGTAACATACAGAAGAGGCGGAAGGGTGGCCTATACAATTAAAAACATTTTAAAGCATGAATCTAGAAATATTTATCGTTGATTATTTCTTTTTTATTTTATTGGTATTGCATTAAACCGTGACAATGTCAAACCATCACAATGTCAAACCATAACAATGTCAAACCATAACATTGATAAAACTATCGTCATTCTTGAAACATCTTATTCGTCTATCACATCTCATCCGTGTTTGATCTTAATTTCATGAAATATTTTAATGTTAATCCGAAGCAAACAAAGAAAACACGACTATTATTTCGAACAACGTAAATAAAAAACATTTTACTTAGAGACATTAAAATTTAAGTGGGAAAATTACAATTCCGCATCGATAAGTTTTCCTGGTAAAAGTAAACGGATGAAATAGTGAAGAAAGTGAGTTAATAATAAAGTTCCCTTCATTATCACAGCCGTAACCATCTTCCACGCGATGAATCCATTAAGAATTGTCAGCATTTAAGTCGTATTTTAAAACTAAAATCTTCAAAAACCATAAATTACGTAACCAAACAGCCAAGCGTTCGGAAGTTTAATAATGAGTAAAGTAGATTTTCGTTATCATAATTAAGTAAATGGATAAAACTAATTCCTTGCCTTAAAATCGACTAATACTTTGAACGAGAACGATTGAGAATAAGTAGAAATATAATACTTTAACTCTTTGGGTTATGTTTATCAAATCTCTATTGAAATACCAATTTACTTAAGCATCTCAGAATATTAAATGAAGTGATTAAGGATGATCGTGAACTATAGAGTGGTGTGATAAGCAGGATATAGAAGGGTGCATTAAGACTGTTTAGTCATGAAATAATGAAGAAAGATTGCTGATTTTTTTTACAAACCGAATGTAGTGAAAAGCGTGGAAGAGGCATTGAAAAACATAGTCATAACATAGTAAGTGAATGAAATTTTGAAAGAAAAAACATTTAAAAGTCAAAGTAATTGAAGGATTTGGATGAGAAGGTATGTATTTGTAGGAAATGAAATATATGTGTTCTTTCTTGAATCTCCGAAAAGACTATAGTTTCACTTTGTGGTGGCATTTTTTTATGAAAAAGGAAAAAAAAAAAGTAAATAAAAAACTTATTTTATATTTTTGTGTTCACCACAGGTTTATTTTTGGGTTGTCTACCGGTTTCGAAGACCACTGTCTTCATCGTCAGGTTCTATGTGTTCTGTTTAAAAACCCGGATGATTATCCTGTCTTCCTACGTTGACAAGAAAACGGATAATGGTATATGCATGTAACATATGGACCAATAAATGTTGCGTAAATAATTCATTGAGTCAATATTTTAAAAGTAGCACAAATCATTCAACCACAACGCATTAAATCAACTGATTCGAAATCATTAAAACGGATGCGAAATTTTAAAATTTGGAAAAGCTGTCATATCGCTTTAATTATACGAGTATATTACATAAATATGCATTGTAATTTATTTTTATCAAACACTGTTTATTCCACTTTTTTTGTAACGGTATAACCCTACCGGTTTCAAGGTTTTCCCCTCATCTTCAGGGCAGCACAAACAAGACTAAATGCTGTTCGAACTGGTACCGATATACACGCTTCAACGGTTGGAGGCTGAGGGGTGAGGGAGGCATGGGACGATTTACGGATTAAAAAAAACTTCAATAAATCACGTCAAGACTTTGATTGACAGATAATTACAACATTATCTGAATGACAAGGGACAATAGAGAAGTCAAGCAGTTTCGAGTGAAGGCATAACTATTTCTTCGTCTTTTATGGCTAGGGAGAATTAAGTTTCGAATTAACAAACATAGCTCAGGAAGTTGTTCCTATCTTTTGAAAATTACCGAAAAAAAAGCCACTTACAACTGCGCTGTGGGGTTTAACCAGCACAAAGATTCTTATACGAAAAAAATGTATGATAATTAGCGCCATTTTTAACACTAACTGTTGTAGCACAGAATCCGTCATAAATATATAAAAACCAGTTGCAACCCGTGAAATATTCACGGAAGTAAAACAAATTCTACATTTATGAAAATATATATTCATAAATATAGAATTTGTTTATATATATCATTTATACATCGTCCCCTTTTACACCGGTTCAAAAATTGTTAGATAGGTATTTAAAATTCGTTCAGTTATCACGGACCCACCGAGATTCAAATTTCGAATTACTTTCGCAGAGAATCTAACTATTGCTCTCTCGCTTTCTTGTATTAAAAATTCAATTCTCGTATTCTTTCTTTGACGACAACCGTTGTACGGGTTTCGCCTTATTTATATTATGATGATTGCTTAGAGTCTGCTTTGAGAGTCTGTCTTAGAGCCTTAAGTCTCATTTTTTTCCCAAGACTGAATAACCAAAATGGATTTAAACAATTCAATAATTTTTAACACAAATCAAATTAATATTTGTCAATAGAAAATTAAACGAATCCATGAAATATTACATCTTTAAGTAACATAAATATTGTATCGTATTACACTTTCGTTGTATACAGTACAACCTTCGGATGTATTTCCATTTGACAATCTCTTCCAACCGACCAGAAAATTGTTCAAGAAGTCTGAACCGAAACTCAGAGGAAACACTTTGTTTTAAATAAATTGGATTCAGCAATCGAATCATATTCGGATTGAAAGACAAGCGTCTTACCAACCAGGCCGCATAGGTCAACTCCAATAAAACAAAGCTTGTTTTTTTTTTCAGAAATATTGACTTAAATTACATGTTTTTAAAGTTTTAGAGAGAAAAAAAACATCTATAATCACAGTAGCAGTAGTGTGAAAAATAAAAAAATCATTAAAACTCCATTTAATTAACGAGTATGAAACAGACTTATTTATACGGCACAGGTTTCCCTAATTCAAATAACGGAAAAACTACACAAATAGCAAAATAAAGTAATACAAAAAAATACCCATACTTTTGAAAAAATATGTAAAGACAACCTCCGTGGCCTAGTTGGTAAGACGCTTGTCTACCAACCCGAAGGTTACGGGTTCTACAATATTACTGTTGGAACCAAGTTTTTTTTGACAATATAAAAAGGATTACCGACTGATTTTCTTCAGACCTTTTCTAACATCTTTTTGGTTGGTTGGAAGATATTGCCAAATAACAATACGTTTGCCAGTCTGTACCGTATACAACGAAAGTGTAATACAATACAATACAACACAATAAATTAACAATTAAACCTGGTTAAATTATACGTGACAAGTGTAAAAAAGTACATTTTAAAACCATTAACAACATTGAGATATGAGTAATGAATGCAAAAACATGAAGAAAAAAATATATTTTTATACATACTATGTGTCTTAAAAATTTAAATACTAATACTTTCGTCTTTTTTTATTCAGAAAAAATGGGCATAATATAACAAAAGCTAACTACTTTCGGGATCAAATAATACACAAATCACATAAACTTTGGAAATGTTATTGGGTCAATCAATAATTTATCCCTCCTGACTCAAGAAGTCTCGTATATACCGTTTCTAAAACACAACTGAAGACGAAGAAGATGAGGTTGAACATAATATTGATGGCCTTAATGTATCTGTAAAACTTGTGATCTTGTTAGAAGACGTCAAACTTTTAGGAGCGAAAGCAAAGAGAGCGAAAAGGGGCGGGAAAGAGAAAATAACATATTATACAATATAATCAATTTTCTCAGAAACAAACCTGGCACATTTAAATAACCGATATTTTTGTTGTAACTCATATATATTTTTTCATTTTCATATATTCGCATGGTACGCCTAAACACAACTTCTTGTTGAATAAGTTACTAAAGCTTTTATTGGGTGTAAGGGGGTTGGTTCAACTCCATCCCGGCAGTCTAAAAGTCAACCTCACCTGTACGCCGTGTACCTGCTTAATAATTTACGAGCCCTTGAGGACCGAGTATTGGCGGTATATCTGGAGAGGTGGAAACCAACATCTTTCAACATAAAATGAGAATGAAGTTACTCATTCCAGGATAGCTCAAGCTCTGTGGATGGCATTGTCGTCGCAGTTGTTCTGTGCCACAAGATAACCACCGCAGATTTGCAGCCTAAGTTGGATCGGGAAGGTGACCGGTCTTAATTAATAACGAGCAACCGGTACAATAAAGAGGGATAATTCGAATGCATCTAAATTGTCATTTGGAGATAAAATACACTTCCATTCGGATCTTCGATGAAGAGCAAACTGCTATAACAAGCTCTTTTGAGAAGAGCAAACTGCAGAAGCATCGAGATTCTGGTGTCGCGTGCTTGCCTGTGTTGGTCTGGACACGTAACTTGCGTGCTGATATACAGACTACATAAATTAGACTAAAAAGTAATATTTCACTTTCGCCCTAAAATCTGATAAAAATATTTAACGCCTTTTATGTCTATTTGCAGTATAATAAAGGTTTTATTATTCAATATCATCGTCCACTATGGCACACATTTTACTCCCAAAACACATCGTTCTACAGAATTTAGTATTTCAATGTAATATTTTAGAAAGCCAGTAATTAATAATTTCCTCCACGTTTTGCACGGTAAGCCTAAATGGGTACAGTTAGGCTCTTTTCACTTGGGCACGGGACAGAGCTTGCGCCAGGGCAGATGTCGCCTGATAAGAAGCAACAGCCGATTATAACGTCCTTTTCTCACATTTAATGCAGATTGTTTTTTTTTTAATGTTTTTTAGAACACAAACCGAAAAATTTAAATGAATTCAATCAATAGTCTAAACGTTTAACAAACTGAATTAGACTTTTCTCCACTGTATACATGGGTTCGATTAGTATTTGAGATGTCAAATATTGTTGAAAAATCGTGCATTTTCAACTTCTTAAAGCAATACGTGACATAACTAAAGACAAATGGCGCCATGTAACTAAATTATCTTCGTGTCAGAGAGATTCGAGGAAAAGAGACGTTAATATGTGTTACCAGATTGTCACGGGACTCACTGTTAATTCTTGGAGTATTTACGAGTATATTGGAAATATATACAACTACTAGAAGAAACCACATACCAATAACATGTTTGCCATTGGAACCTGGGGACATTGGGACCCTATTTATAATTTATAAAATTTGTGTTGGGAGTTAAAAAGAGGATTCGAAATAGAGCTTACAGCGCTTCCCACACCGTGATTGCAGACTATTAGGGGTTGGATAATTGCAAAATATACTCATTTTCTATTTCCAGTATACAGTATCCACCTTAAAAGCTTGTTCACATACGCAAGTATCTATAATATTATGTAATGTCTTGTATCATTTTGTGTGGAATAATGGCAAAATTTCTTTGTGGTGTAATGTTATGTTATGTTACGTCACGTTTTGAAATACATACAAAACCATCACGCCATCTCCCTGACGAAGTAGACAAAGAGGACACAGCACCAGACTGTTCTATCTCGACACACATCTTCCGGCTCTCCTATATCCATACACCTTCTGGAACATCTTCAACAATTTCTGTCCCTTTCTACGCATTTTCTTTCAAAATATAATCCAACTTGATCCAACCATACTTTCCATGGTCTTCCTCACCCACGCCTTCAACTCACATTTGCACTATATACTTGTTTTGCTAGTCTTTATTAATTCGTTCGGTCTACATGTCCAAGCCAGCTCAGAGTGCTCTTCTTCATCTTACTTAACACATCACCCTTAAGTTCACATTCATCCCTTATCTCTTCATTCCGTATTCTGTCATACATCATCACCCCATATATTATTCTCAATACATGCATTTATTCAGCTCCTTTCATTATTTTACCACGTCCGCGTGCCATTACCATTTATCAAATTTGGAAACCAAATACTGTTGTATTTTATTAAGTTCTTTTCTTGTTCTGTAATATTAAATTTTATGTTTCGTTATCATCGCCCTAAAAATAACCCGCCTGGGTGCAGTGGACAATCGGTACATAAGGTAGCATCGGCCCTGTAACGGAAGGTGAGCTAGCAGCAAGGGTAAACTTGTGTAATTTCGTCACGTTGGCTATCCCAAGCCTCCCCATCTCCATCCCCGTGGACCCGCCCTTTCTCTTCCAGTATGACCGTCCAACTCCCTCTGCAGCGTCACTGCAGCGACCCGCCAGGAAAATCAAAAGAGGACCGGATGTATTTTCATACTCGTAGCTCGTTAAGTGAATGGGTCGAATGTGAAAAGGAAGTAAATATAATAAGGCTTGAGAATTTTGAAATGCTTTGTAGAATTCAACATTTGTTTTTGTTGAGATGATACAGTGTGCGCTTTGCACGACAAAATTGAACAGTAATTTTCTTGTTCAAAGTGTAATCTATGTTATCTCTCTTCTATTTTCGAAAACATCGAATCAATATTATCACACAATAAAATATCCAAAATTATAATAGAATACTTTTCAATAAACAAAAATTATACTTCATTTAGGGGGTAAACATTTAAGAGGTATATCTCAGTAAACTTCATAAAAATTACGTTGTTTATTCAACTTCGAAAAAAAAACTTAAAAGATAAAGACAGTACATTTGTACAATTGAACATTTGTTTTTGTTGAGATGATACAGTGTGTGCTTTGCACGACAAAATTGAACAGTAATTTTCTTGTTCAAAGTGTAATCTATGTTATCTCTCTTCTATTTTCGAAAACATCGAATCAATATTATCACACAATTAAATATCCAAAATTATAATAGAATACTTTTCGATAAACAAAAATTATACTTCATTTAGGGGGTACACATTTAAGAGGCATATCTCAGTAAACTTCATAAAATTTACGTTGTTTATTCAAAAAACTTAAAAGTTAAAGACAGTAAAAAAAATAATTAAAAGATAAAGACAGTACATTTGTACAATTGAACATTTGTTTTTGTTGAGATGATACAGTGTGTGCTTTGCACGACAAAATTGAACAGTAATTTTCTTGTTCAAAGTGTAATCTATATTATCTCTCTTCTATTTTCGAAAACATCCAATCAATTAAATATCCAGAATTATAATACAATACTTTTCGATTAACAAAAAATATACTTCATTTAGGGGGTAAACATTTAAGAGGTATATCTCAGTAAACTTCATAAAAATTACGTTGTCTATTCAACTTAAAAGATAAATTTAAAAAAAACTTAAAAGAAAAATTGAAATAAATAGCAAAGTTTATCTCCGTTGCTTCAACTCAAATAATATAAACAGAATGATTGAACACTTAAATGTGAAAAAAATCCACACAATAATATAAAATCAAAGTGGCCTTAAATCAAAGTAACATGTTTGTCAATTTAATTCAAGATTGAGTGGATTTTTTTCACATTTATGTGTTAAATCATTATGTTTGAAATTGAAATTCTATAATATAAAAACCACATCAATTCATAGTGAAATATTAGTTTGAGCTTTGCAAGATTTATTCAAAATCAAGATTTGACCGATTTAAAATGTTTTACGCTAACTTGAAAGTTGTATGAAAAACTAGTTAAATAATATTAAAAAATGTGTTTTATGGTAAAAAAAATCTTGAAAATAGTTAAGACAATACAAACCTTGAACATTGTTCTAATTGTAATTTATTTTTAACAAACACTGTATATTCCACTTTTTTGTGACGGTATAACCCTACCGGTTATACCGTCACAAAAATATTTAACGACACCTATAAGCATACCTATAAATGGAGCAAAGTCCTATTTATAAAAAATATATCAAATGAAATAACCAAAAATATTCCAAGTCACATAAAGCCAGCTTTTTACACTAACTTTAATCTCCGGAAACTCTTATTTAATGGGAAAGGAAAAAATCAGTGGTGTGTATAAACTTTTATGTGCTGACTGTGATAATTTCTATATAGGAAAGACAGGAAGATCTTTTGAAAAGAGATTTTGTGAACACCAATCTGCCTTAACGAATCCTCTAATTTATTCTGAAATGGCTAATCATTGTCACCGTGAGAATCATACCTTTTCTATCGATGATGCCAAATTCTTACACATTAGCGGCAACGGAAATAAACTGGACAGATTAGAGGCCCTAGAAATTTCTAAGTCAGTATACCGATCGGAGCATCTGTTGAACAGTTATTTGCCCAAAATCTCCCCGCTCTTGGCCGAAATTATCCCTAGCCTTCCTTACCCCCCAGCCTCCAGCTGTTGAAGTGTCTATATCGGTACCAGTTCGAATAGCATTTAGTCTTGTTTGCGCTCCCCTGAAGATGAGGTGAAAGCCTTGAAACCGGTAGGGTTATACCGTCACAAAAAAGTGGAATAAACAGTGTTTGTTAAAAATAAATTACAATGTCTTTAAACCTCCACAACGTTAATGCCTTAACTATAAACAACATTGTTCTAATTGTATACATTCCTGTATTTTTTAAATTAGATTTTCGTATTGCATTATATTTCCCTGTATACCGTCTAATTATAAAAAAAATAATTTATAAAAGCCTCTGAAAAATATGACAAGGCTGACAAAGATATATACTAACCAATCTACCATATACTCCGAAGATCCATAAATCCGTCTGGTTAACTCTAGTATTCTTCATAGCACTGTAGGGAGTGAAAACATGGATAAGGAAGGAAACAAAAATGATAGATGCCTTCGAGATGTGCGACCGCAAGGCGCACTAATGTTTTCACCATCCAAGAATTGGAGATTAATGATAGACCTTCGACAACATACATAAAAATAATAATAATGTACTTTGGGCATGTTAGTCGAAAGAATGATCACAGGGACCATTGAGGCAAGGTGAGGAAAAGGAAAATGTCATATGAGATAGTCGGAACAAATAAAATAGTTAACAAGGTCCTCTTTAATTAAGCACTGCTTTAACATGACCCAGGGCCGGGAGAGATGGAGACAGGTGGTGCGTCGAGTTCGAGTCATATCAGAGGACCACTACACTACACATTGAGCACATGATGAAGAATAAATGACAAATAAAATATAAAAAAACAGGTACATACACGTATATATGTACAACAAGTATATGTCGCGAATTCAACGAAAGCTTGATATTGTAAGCAAGCAAACAATGGTATCTGTGGTCATACTCGTATGTACCAGGTACATCGAAACTGAATGTTGGGAAGGAAAACAGCACACGGGTTTGTGACCAGCTTCAGATAGACAACCTTTTCTCAAGCAAAGCGTAAGTTTGTGACTGAAAGAAGCGGAATATTTTATCTGAGATAAGATCTTTCTAAATCTTTCCCCTATTCAATATTTTGGAACCTTTTTTACTCCTAATGTTCCTTTTGTCATATTCTTTCAATCCGTCTTCTTACTATCCTCTTAATGTCCTCATTCCGTCGTGGAGTGTAATGTATGACCAGTCCACTCAAAGCTTCCATTACTTCCGCATTTATCTTGAATTCATAGTTTTTTTTGCCACGTTCAATATTCACTTGTACATTCAAAGATTAAGTGTTCGACACATTTGAAGGAAAAAAATTAGTTGATTTAGTTTTTTAATGCTTTTACGGATCCATTCTTCTTTTTTAGTTATAAAACACCCCTAAACCGTTTGTCATCGGTTAAATTACTCGGACGTTGCTATGGTACGGCACCCCATCTTTATACCGGTCTCTCTCCCGCTTCATTGACCCGGCTCAAGTGGGAGAGGATGGGTAGACTCAGGGAGAATTTATCAGATTTTGATAAAATGTTTATGGACTTTATATGGCAAAGTTCCCGTTTCGATTCCAAGTTTTGCCCAACTTGTACGCTATGTTATGTTATTATACAGATAACATTACATACATAATAATCACAATCGGGTCACAGTTTCGTGGTTTTTACTCAGCTACATTTATGTTGTGGTTTCGACTAAAGAAAAGCTGGAAACTATGTATATATCTATACGAAGACACGAATACATAAATATTATCATACATTGGACACTTCCTTTAACAATACGAAGACACGAGAACATAAATATTATCATCAATTGGACATCGTCCTAATCCCAAACGATATTTTTTGATGACATATGATATACTTCCTTATTTAATACTTCATTAAATAAGGAAATATAGGTAGAAATTTCTTCCAACCAACCAGATATATAATATTAGGTCCTTACATATGAAATTGGCGTTTTGTTTGGGAGGAACATAAAGTTGATTTTTTTTAATATAATATATTTATTTAATCAAAGTATGTACCATTGCTATCTATGCACTTTTGCCATCTCATAGGTAGTTCATCGATCCCTTTACTAAAAAAACCATTCGGACGGGAATCAATAAAATCTTTGAAGTCGGTTTGGACTGCCCCATCGGAGTTGAATTTTTTCCCTTGCAAGAAGTTATCCAAATTTCGAAAAAAATAGTAATCTGTTGGGGCAAGGTCCGGAGAGTACGGTGGATGTCTTAGACATTCCAATTGAAGCTCTTCTAATTTGGTAGGCGTCTGTTGTGCAGTGTATGGTCTAGCGTTATCATGAAGCAGCAGTGGCCTAGAGCGATTAACCAGCCTCGGTTGTTTAGCAGCTAGCTTTTCCATCATGGTTTGCAGTTGCTGACAATAGACATCTGCCGTAATCGTCTGGCCAGATTTAAGAAAGCTGTAGTGAACGACACCAGCACTAGTCCACCAAACGCTCACAAGTAACTTTTTTGGAGTCAATTTTCGCTTAGAGCATGGTTTGGCTGGTTCGGCAGGGTTCAGCCATTGCGATGAGTGCTTCCGATTATCATACAGGATCCACTTTTCTTCACAGGTAATGATTCGATTCAAAATCCCTTCATTATTGTGCCGGTTGAGTAATGCAACGCAGCAATCAACGCGCGTTTGTTGATTTGCTTCACTCAATTCGTGAGGTACCCACCTTTCAAGCTTTTTCACCTTCCCAATTTGCTTCAAGTGGATTAAAACAGTTTTATCACTAACACCGCAGCCTGCAGCTAACTCGGACGTGGTTTGCGATGGATCCGCTTCCACAATAGCCTTCAATTCTTCATTATCAACTTTGGTCTCAGGCCGTCCACGAGGCTTATTCTGCAGGTCGAAATTTCCAGAACGAAAACGTTGGAACCAAAAACGCACTGTGTTTTCTTTTGCGGCACCGTCGCTATACACATCATTAATTCTTCGAGCCGTTTCTGCAGCACTGGTGCCACGGTGGAACTCGTACTCGTAAATAACGCGATATTTCAAGTTTTCCATTTTGTAAACTGAGTGACGCAAAGAAAAAAAACAATTGAAGAAAAAACAAATGAATTATAATTTTCGAAACACAAATACTTGAGTAAATAGCTGTATAAATTTGAATTTGGAATTCCTAACCAAAGAGAAGATATTTGAGATCAAAGTTGCCAGTACGGCAAAACGCCAATTTCATATGTAAGGACCTAATATAATAGTGGTTAAAAATGTAAGAACACCAATGTTAGAACAGGAAGGTGAAGATTTCTGGAAACAACAGGAAGAAGCGAAACAGAGTTGACACACCTACCGATAAACAAGCCCGCCCTGTTTGCCCACCGAATAGAAACGAAAACGGAAAACGAAAGCGGAAATTACTTATTTATTGACTGAACGATTGTGGAAATGGAAATTTCGCTCCCCAATGAATTCTTCCCGTGACTTCTGACGAAACAAATATTAACTTTTTATTATTTATTTTAGATACGCCCTGCTCGTGATTGGGCGGTTTATGGCATGATTAACCTCTTGAAACCTGATTATTCGTCCTTCAATTTGTATTTGGTTAGTTTATTTGGAGCGAATACATCCGATATTTTTTTAAACACCATTTTATGGTGCACATATAGTATGTATCGAATTCAAGTTGACGAATCTGTTCAAAACTTGGCATCCATACAAACTAAATTGGCTCCAGTGTCACAAAAACCTTGATTCAAACTTGATATGGTTGTATTCAAGTTCTTTAATGAGATGTCGCCATTGTATCTTTCAGATCTCAATCTGAGAGATGTTGATTCAGAAAGGACCAGAACTTGGAGGACGATTGAATCGTTGTCTTATAAACTTCTTCTTCTTCTTCCTCTTCTTTTAGTCCTGTTATGGTCCTGCATCATCGTTTCCCTCTTGTGACGTCGACTGCCTGATTTTTGCGAGGTCGTCCTGGAAGTCTGCTTGCTTGGGGGATACTGTCCCTGGCCATTCTTACGGCTCTTGGTTCCACCATTCTGGAGACATGTTCGTTCCAGAACCTTGTTCTCTGTCATCCCCATCTGACAATATCTTCAATTTCGCACATCCTTTGGATTTCTGTGTTTCGTACTATATCACGAAGTTTAATAAACTGATCGATCTAATTAAGGCGCAGTATTAAGACAGGTTTTTTTGTTCCTGGTTCTGCAACATGGCATAGTATGTTTCAAGTGTTGGATGAATGGTCTGTCGCAAAGAAATGGGTAGTGTGTGCAGCCTTAGAAAGCATTTGAAGGCAACCCTTTTTGAGAAGTCTTATCAAAATTTATGATCATATATGAACACTACATAGATAAACTACACTTCATCTAAATTCAATTTTAAAAAATCCAATATTGGAAGATGTACAAAGATTTTTCTTTATAGATCTTCTTCTTAAGTTTTCTGAAGTTTTCTTAACAAATGTGTTTTTATCTTAACATATGCAGATGCAGGTAAGTTCCTTACACTATTTTTATGTAGAATTTTTAATCCGCGAATAATAGTAAGTCATCATCATCAATGACGGGCCTCGCAGTCGGGAATCCCCTCGCTAATCCAACGTCAGTCCCGAACCGTTGTCTCACGTCGATCGTGTTGTAGGAATACCTACCTAAATGAATTGTCAAAATAATGAGTGAATTGTTAAAACACAAATAAATTAAATTAATTATTGTTAATAAACATACAGGGTCATTGACCGATCAAGTATTCATAGATAGCTACACGTCAAGAACGGCGACAATGTTTACTATTTTTGTAGTACCCGCGATTTGTCTAGCCATCTCTAAATACAAATAAATAAGCTACCGCCAATTTACGTGCCAGAGCGAGACGGAGTATGTATCGCGAACTGGCTCATTCATTGGTATAAATTGTCCGCACTCTGAGAAATAAACATACTTTTATTGTCGTCCATTCAACTGTCAAGACTTATTATTTATCGCCTGTTGTCACTTTCATTTTTATATATCCGCATTCCTGAGTCTATAAATAAACAAATATCAATCAAGATCATCATGACTTATAAAAATAAGCAATCCGCTATATTGATGATTCTGTACGAGAAGTAACGCAGAATCAACTAAAACGAAGATAACGATGTCGATATCAAAATCATCAGCACGTCCTAATAGGACACATGCTACACTGATAGCGACCATCGTTACAGTGTGATCTTCTGTGAGAGAACTTCCGCAAATGCCACAGACATATGAACCCTGCTGAGCCGCCTGGCCATGTTGATAGTAAGTACGAATTACGGGTAAGAGCGTCCTAGAGAAGTGTCTGCTCTTTAAATGTCGCTATATAAAGTGTCCTTTTATTATTATTAAATTTAGTAATAAAGACTAAAGATTGAAAAATTACAAAAAAACAACGCAAATGTTGTGTACGTATATCGTCGTCATACAAGAGAAAGTGACCAAGTGCATTTTTCGCGAAAACGTGATTAATGACTATTTGACACCTTACTAACATAATGGTGGCCTGGAAGAAATAACCCAGCAAGAACTTGGAAGAATAATAATAATATCTTGACTTGTTCAAAATGACTACCTGCATTGATGTTTATTTTCTTAAAAGCAAAATTGTATGAAAATTTTCAAAAATATTATTTCTTAATTTTGAAAGCAATGAACATTTATATACACACAAAAAAAATCACAAGTGTGAATACATTTATTTAAAAAAAAAATTGAAAACAAAAGTGTAAAAACGGTTAAATGGCTCTCCTGAACATTTTGCATTTTGTTAGTTGGTCACTTTCTCCTGTATGACGACGATATGTGAAAACCACGTATCATTGTTAAAATAATGAAGACATTAGAAGAGAACGCGGACAGAAAGAAGATAAAGTACTTAAAAGATGAAAAGAAAATCACAGATATATCGGCCACGAGGAACAAATAAACGATGAAAGATTCACTACAAGGAGCATAGAAGATATAAAGTAACGTTGATTCACGAAGCGAATAGAATCGAGGGAAGAGTGAAAATTCTTAATACAGATTTTTACGCGTATGAATGAAAGTGACAGAAGCCATATATGTACGCAAGATCAGAAAGAAGTCTATGTCTGTTTTTCTGCAATTCTCCAGAGGGATATGACGTGATAGTCAAGATGATGATACTGAAAATTAGCAATAGTATTAATGAATACCAGGTTTGAAGACGTTAATTTTTCGAAAATTTTGCCGAAGTTATAAAGTATTAAAAGGTTTTTTTTAATATTTATTTTCGTATCGAGTCAATTAATTGAAACACTGATAAGTGGAATAATATTATTTCTGGTTAGAAAATAAAATTGAAAGATATGGGTTTCACATAGATTTTTTGTATTATATTATAAGCCACGTTAGAAATTTATATGTTGTTCAATATTATTGTCAAAATGTTCAGGAAAGGATTTTGAACATTTTAGGCCATACATATGCCGGAGGATATGAATATTGCCGAATAATATTTTTTATGTATTTTGTAGGAAAACTGACTTTCAGTGTGAAAATTATATTTGTAAATTCATATATACATACCATCACGCCATTTCCCTGTCAGTGTAGTTATACATGCATAAATATCACTACGCCGTTTCCCTACTAAGGTAGGCAAATATGACAGATCACCAGATTTTCCTATTTCGATACACACATTTGGCTTCTTCCAAATCCATACAACTCCTACGATTTTTTCTTCTACATTACCTTCTTCCAAAATATTATTCAATTGATCTAATCATACTTTTCTTGGTCTTCTTCTATCACACTTTCAACTTACATTTGTGCAATATATTTGTTTTATTAGTTTTTCTTCATTCATTCGTTCTACATGACCAAACAATCTCAAAGTGCTCTTCTTCATCTAACTCAACACATTAGCCTTAAGATCACATTCATTCCTAATCACTTCACCTGTATTCATACACTGTCACCCAATCTATTATTCTCATTGCACACATTTCTAAAACATTCATTTGACTTCTTTTTCACATATAAAATATGGTACCAAAATAGTTTTGTGGACATGGTTTTAACATATTCTGATACTGTCCGCTTTGAGTATATGTTTTAATGCTCCATTGATTTTTTCCTATCGCAATACGTTATTCGATATCCCTCTATAACGTATTTTTATTGCAATAATTAAATAATTTATTTGATATACGAGGCGTATCCAGAAAGTAAGTGTACTGAGGCTCTCACGACCGTGTATCCTGACCCTTCCCCTCCGCAACGAGACCGGTTCGAGGTCAGTACGTTGAGAAGTGTCGACGCGACAACACGTTTCGTGAAAAATGTCAGACCAATCTCCCGCCAAGTGCGAAATTTTGTAAAAAGGCAAGAGTTTTTGAGGCGCTACAAACTCCATGGAGATGAATTTCTCCGCTCCATCGTTACTGGAGATGAAACTTGGGCTGCACACTACACGCCTGAAACCAAAAGGCAGTCTCAACAGTGGCGTCACACCTCTTCACCCTCCGCCAAAAAGTTCAAAGCCACAATTTCAGTCAAGAAAATCATGGCATCCGTGTTTTGGGACTGTCAAGGCATAATTTTAATTGAATATATGCCTCAAGGGGAGACCATCCACTCTGCAAGATACTGTGAGACCCTAAAAAAATTGCGGAGGGCGATTCAGAACAAGAGGAGAGGCATGCTGACAAAGGGAGTGCCTGCTGCATGACAATGCCAGACCACACACGGCCAACGCCACGAAGGAACTGCTCGCCTCGTTTAAATGGGATGTCCTGAACCATCCCGCGCATTCCCCTGACTTAGCACCTTCAGATTACTATCTCTTTACCCCCCTGAAGCTGTACATGGGTGGAAAAAGGTTTTCAACCGACGAGGAGGTAAAGGAGGCGGTGGAGAAGTGGACGGAGGGGTTGGCGGGAAACTACTTCGAGGAAAGCATCAAAAAGTTGATACCCCGCTTCACCACCTGCATTGAGAGGAATGGCGACTATGTCGAAAAATAGCTCACATATGTACTACGGTAACCACGTAATTTTTTTGTTTAAATAAAAAAAATTGTAACCTACAAAAATTCAGTACACTTACTTTCTGGATATGCCTCGTAATTAAATTATTAAGGAACTAAAAATAAATGGCCAAATTAAATAAAAAATACAAGAGTGGATACCTGAAGCAAAATAATATTCAATCAAATTGAAATGTTTGATATTTCACCAAACCTCGCGTTTAAAATGTTTCGAATAATTTTATCAATTAAGCTAAAAAAACAGGAATAAAAACTATCGCGAATTCAGCAAACCACTGGACCGTACACGGCCTTTGGGCATGCAATTTTTGATTCGAGTGCATAAAACTGATCAATTAGAGATATAAATGCAACAACGATCCAACCCGAATTTAACCCATTTTAAGATATTTGGGGAAACATAAAATCGCTTTTTATGAATATTTATAAAGTCGCCAGAAAAATATCAAGCTTTCATTCTCATCTAGGAGTATATGTGCCGTGTTCGGACTATTTGACTTGGCGATCACTCCGAAATATATTATGTCTTTGGCGGTACGGAACAACTCCTCAACAAACTATCTAGCTGCCTGTATATTAATGAATGTTGCCTAACGCCTTATATTCATTCAGTGTCGGCCTTTAATTTTGCCCATCGTATTTTTTTTCCTTTCAATACGTGCATAACAAAAAAGGCAATCTTTCTGCATTTTACGAAATAAACAAATTGACTGCTGAATAATTTCTTTTATAATAACTATGCTGTTATTCTTTTTTTTATATTTAAAAAAAAAAGTAAAGCAAACATAATTCATTACCATATATATAACATACCATTAGAAACTCTATCAGTATCGTAAGGCCTCGGCCACACAGGTAGAAGCCTCGCTTGATGCTTAGAGCTACGCTGCAAGTTAGGCGACATATCTTAGCGAACCAACGCACCGCATACTATCGCAATGGCCACACTGATGCTTCGCGCCACACTAAATAACGATTAGTCACCGAGTTAATCTCCTAGCGAACAGACGTGTTAGTTAATTTTATCGTGTCACCGTGATTGTACAAGATGGCGGAAGTTTTAATAACAGCTGTGTATAAAAAGGAGCCTTTGTGGAACCCATCGAGCAAATTATACAAAAATGTACCTGTAATAAAATCACTTTGGAATAAAGTTGCTCAGGAAGTAAATAAAGATGGTAAATTGCAATGAAATTGGTTAGTTTTGAGAGTGGCATCGTTTTTTGACTCAACGGCTCCCAAATGTCAAATGAATTTGTGCGAAGCACTTTGGTGTGGCCAAGCATGAAGTCACCTCGTATATGAGTCACGTAAAACCTAGCTTAGCACCTAACGAAGCACTTTGGTGTGGCTTCGGCCTAAGGCCAACCTTGGCTCAATAGTTTACCTAAACTTTAAGAAATTGGGAATAGAATGACAATAAGTATTTTGAGCACACAGCAAAATATTATATGAACGCCTTTTTTGCACTGAACGTGTTAAATAACTCTCATTATATTGTACAATTGTCCTGGATAGTATCGCAAAGTTTAAGATAATGTGATATCAATAAATTCTTATCATTCCCTGATGAATCCACATTTCGGGTGCTTCCTTATTCAGCTTCTGGTCTTTATGATCCTATCTCCACACCACCAGATATAGTCAATATACTGGTACAAGTATATAGGAAGAACTTAACCTTTCCTTCCCTGTGTTGGGTATATTCTACACGTTGCTTCTAATAACCATCAATATCTCTATAAATATAATAAATACAAGGTTAAGATTTTAGGTATTCCTCCATAATATATTTACACATTGATTTAAAAAATAATATTAATAATAATCAGAGTTTATCGACTATATCGTGGGTATTTTGTGAAGATCGGAAACAAATTCGTATTTAAACGCTGTGAGTGCCTCGACCTTGTGTCTTGACGATATGTGAAGAGTATGCGGGAAACGTGACACTATATTCGCATCTCACTCTTGCATACTCCACTGAATTGCGAGGAGCTCAATTGTCTCAATCGTCGCATGCGTAAGCCACGCCGGGGTAAGCCACTATACCGCTCCGCGCCGCAGTTGCTTCTGGGCTTGCTAATAGATTAGACGTACGCCCGTTCCGTGAGCGTTGCCAGATGGTTTTTTAATGTTTTCAGCGAATAAATCTCAATTATTATAATTTTTAATTTCAATTATAATTAATTAAGGGGATTATCTATGAATGTTCTTATTTTTCCGATTTAAAATCGCAAATTTTTGATCGCGTACTCACTACCCAACACCGGAGCGCGCGTTTCAATTTTAGCACCGTAAGGGAAGGGTTAATCAGGCGTTGCTGAATTTTAAAATTCAATTTATCTTAGCGGAAAACTGATCTCATCTTGAGAAATCTTGCACGTGCCAATTCAATTCAGCATCTAACTTTTCTATCTGATTACTAACTAATACGTATAGCTGATATTGTTAGATCAAATACTGAGATATATTTATTGCGAATTTCATTGAAAAATAAAGGTTGGATTCCTTTTGCACATTTAAACTCAATTAGTAACCACTGGATGCAATGCGGACAGACACTTTGTTCGGGATTATTTCGAATTACAGTCAAGAGTTTATTTAATTTAAATTGTTGATGTATTTAATTAAAAAATAAATTGAAACATAACAAATTATAATGTATTTCGATTCGTAAAATAAAAAGGTTTGCGGAGAATTCGCGAATATTCCCCTGAGTTATAAAATAAGGAAACATAAGTTGTGAATTATAACTTTATATTTTTTACCATACACCTTTCAGCCTTCATATGTACCATTGCTCTGGCCCTCACGACAAAGGTAGCTTAATGATAGTTGCATTTCGATTATTTTTTATGCATCGACATACCTGGAACAAAAAGAAATACAATATTAAATTATTGTTTTTAACACACATGTACATTTCTGAGATCAATCAGCCTGGATGAGCAATGTGAGGAAGCTGACTGACGAAAGACTGGGACTGTCTTGAACAGAAGTTCTGATGAGAGTAGAGAATAGAAGCAAAATAAAGAAAGTCGTCACGTTTTTGAAATCCCGATCGGTTAAGGATGATAATAAAGAACATGAATTAAATAATTCATTTCTATTGTACTCATCGGCATATCCGATTATATGATGTGGACATGTTGAAGAGTATGGCAGAGAGACAATATTATCTTCGAATCCAGTAAACGAGTCTTGATGTTAATAGCCACTGGAGTATGTAAATAACTCACAAGTAGTACTCCGAAAGTATTTTTAAATTCATGCCACGTTATTATTGCATATTGTACAATAAAAAAGTCTGAAAGAGAGACCAGATCTATACATCCTAAGATTCAGAGTCTTTCTAGCACGTTTTTCTAATACTTCTCAATCTTCTTAGTGACAATTTCTATCGAAAGTCAGCAATCATCATGGGAATTTCCATTTTTGAAACCGTAGTTCTGAACAAGAAATTTGTCCGAATTACTAGCGAATATTTTTAACTCAGATTTTTTCTTCACAATGAATAAATCCTAAATTATCCCACCACCCCTCAAAAATTCCCAAAAATTTAAAACGCCTCGTGGATTTGCGCCACGCTCCAGCAGATATTGCCTTTTGACATTTCCAGTTCATCGATCATCCTTCTTCACGTCGTCCTTGATTGACCATGCCGTTATACATCGACCTTCCTTCTTCACGTCGTCCTTGATTGACCATGCCTTTATACATCGATCTTCCTTCTTCACGTCGTCCTTGATTGACCATGCCGTTATACATCGATCTTCCTTCTTCACGTCGTCCTTGATTGACCATGCCGTTATACATCGATCTTCCTTCTTCACGTCGTCCTTGATTGACCATGCCGTTATACATCGATCTTCCTTATTCACGTCATCCTTGATTGACCATGCCGTTAAACTTTGAAACCAATCACCAACCTCAGATTTGTAAGCTTGTTTTAAACAGCGGCTTAAAAATATTATATTTCTCTCTTGAATGATGAAATGTGTTTCTTCATAATTCCTTTTCCCTTGTTCTTTCCCAGTGTTTGATAACTACATTTTTTTCATTAAATGCTTTAGGTATGTTCAATTTTTTTAGGAAAATTGATTTGGCATCATCATTGATCATCCAGCAATTAGTACTAAAACATTAAAATGTGTGTATTAGATTGCATTACACTTTCGTTATATACAGTACAACCAATGGGTTCACGGGTTTATTGTTATGTTGCAATATTTTACAGTCAACCAGATGGCTAATATGCTTTAAGCGAAAACCAGACTTCAATCCTTTTTTTTAAGCTAGAGTTTCAACGGAAATCGAGCACACAACCCTCAGGTAGGAGTCAGATGTTTTACCAACCAGGCCACAGAGATCGTATCTTCTCTTATCTGGTTAGTCGAAAGAGCTTGTCGTATGACAATAAGCTCGCCATTTGTATATTTGACAAAAAAAGGTAAGTAAATAAATGAAGGCAAACCAGTAACAACCTCGTCATTTGTATATTTGACAACAAAAGGTAAATAAATAAATGAAGGCAAACAAGTAAACAGCTCGCCATTTGTATATTTGACAAAAAGGTAAATACATAAATGAAGGCTAACAAGTAACAAGCTCGCCATTTGTATATTTGACAACAAAAGGCAAATAAATAAATGAAGGCAAACAAGTAGACAGCTCGCCATTTGTATATTTGACAAAAAAGGTAAATAAATAAATGAAGGCAAACAAGTAAAAAGCTCGCCATTTGTATATTTGACAAAAAAAAGTAAATAAATAAATGAAGGCAAACAAGTGACAACAATTTAAACCCAATCCTACAACTGAATCTTATTTACTTAGATATAACAATCAAATTACACAGACAAAGAGATACTCATACATAATTTGATAGATTGAAACATAATTTTCAATTGAAATTCTATCAACAACTCGTAAATGTATTCATAAATCGAATCCCAAAATGTAAAGTCCTACGTGGTTAGGCAGACCCAAAGTAGGTTACCTGCAGAAGAAAGGGTTCGTATGGGGCTGGGCTGACCTTCTTAAGCCTTCAAGATCGTGATCTGGTCAGATGCCCGGATTACACTTCCCTTTAGAAATTTACTTAAATTCTATTTCATCAGGTAGATGTATCAGAAAAACGGTGTTGAATTTTCTACTATTGATAGTTAAATATAAATGATTTTTTTATATCATAGTATAAATAGGCTAAAACCTATACGATGGTTGTCGTCAAAGAAAGAATACGAGAATTGAATTTTGAATACAAGAGAGCGAGAGACGAATACTTGGATTCTCTGCGAAAGTAATTCGAAATTTTAATCTCGGTGGGTCCGTGATAACTGAACGAATTTTAAATACCTAGCTAAAAATTTTTGAACCGGTGTAAAAGGGGACGATGTACAAATTATATATATAAACAAATTCTATATTTATGAATATATATTTTCATAAATGTAGAATTTGTTTTACTTCCATGAATATTTCACGGGTTGCAACTAGTTTATATTTATGAACCGTACAATGTATCGTATACTGCCCTCATAAACAAAAAACGCAGCTAATGGCAACAGTTTTGAGAAAACTGCACTTTTACGTTTTTCATTGCTGCTTAATAATGTCGTGATTCATAAACAAAAAAGCAGTAAAATATGATTCATAAGCAAAAACGCAGCAAACGCAGCAAACGCATAGGCACTTGCTGTATTTTTGCTTATGAATCACATTTTGTTTTTTTGCTTAGAAACACCTAGTATTTTGTAAAATTAAAAAAGACATTATGTCGATTTTTGTGTTGAAATAAATGCTTTTCTGTATTTTTTTATGGATTATGGTTCAGAATTTGATATGGAATATTGCCTCATACTTAGTTAAATTTCTGATTTTTTCCCCGTTAGCTGCGTTTTTCTTATGACGGCAGTATAACACTAATAATAAAAATGATGGAAAAATCCTGCGGTATTTCATACATTAAAAAGGAACAGCGTATATAAAAAAATATTTAAACCGTGAAATATTCTTGGAAGTAAAACAAATTCTACATTTATTAAAATATATATTCATAGATATATAATAGAATTTGTTTATAAATCATTTATACATCGTCCCCTTTTACAACGGTTCAAAAATTGTTAGCTAGGTATTTAAAATTCATTCAGTTATCACGGACCCACCAAGTTCAAAATTCGAATTACTTTCGGAGAGAATCCAAGTATTCCTCTCTCGCTCTCTTGTATTCAAAATTTAATTCTCGTATTCTTTCTTCGACGACAACCATCGTACGGGTTTTGACCTATTTCTACTATGATAATTACGAAGAGACAAGCAAACATAACTATATGTCACCAACATAATACTCGTACATGACCATTCAAAGACGGACTGCCCGCACTGCACCAAACCAGGAGTAACTTTTGACATCAGTGAGAAAGGGGAATATAAATCCGTAAAACAAATTGAAAATAAAATATAAAAGACGGAATCAGACAGCTGTGACTTCAAAATTTTCCTTCAGCGCGGAAAGAATACAATGGATAAAAAATAAAATAATCAGTAAAAACTATATTTTTTGATCCTTAGTTCGTTTATTCCATGATAAACGCTAATAGTACAGTGGTGAAGTTCGTTTATTCCATGATAAACGCTAATAGTACAGTGGTGAAGTTCGTTTATTCCATGATAAACGCTAATAGTACAGTGGTGAAGTTCCAACTAAAAACATCTTCAAAAAAGAGATCCAAAATCATGGCGATAGAAAAGTGTGACAAATGCGATATATGGGTGAACATGAAATATTAGAGAAAGTTAAGGAATTCTGAATTACTCAGATGATGGAAGAGCTCTGAGAGATATAAAATAGCATGCAGCGATAGGAAACAAAGTCAATGGGGCAGTGGTGATACTGGACAGTTTCAAAACCTGATGATAACAGAAGTCTAGTACCAACTTTGATCATGATGTACTCTCAGATGACTTGGATACGTGGAACAAATGAATGAAGAAAGACTAACAAAATAAATATACAGTGCAAATATCAGTTGAATGGATGGAAGAAGAAGAACAAGGAAAGGATGGTTGTGAATGATACTTGAAAAAGGGATATGTAGAAGTCTGAGAAATCGTTGTTGTATTAAAAGGTGTTTGGATGTATACGAGGCGAAAGATGTGTGTTACGAAAGGAAAGTCTAGCGTTCTGTCATTTCTGTCTATCCCGATAGGGAAATTGCGTGATGGTATGCATGTATGTATGTACCTTTTTTTTTATCTCTGGGCCAGAAATTTTTAGACCTATCTACGTATCATGAAGCTCTTCAAAAATATAACAATAGTAACACCTAACAATCCTTGGGATTATTAAATTTTTCATTAACCCTGAGAGCGCTACGAGAAAAAAATATAATTGTCTATCTAGTGCTGAGATATATTTACGATTCGGACGTTCGTGATAAATATTTATTTTAAACAACAAAAAAACAAATATTTTTACAACATAAATATATTTTAGAATATGTACCCTTGTATTCTAAATGAATGATATTCATTTTAGAATACAAGGGTAGAACAAATTTCTTCCACTGCTATAGCAGTGCGCCGATCTCTCAGGGTTAATCGCCAACACCACATCTAAAAGCATCAAATCCCCTTCCATCAGTGTAAAAACGTTGTAAACTTAATATTTCTCCCTAAAATAAATACATGTATACCCACGAGTACACTTATAGCGTATATGTCGGGATAAATCCTTTTTAAATTTCATTCTCATGCGGGTTTCGTTTTGTTGGTTTCCACCTAGTCTGATCCCTAAACTAGGGTCTAAAATAAGAAGGCCTGTGTTAGGTATATTGCGTATTGTATTTATGGGATTTTGCGATTCTCCCCCATTCGGAGAGAATATGGCAGTGTAATCCTTCAGTTAAGGAATCCCTTTAAGTCTCCCCTATTGGACGCAGGGCCGTTTATTTATTTCAGGCCAGATAGCCTCAGGCCCAGCAATGTTGGGAGAGGTCCGACCTAAAAAAAGGTGTTAAACGACTTAGATTTCTTGGAAACCTTTAAATAACATTCATATTGGAAATTAAATGTTGTTTCATTCATATACATCATGCTACATGCTACTGAACTCCTACACTGAGTATCCCACGTTCCAAAAACAACCCACGCCAAAGTATTTACAGTACCCGGCGGTAAGTTATACACATCGTTTGTAGAGCGTCGTCTCTGTCGCATGATGCGCTAACACTCCAGTATCATAGTCACGATACGCATCGTGCGACAAAGACGACGCTCTACAAACGATGTGTATTACTTATCGCCGGGTACTTGTAACATATTTTTTGAACAAAAGAAGTACGAGTATATTGAAATAATGAATAGTTACAAAGTTATGAAAACCTCAAGATCTAACAACTTAAAATGAGCCGGAATTAAATAATATAAAAAGAATATCAATATTTCTTACATTTAAAAACCCATCGAGCACTCATACCAAATTTTACTTTTTCCCGACTTTCTTCGATATTTCACGGTCGACCTGCGTGTGACTCGATAATTTATAAATCTTTTCAGATACATGAACAATAAGAGTGTATCTTTCTAAATTGTTTTTTTGTTTGTTTATTAGTTAATTAGGCAATCCAGCATATAAAAATGATGATGTGTGACAGTGACAGAATGAAGAAAAACCTATAAAACAATGTCTTTTGCAAACGTGAGTGATGAGAATGATGAAAGATAGACCAAGGAAAATATGGTTGGATCAAGCGAATGGTATTTCGAAAAAAGATAACTTTTGAATTCAGAGAAGTAGTCGAAGCTGTATGAAAATGTGCATAGATGTAGAAGAGGCGAATGCGTGTCGAGATAGAAAATTTTGGCGCTTTATCATATCTACCTTCCTCGACAGGGAAATGCCGCGGTTATATGAATGTATGTATGTACAATTCAAAGAAAATGAGGCAGTTAAGAATATGAAACTGTATTTGTGTTCCCATTGCACATTGGTTTTTATTACATGATGATAAACTTGAATCTCCCAATATCCTTGAAGCGAAGGGTCTACAACCAATGTATTCTCCCAGTACTTACGTATGGCTGCGAGACATGGACGCTCATAGTAAAAAAACACACAAAAGTTCCAGACCGCACAAATGGGCATGGAGAGATGCATGTTGGGATATACTAAAAAATACCGTAAACGAAACACCTGAATTCGCAATATAACAAATGTAGAAGAAGTTATAAAGGTGTGCAAAATAATGAAGCGGCAATGCGCAGGACACGTAGCCAGAATGTCAGACTCCGGATGGACATCCGAAATAATCCAATGGTACACAAGAGGCCCAGAAGAAGACCGAAGGTACGCTGGATAGATGAAATCAGGAAGCATGGCAGCATCACATGGCATCAACGAGCAAAAAATCGAATTATTTGGAGTCAATTTGGGGAGACCTTCATCCAGCAGTGGATCGACCCTGGTTGATAATGATGATGATTATGATATACATACTGTCACGCCGTTTCTCTGTAAAGGAAGACAGAGCGTCACACTTTCCTTTATCGACACACAACATTCGCTTTTTCAATATCCATACAACCCCTACGATTTTTCAGACTTCTTACATATTCCTCTTTCAAAATATAAATCACTTGATCTGAGCATACTTTCCTTGGTCTTCTTCTACCGCGCTTTCCGGTCACATTCGCTCTATATATTTATTTTGTTAGTCATCCTTTTTTCATTCGTTCCCCGTTCCCAAACAATCTCAGAGTTCTTCTTCATCGTACTTAACACATCATCCTTCAGAACACATTTATCCGTAAGCACTTCATTCTAAATTCTGTCATAAATTGTAATTCCATATTTCTTCTTGCACACGCCTTTCCACAACATTTATTCAATTTCTTAGTTTATTATTACCCTAGTCTATTATTATACATTCTATTATTACCCCTCATTATATAATTCGTTTGACTACTTTGAGATAATGAGTTGCGAAAGACGAAATGAATAAATGTCTTAAACGAATAGAGTAAGAAAGCAGAAGAACGAGAAACGGGTGGATGGAAAAAGTTTTAACTGAGGAAAGAAAAGTAAAGGAAACAGAAGAGCATCTACGAGTATAACTATATGCATTTATTTGGAATTGAGTTCATAGATAGAAAGGGGTGGAGATCTGTCCGACATGTCTTTCACAAAAGGGGCACGGTACGCGTATGTCTATATGATGATGTTTAAGTCTGTGTAGCTATTAAGTGACATGGAACCACCATAAGGACGCGTTGATGACTTCAGGAATAAAGAATATTTATTGAAAACCCTCACAGATAATGTTTAATGAAAAAGCCTTTTGATTCTCCTCAAAGCGTAGCTCCATGGTAGACCATTTTACAGTAAAGGTCTACCAATACAGAAAGCTCTGACATAAAACTCTATGAAATATAAAATATGAACACTACATATGTACACTACATCTAAAGCCGCGTGTGTTACAATTACACATTGGAAGATCTATAATACAAAAGTGTTTTTGTAGTTCGTCTTTTTTTAGTAACATTTTTGCGATTTTCTTACCAAATACGTTTTCTTAAACATACGCAGATGCGGGGAAGTGTCTATTCAAATGGTCGCAGCCACCAGCTTCCTATCCATACACTCAACTTATATATATTTATTTTGAAATATTTTTAATCTGTCAATAATAGTGCGTTTGAATCCCGAGTTAGAGAGTCCATTAGGAGTCTACTCTCTGAACGGCACTATAATAATAATGGAAGGACAATTTATATAGCGCCGTTTAGTGGGCGAACTCTCCTTAAGGGCGCTCTATCTCAGGATTCGAACCCACCATTAATAACAAACTAAAAACTAACAAAATAAATACACATATACACACATAAGTTAATTGGAAGAATAGGAAGATAGTGGATGCGGTCATTAGATTAGGTGTATCTCATCATCTGCATGTATTCAGAAAACATATTTGGTAAGAACATCGCAGAAAACTAATCAAGGGAAAACGAACTACAAAAAACCTTCAAAGATCTTCGGTAGTAGTGTATTTTGTAGTTTACATTATATAAATTATCACTTTATTATTATTATTTGTTGGCCTTGTTTGACATGCAAAAAACTTCGAAGTTTGATTTAAGTAGCGTAAAAAGAGATGCTCAGATGTAGCAATGTACCATTTATCCGAGGCCTTTGAAAACTTTTCGGTTACCTTTGTTTTTGCTACTTTAAAAAATTCGAATTCTTGGCGTAAAAAGGCGGTAAAAGAGATTAAACGGCGCTGATTGAACCAAGACAGCCAGCAATCGATAGTGTCTCTCCTATGTCTGCCCTGCGTCGCCCAGACATTGAACTGTGAAAATCTATTTGAAAGTCAATGTATATAAGATGGCGGAATGAAGATATCAGAAAGTAATGCACGGTTAAAATTGATGTTTTAAAGTAAAATGAAGAAACGAGTCTTTAGATAGTTTTGACAGGTGGAATTAAACATTAAACAGAGAAAAAAGTGGCTCGTTCAAATGGGCACGACTTTGAAAGAAGGTAAAGTGAAAAGTATGAATAGTAGGTAAGAAGAAAGGTATGAATAAAAGATAAAGAGAAAATTATGAATAGTAGGTAAATAGAAAAGTATGAATAATGAGCGATACCTAAAGAGAAAATTATGAATAGTAGGTAATGGGAAAGTATGAATAATAGGTAAAGAGAAAAGTATGAATAGTAGGTAATGAGAAAAGTTTAAACAGTAGGTAAATAGAAAATTATAAATAGCAGGTAATGAGAAAAGCATGAATAGTAGGTAAAGATAAAAGTATGAATAATAGATAAAGAGAAAATTATGAATAATAGATAAAGAGAAAAGTATGAATAGTAGTTAAATAGAAAAGTATGAATAGTAGATAAAGAGAAAAGTATAAATAATAGGTAATGAGAAAAGTATGAATATAACGTAATGAGAAAATTATGAGTAGTAAGTAAAGAGAAAAGTATGAATAATAGATAAAGAGAAAAGTACGAATAGTAGGTAAATAGAAAAGTATGAATAGTAGATAAAGAGAAAAGTATGAATAGTAGGTAATGACAAAAATATGAATAGTAGGTAATGAGAAAAGTATGAATAGTAGGTAAAGAGAAAAGTATGAATAATAAAGAGAAAAGTATGAAAAGTACGATAAAGGGAAAAGTATGAATATAAGGTAAATAGAAAAGTATGAATAGTAGGTAAAGAGAAAAGTATGAATAGTAGGTAACGAGAAAAATATGATAGTAAGTAATGAGAAAAGTATGAACAGTTGGTAATGAGAAAAGTATAAACAGTTGGTAAAGAGAAAATAATGAATAGTAGGTAAAAAGAAAAGTATGATGTTACGACAACATTCAACATCTTTAAAATTTCTTTATTGAAATAATTGAGATTGTTATTAAATTTGAAAAAATATTAATTCCTTTCATGAAAATAATTAGAAAAAAAATGTTATATGCATCAGACAGCAGTTAAGACTTTATTGAGTAAAATTATTAGTAAGTCTTAAATACTCAAGTTGGCACACTCGTATGCTCTTGAGAACAAGCTCTTCAACTGACGGGATATCTATCTGCACACTCTCGCGAGCGTTGCGTTATCAGAACAGGCGTCTTCTATCGATTCTGTGACAAAATTCGATTTGGTCCATCAATATTAATGTTAGGAAATTAAAGATTTCTTCTTCCATATATGATCCAGATAGACAATATTTCGGCATTTAAAGGTATTTAAGGCGACGTACCTCGGTGTTTGAAATACGATGATACCAAGACATTCGCCGATGAATCCTTATGTGAAATACTTCCAGCTTATTTATCATTCTCGTGTTTTTTGTAGCATAGAATTATCAAGTACAATATACCAAACATAGCACTTAATCATATGTTGCTGAAGTTTAAGTTATAATTGCAGAAGAATCATTCAAGTTATCATTGCTGAAAACTGATATCATCTTGAAAACTTCTGCACGAAGATTTTGATAAATTCAAATCAACCTTATTATTTTCGAATCAAAAAGGCTTTAAGACAATATTTCCTTGAAATAAAAAATATTATTCGCATAAAATATAAGGAGAAAAATAGAACACAGACTTTTATAATAACTAATGATGTCGAAGAATAAAAATATCAAAGGGTAAGTGGATCGGTTTCCTGTTTGCCTTCCTCACGTTACCGTCGCGATCAAAGCAACGTATCGATTCACTGATTTCAAGTCCCACTTTTTTTATACTCATAGAAAATATTGAGTTACACAATTCAACAGATCAGTTAAAGACATCTGATACAATCAAATGGATATTTTCGGAAGATCAACCGTGAAAAAACGGAATTAGCGTGTTGAAAAAATACATGTTAGATTCTCGTGACATGTAACATTTATTTTCAGCTTTTTTCTAAGTCGGATTCCTAAAATATTATATAAGTTCACTTTATTACATCTGAAATTTATTATTCTGGTCCTAAGAACCAACAGAGATATATTTTTAACTCAGTTAAATTCAATTCGATTCCACCAGCATTCGCTATTTTATGGGGGACCAAATAAATACCCATCCAGCGCGATTATCTACATTAAAAGAAGGAAATCTTTATTTACGAATATTATGAGCGATACCTAAAATGAAATGTTCGTAATTATAGTTCGAAAATTCTAGGATGAGTCCTGTGACAGCTCACAAATTTGCCCCAATACAAACAACCTTGTAAAGATGTTCAGTAATTTTAATAATTTTATCAACTTTAATATAAGCCTCAATTCTAATAAATACCAAGTTATTTAGGTAAATACATTACATAAAGTTGTATTGGGGCAAATTTGTAAGCTGTCACAGGACTCATCCTAGAATTTCCGAACTGTATTAATTCATTGTGGATCTTGGCCTATTTAAAGATAGATACAAATCATACAATACATTAGAAAGTCAGTATAATGAAAATTAGGAATTAAAACGTCAGTTTAGAGAAAAACAATTTTTCGATTTATATAATTTCTATATAGGAAAGACAGGAAGATCTTTTGAAAAGAGATTTCGTGAACACCAATCTGCCTTAACAAATCCTCTAATTTATTCTGAAATGGCTAATCAATGTCACCGTGAGAATCATACTTTTTCTATCGATGTTGCCAAATTCTTACATATTAGCGGCAACGGAAATAAATTGGACAGACTAGAGGCCCTAGAAATTTCTAAGTCAGTATACCGATCGGAGCATCTGTTGAACAGTTATTTGCCCAAAATCTCCCCGCTCTTGGCCGAAATTATCCCTAGCCTTCCTCACCCCCCAGCCTCCAACCGTTGAAGTGTCTATATCGGTACCAGTTCGAACAGCATTTAGTCTTGTTTGCGCTCCCCTGAAGATGAGGTGAAAGCCTTGAAACCGGTAGGGTTATACCGTCACAAAAAAGTGGAATAAACAGTGTTTGTTAAAAATAAATCACAACAAAAAACTATAATGTAATATGACAAAAAAAAAGATTTTTTTTTTATGATTTGACGAAATGTTTTCATGACACTTGATATTCAACAATCAGGAGGCAACCAGAGAGCAGTCCTATTTTATTTGAATAATGACCTAAATTTGTATTAAGTTGACGGACAATTCCAAGAGATTTAAAGTTTATGATAAAGGAGATCAGTTGGGGAAACGGTTTGAAAGGACAAGAAAGGTTTCCATTGTTTCCGTATCGGTTAATGAGCCAAAAGTTAGCAAAGCTTAGTGACATGGGGATGCCTTGGACAATCCTGTGAATGACACATTAAATTATTTCCTTACAATTGGAAAGTATATTATCAGATGACGTAAAAGTCAAAAGAGATATTGCACGGTGAATTGATATGGGTAACACAGTCAATGGGGCACTAAATGAAATATACTTAAACCAAACAATGTTGAAATTTACCAAAACGATCTTACACAACAGTGTAGTAGCGTCAGGATTGATGCATGAGAGTAAAACGTGGACAATAATGGAATGAGCTGCGTAGAAATAGGGAATGTTATAAAGGATGAATGGACAACATTGTTTTCGGTCCAAATATTAAAACTTGCCACCCTATGATGGATAGTGAGTGACCAGGACTTACATAATAAAATAATTTTATAGCTAATTACAAAAAATAACCTAGCAGATTTTGCATAATTTAAATTTAAAACATACATTTTTCACTGGATGCTGGGCGTCCAGCATAGTGGCTGGCGGAATTGTTTAGCACAGTAAGGCAAGTGTTAAAGCCTTCGGGCTTTGACAAGGCACGAAACTCGCTGTTCGTCATCGCACGTGTTGGCAATACCATCAGTATTGAACAAAAAAAACACCCGGGTAAACGTCGAGCGTCTTACCAAGTAGACAACGGAGGTCGTCAACCGATGTGTAAAATATATGATTGGTGATATCTCACTTTAATTTTTTATATATTATTCATAAATTTTGCACCTATAGATAATGCGAATATTTTTTTTGCGACAATGCAACATCCTTTATTTACTTTTATCTGGTTAGTAAGAAGAGATTTCCAGCTGGCAATGAGTCCGCATTTTTTTTATACAATGAAGATTTAAATATTGTAAAATAAATTAATAAACCCTAAAACGTTATCAGTATTTTGAAGCGACTAACCCTATAACTTTTTAATATAAATAACATGCTTATTTTTTATCAGATAACCTTCTCTCTTTATATAAAATAAATGGCAAAAAGATATATAGTGCTTCTCTCTAACCTTTTTTATCAGATAACCTTCTCTCTTTATATAAAATAAATGGCAAAAAGATATATAGTGCTTCTCTCTAACCTTTTTTATCAGATAACATTCTCTCTTTATATAAAATAAATGGCAAAAAGATATATAGTGCTTCTCTCTAACCTTTTTTATCAGATAACCTTCTCTCTTTATATAAAATAAATGGCAAAAAGATATATAGTGCTTCTCTCTAACCTTTTTTATCAGATAACCTTCTCTCTTTATATAAAATAAATGGCAAAAAGATATATAGTGCTTCTCTCTAACCTTTTTTAAATATTACAGATGTCGATGATATATTTATTTTTAAATCACAATCATTGTATTAAATATGGGAGAATTTAAAATTGACGATTGTCTCAAGATTGCAGTCACAATTTTGTGCTAATTGTATTTTGAGAATCCCGTTTACAAAGAGATGACCACAAATCGCATGAGAGAACATAACATATGTGTTATGTTACGAGTACACTCGTATCAAACTTATTGTGAAAATGCACGAATACCAAACCATGAATCGTTGTGCAACTATTGGAGTTATAACTGCATTTATAGTCACTTAATCACCTTTTATTCCTATTATATCTGTAAAATATAGAAACAAAGGTTCAAGCATTATGTGAGATAATTGCAGTCCACTAGCCTAAATGGCATTTTATAGATGTTATCTAAGTCATTAAAAGAGACTTTTACTGCATCCCATTTATTTATACTTTTCATTTATCCCAAGTATGAATGTTTAATACTATCCAGATTTCCTTAGTACCTACGAATTTTGTTTTATGCTTTCCAGTTGACTTTAGTGTGAATTTTATTACTCCATTAAGGAAATTAATTACTGTTCGTAAGGGCAGGATGAGGTTTTAGGAAAAGATTGCCAATTTTTGTTTCGTGAACATCGTATTATTTTATTGCAGATATCCGATGAAATTCAATATGACAAATAGATCGATATCAAGATTGTCTCAATATATTGCAAAGTTTAATCTTCGGACAAACTTTTAAACTCGGTGTTTCCCCAGTCTGTGTATGTATTATATAATTGATGCACAATAACTCATGTGCCCGTAAACCGAACATTTTCGAGGCCGTTACCCAAACGATCTCAATATATTAGCTGTTTTTTTTAATCTTTAGGCCAACTTTTATACCAAATATTCCCTGGGAGTAAAAACAGACTAGGAACATTTTTGGGAAAAGGATATAAGAAACCCTGGGTGAAAGACACGCATTCTACCAAGTAGACCAGTTTCAAAGGACATGTTTAATCAACTAAAGGCTCTATATAAGGATTGTCAATTTATATGCTATTATAATTAAGATTATTTACAAAATAATAAGAATACTCGATTACATAAAATTATAATAGCATTATGTCTTATAGATGTAGATAAAATGAACTGGGTAAACAATAGGCTATCATCTCTCGTGATCAAGTATTATTGTCAGCCTATTTTGTAGATGGAACCTATTGGTTTATTATGTGCAAACGATTGCACTTCACAAATCAAATCTAAATTTCGATGGCAGAGAGATCACAATTCCAAGATGATAGGTAGACTTAACCTGCTTTAGGCAGAGTTTTATACAACGCGTTTTAAGCGTTGCTTAACAGCGCTATAAGAATTTATGATAAACATCACATAAGGTATAGAAAAACATAAATTTAGATGTAAAACGGATAAAACGTTGCCCTGAGAAAGTCGAGAAATAAGACTCTACAGATAGCGATGAGACCAAATGGCGCGTAATGATTAGGGGTGTGTTAGGTGGGTGGTTCCAAAGTGAGAAAATCGGAATTCTATATCTTACATTCCCACGGACAATTTTCCATAACCATATGAATTCGAATCATTTTTTTATCTCGATTCTTACATAAACAATGGGGGAGATTTATTTTGTGCCTAGAAACGAAGAATGGGCGTTCAATATTCGTCGCCATCTGTGTTTTAACGGTAAGCATGAGTGCTTTGATTCTAGTGTTCCGGATTATCTCTTTTTTTAATGTAAATTTCATTTGCATTTATTGCGCTTTTGCGTTTAATAATATCGATTGAATTCAATATCGCTCACATTTCATTAGTTATAAATTAGACAACATTGTATTATAAAATACATAAATGGATTATTGCTAAAAGAAAATCTATTCCAACCGACCAGAAAAGAGTTAAGCAGATAAGTTCCCATTTCTGGGTGAAAGGTTACAACATTATTTTCAAAAAGAAAACTTCTATGTAAGGCATTAAAAAAGCAAACGAAAAAAAATCTAAATATTGACCAATAAAACCAATGATTAGGAAAAATGGAAGATGCAAAAAAGAACGAAAATGTAAAAGTTATGGAGAAACACATTTTCTCATTAAAAAGAAACGTAATATTTTTTAAATAGCTGTTTGAAGCAAGCCAACGTATGTGAGTCTTACTTACGGTAGCCGGTAACTGGTTCCAGAATTTGACGTCATGGACATGAAACGCAATGCAAAAGGAGGAGCGATAAACTGGAAATGAGACATTTCTTGGAGTGTCATTTGTTAAATAAACGTTCGTCTTTACCTCTTCGTCCTTTAAGGGTCAGGGCTATTGGCATAACAAGGTCCTGCCCTTTGGCCATGTCCTGCGCCAACTCAGTTATTTTGTTTCATTGCATCGACTTGTCTTTGCACAGTTTCTTTATGTTCGTCTTCAACTAGCTAGATACTTCTTATATTTATGAAGGATGATTTTGAATTGAGATAGTCAAGGTTCAAGCATAAAAAATAAAACGAAATTGACTAAAAATAAGTCCCGAAGATAAAAACTACAAAGTTTTCAAAACGTTGACATAGCCAAAACTACGTGGTACAACTCTCCGAAAGACCTTATATTAGTTGTTAACATAAGTTATGTCCGTTTTTTTTTAAATTAAAAATGAGCACCAAAAGTAAAACAAAATGGTAAAGATTATACGTCATTCGAAAGAAAATTTTCTGCTCTACAAGATATTGTGTTTGCTTTTACGTTACATATATTATTTTATTTTATTACAAGCCTTCAAAATGGAAGGTCAATTGGACGAAAGTGAGTATTTTCGACACCTCACTGTTCGCGTTCAATTGTCGAACGTTGATTTTTGTTGTTTTCACTCAAAACATGTGGAACCCAAGCGTCGAACTTCTGGACTTTTCCCATTGATATAAGATGGCGGTATACAGTCATGTGACTACAATTAATCTGCTCAGCCAATCCTACGGTAGTTTGAAGGGGATCTTCATGAATAATATGGTTTAAGCGGTCCTCATCGAAGTCCACTGGTCGTCCGGAACGCTCCATGTTTTTCAGGTCGAAATTACCGTCTTTGAAACGCAAAAACCATCGAAGAGCTATCCTTTCATTCATAGCATCTCCACCGTACACTTCGCAAATATCGCGAACAGCTTTGGCAGCTTTATTCTCTCAATTGAACGCGAACAGAAGGAGGTGTCGAAAATGCTAACTTTCGTCTACTTGACATTGCATTTTGAAGGCTTGTAATCAAATAAAATAATATATGTAACGTAAAAACAAACACAATATCTTGTAGAGCAGAAAATTTAATTTCGAATGACGTATAATTTTTACCATTTTGTTTTACTTTTGGTGCTCATTTTTTAATGTGAAAAAAAAAACGGACACAACTTATGTTAACACCCAATACAATTGAAAATAAATTACGATTCAACAGAATACACCAAGTAAAATCATGCTATTTTTATACAAAACACACAGTTATTTACAAGATTTTCCTTATATCAACAAAGCAATGAAATAACTCAAATATATACAAATACAGCATACGTATGGTTCCGTTATAAAGAAAAGATCCCAATAAAGTTATTATATCGTTTGAAACACACAAACGAGATTATGCTTGCTGTGCAAGAAGTAGAAAAAAAGGGTTTGAATATGACGAGAAAAAGTACTCTTGGAGAGATATAGAGGTCGTATCATTAGCTCACGCATTTACATTCAGCGCGCGCCACGTGGCGGTGGCATGGCGGAGCGGCCATCTTGCCGCGTGGCGAGAGCGCGGGAAAACCTATTATGGCGGGAATCTGAAACTTTTTTTTATCAAAGTATCCTATTCTTCACCTATTTTTCTTGACTCCGTACGCCTTTGTCACCATTATGACATCTATAATCAGATATTCGTTTTTTTTTCCCATCTATGAACTGTCTCATTATCGAAGGTATACGACATTCTGAAAATAAAAAAAAAGCCGAATTGAGATTTTATTTTATTTTTGCCAAAATATTCATATTATAAGAAGATTAAGTGAATGATATTTTGTAATAAAGAAACGTAGAAAGTCAGATAAATCGGAGGGATTGTGTGAGAAAGTGTACGAATGTGGAAGAGGCGCAGGATGTGTGGTATATATGTCGAGAAAGTAAAGTCTGGCGCTCTGACCTCTCTACCTACCCCGATAGGGAAATGGCGTGTATGTGTGCATGTATATTTAAAATAATCTTCGCGATATGTATGTTTTAAATTTTACATAAGTTACTTTTGTAACTAATAAAAATTGCGTACAATTTGATTTCCATGCGTAAGTAATTAATTGTATAAAAGTTAAACAAAAGAAAAAGTTGGCATTGAACAAAAAAGAAATTGATAAAATAATTAATCACACAGTCTCCCTGACGAGGTAGGCAGAGTTGATAGAATGCTAGGCTTTCTTATGACGGAACAACAATTGCTTTTTCTACATCTATCTATACGCTTTTCATGCAGCTTTCTGTGACTTTTTACTTCTTTTTTTTTGTATGTATTATGCATGTACGTACTACTTTCTTATATCGTTTGAATATGATTCAATTTAATGTCTACACTTTTTGTGACAAGTTGATTTTATATTCATAGGTCTCTCAAATTTTAAATTTGACTGTTACAATTACACTTTTTTAATGGTCGACTGTAATAAAATTAAATACATAAATATAAAAAAAACAATTGGTAAAATGGGAGGAAAAAAAATCACCATTTAACGTGAAATATATCCATAGCGGGTCTCAAAACTCATCGACAAAAGTACAGGATGGCGAAAAGGAAACGCATGTTTTTTGAATGACTAGTATTTTTCAAAGAGAGGAAACGCATGTTTTTCATTTAAGTATAACATTGTTTATTTTCAAGAATTTTTTTTATGAATACAGGTAAATGAAGTAATAATATTGCACCTTTAAATTAATTGTGAAAAATAATGTCAGGCAAGTGTTGCCCTTCTTGACGGTCACATATCTGCAGTATCTCTTGAAAGTTATGCATCACTCTCACAAACATTTCTTCTGGTATTCTTTCGATTTCTTGACGAATAGAAACTTTCAGTGGGCGAAGAAGGGCAACACTTGCCTGACATTATTTTTCACAATTAATTTAAAGGTGCAATATTATTACTCCATTTACCTGTATTAATAAAAAAATATCTTGAAAATAAACAATGTTATGCTTAAATGAAAAACATGCGTTTCCTCTCTTTGCAAAATACTAGCCATTCAAAAAATATGCGTTTCCTCTGCGCCACCCTATATAAGTCGCATTGTACAGCACACCCCTGTCTGCCACCCGCCACACTGTGGTGCCCCGTGCCTGCAATATTTATCTCCATGTGCTGTAGCCTCCCCCTGCTTTAGGAATACAGATGCTCAATCTCTTGGCGGACTATTCTGGTGATGATATGGCGGGAAATAATCGTACGGATGATATGAATGGCATAAACGTGGCTTATACCACGACCGAGGAGACTCCTTGTGGCGAAAATAATTTATTTCTCAAAGACATAATCGTATTTTCGAATTGCTGTTTTTTTTAAACAATGTTTTATTAAAACCATTACAATTTATCTGTATAGAAAAAGCATTAGGAATGCTTAAGATCAGGTCTGGCCAACCCAAATTGCCCCACGGGCCACATTGACGACCTAATAGTTTCAAACATAAATAGGAATAATTGCAATTTTTTTTTCCAATATGTTTTTCGATATCTGGCTTAACAACGAAGTGATTGATTTGGAAGCAGAGGTACAGAAAAAGTGTTCAATCAGTGTAAATCTGAAAAAAAAAAAAAAAAAAAACGATACTGAAACTAGATATGAAGGGAAAACATTTATTGAACCAACAACAAAATGTATTTGTATGATAACATGACTTATAATTCTAAGTTATTAATTCGTTAATATATTTGTATGGTGATAAAAATAACATAACTAATAATATATGACCGTGGACCGTACACAAGTGCGCCGCGGCCCGCATGTTTCCCGCAGGCCGTGGGTTGGCCAGTCCTGGTGTCATCATCATCATAATTGTCAACCAGGGTCGATCCACTGCTGGATTAAGGTCTCCCCAAGTTCACTACAAATAGTTCGGTTCTTTGCTCGTTGATGCCATGTGATGCTGCCATGCTTCCTGATTTCATCTATCCACCGTACCTTCGGTCTTCTTCTGGGCCTCTTAATGCCTCTTGGGTACCATTGGATTATTTCGGATGTCCATCGGGAGTCTGAAATTCTGGCTACGTGTCCGGCCCATTGCCACTTCATTCTTTTGCACACCTTTCTAACGTCTTCTACCTTTGTTATATTGCGAATCAAGGTGTTTCGTTTACGGCCTCTTTTAGTATATCCCAACATGCATCTCTCCATGCCCCTTTGTGCGGTCTGGAGCTTTTGTGTGTTATTTACTGTGAGCGTCCATGTCTCGCAGCCATACGTAAGTACTGGAAGAATTCACTGGTTGTAGACCCTTCGCTTCAAGGATATTGGGAGATTACTTTTGAAGGAGTTGTTCAAACGTCCAAATGAGCTGCGTAAATAAAGGTCCTCTTATTTATGCCTTCCTCTACATTATCCCTTTTCTTAATAATCCCTTTTACCGGAAGATTATAAGAAAACTTCCAGCACTCTGAGAAGAGTGTTATAGAGATGGAAAACCCGAAATAAAATCTCATACCAATACGCTTGGGCAGCGCGGTATAAAGGGAGACCAAAGTACTCCCTGTCCAAAAAAAACCCCATGATTATTGAAAACCTAAATATAAAAACACCCTCTGGAAGACGTCCAAGACAGGGCTACAGCAGCGGTCCTAGAAGGGAGGCTTCGATACGGACACGGAGGATCGGTAACGGCTGCTTCCAGATGAACATCGCTACTTATAATACTCGTGCCCTCTCAAGTGAGGCCCATATCACTGAACTTCAAGAGGAACTAAATCACATCAATTGGGATATCGTAGGGCTAAGCGTAGTCAGAAGAAAGGGAGAAGAGCTAATATAACTGAAAGATGGACATCATCTGTATTTCAGAGGTACAGAAGATGGAAGAACCAGCGGAGTGGGATTTATTATTCACAGGAAATGGATGAATAACATCATCACAACTGAGTGATCTTCTGACAGAGTGGCGTCCCTAACTTTTGAAATTAACAAACGATATTAGATGCAAATTAATAGACGCCCTACACAAAATTAAAAATATAAAAAATTTATATAAAAATATATTTCTGGTTGGTTATAAGAGATTGCTAAATGGCAATAAACTCGCCAGGTTAAAAAAAGTTACTCTGATGATTTTATCGAGGAATACTATCAAGAACTTCAAAAACTCCTGGTGTAATATATATAGCATATATGATCACGGACTGCACATAAGGGCGCCGCAGACCGCATGTGGCCCGCGGGCCGTGGGTTGGCTCGTTCCGGTGTAATATAACATATATGACCGCGGGCCGTGAGTTGGCCAGTGCTGGTGTAATATAATATATATGACCACGGGACGCCCATAAGGGCACCGCGGGCCGTGGGTTGACCAGTCCTGGCTTAAGTATTCGTAAATATATTTATGAAAAAATGTTAATTTTTATGTTCATTTTAAAACTAACTGCTTTGCTCTTGTCAGTTGATCTTTATTTATTTGTAGAGCAAGAATTGGAAGAAAATAGTTCTGCTTAAAACAACCGCTGACATGTCTACGTATCCTCATTAATAAAACTTCTTAAATGTCCCACAGCCCCCTAATATCTTGTTGAAAATGTTCAGCGATGAAACAACTTTTTTGTATACGATGGTGTTGCCAATATGTATTAACATATTTCAGTGATTATAAAATCCGAAGACTGGATAAATGGTTCTGAAAGCAATGCTGTCTCCCGACCATGCCTTTCAAAATGTAGATATATCGAATACCATACGAATTAAATAAAGACTTATTTATAAATACATATATTAGACTACGTATTTAACTGTAATTTTTACCAGAAATATAATGAACTTTGCCAATATCAAATATCTGAAATTTAATAACGGCGAAACAAACAAAAAACAAGGACCAAACTATGTAATTATCTGATATTTGTTTGTCAACAACTTTATCATAATTAGGTTTCATCCCTCTGATATTCTGGAGGGGGAGAAGAGAAGACAAGTTGGATGAGTAAAAGTGTCTGCATGTGACAGGAGTATTTTAAATAATACTTTGCTTGCTCCACTTGGAAAATATTTACCAAATCAAATGTTAAAAACTTTTGACCGAAGCAGCGTAAAAATCGAGATGTGTTTTCGATATAAATAAAAAAATATATAATTTTTTTAGCCATACGACCTACAAAGAAGATTTTATAACTCTAGGTTCTGTGTAAGAAAACAAAGCTAAGGATTACGTACATATATCATAATTACGGGTTGAAAAGTAATTCCCTAAAGTGCTATTTATAAGGATTTGAAAGCTTTCTTTAAGTCGCTCTATTCACATACTCGTATATTTATGAGCTACCCACATGTAAGTTATTAATATAGGTTGTAGAGAAATACAACAAAGTGATATTTATATAGATTTCGAAACAATATTTCAATGTACTCTATTCATATATGCTCATACATTTAAGAGCTAT